>CAKOAT010058155.1:101068-191327 GCA_932364175.1 Eruca vesicaria subsp. sativa | reverse complement strand
ATGTTAAATTAAGATATTAAAATTATTAATATATATTTAAGTGGATAAAAATTAAAACTATAATATTAATATCATTTGTTGTATAAATGATCGGGTTACAGCTGATATTTTACGACTATTGTTTCTATCGTTTTTCTATTAAATAAATAAAATATTTCATTAAGAGATGGAATGTATAATGGTTTAACCTATTCAGTTACAAAGTCATAAATTGAACTTTGACTAATGTAGAACGGGTGCCATTAATTGATTTGCTAAGCATTTACAATAGTGTTATTTTTTTGACAACTACTATTTAATTTTATATAACAAATTATGAAACTATAATTTAGGTAGGTGAAATCTAATATTTGGGGCAATTAATTTTGTCAATTTAAAAACAATAAAAATATTTAATGAAGGAAAAATCTTTTAAAAGCACAATTGCACAAAAGTGATATTATAAAATATTTTAAGATTAAAAATAAGAATGAATATTTTAATAACATAGGTATTAAAAAAAGATAAGAAAACTAATTAGAAAGTTAGTTTTGAAAATATTATCCAAATAAGAAAATCAAACTCGAACCAAAACGAAAAAAAACTAAAACCAAAACCATACCAAAATTTTGAAAAACCCAAATAATTACTATTTTTCAGATCCTAAAACCAAAACTAAGATCATAATCGAACCGATAACCTAACAAGTATCCAAATATTTGAAATATAACAAAATATTAATTATCAAAGTATATAATATAATTTATATATTATGATATACAAAATCTTTAATTACCTAAACTACTTTTTTTGTATTTCCAGGGTTAATTTGATTTTTCAAAGTTTTTGGAGATTTATGGCTTTAAACATGACTCAACTATTTATAATTTGGTTTCACTTCGGGTTTTACAAAAAAAAATATAAATGCAAACCGAATTCGACATTACTCGAACTGAACTTATCCGGAAAATATATGGTTCTTACACGGGTTATAAACACCCAAACGCGAATAACTCGGAAAATATAAATGCAAACCCAATCTAACATTACTCAAACTAAACCGATCCAAAAAATGTAACGGTACATAAACACCCAACATAAATTACGATAAGACAACAATATAAATTACTTTTAATTATATACGTCAAAACTCAATAGCGACATACAATATATATTTTAATTTACAAATAGTCCTACGGAATATCGTTTTTAAAAGATATAAATCCACAATATATATCGGCTTTCATATTTCTGTTATTTAAAAGCAATTTTTATTTTCTTTTTTAAAAAACAACTTCCATATTTTTTCTGTACAAATCGTATAAAAAGGGATACTAGACGAAAAAATGAAACAAAAACTGAACCAGTGCTCACAATATCTAAACAACTCTTATATAAACTGAAACAAAATTGGAACCAAACTATCCAAAATACAGTTTATATACCCAAAAATATAAATAATATTTAGTTTTAAAATTATCAATACTCTAAAAGCACTACTTNACTAGACGAAAAAATGAAACAAAAACTGAACCAGTGCTCACAATATCTAAACAACTCTTATATAAACTGAAACAAAATTGGAACCAAACTATCCAAAATACAGTTTATATACCCAAAAATATAAATAATATTTAGTTTTAAAATTATCAATACTCTAAAAGCACTACTTATAAACTGAACTACCCACAAAGCAGGTTTTACCTATTTATTTTTATCCAAAATATTTTAATTATCCTCATTTGCTATAAACATGAATATATTTTGTCAAAAAAAATTAAATTTATTTACTTTATCTGATATTTATACCAAAATCATACTTATATGGTTTTTTATTTGAATTATTCAAAATTATCCAAAAATGGGAACCATAATTGAAATGAACTCAAACATTTATTGGATTCATAACATTGTATTCCGAACCAAACCAAATTTGAATTCATAATAACTGAATGGTACCTATCTATACTATTAAGATAAAATACCTGTTTTTGAGGTCCCCTTAATTTACTTTAGTATTTACAGATTTTGCCACACCTATATTCATGGTAAACCATTTTAATTATTATTTTTAGCTGAAAATACAATAAATTCAGAGGTTGATGGTTAAATACCACTTCTAATCAACTTCTGCAGCGTAAATAATGAGATTAAAACATGATCAATGTATTATTTTTAGTAAACATCATCAACTGGTCTTTACTCAGTGGTCTTACAAAAGAAGCACAAACATACACTTGGAAAACCGAGGATCTTCAGGTATACCATTTAACTTGGACCCTAACATTTGGCGACATATTACATCCTAGCGAGACGACATATTACATCCTAGCAGGCGTAGATTTATAAAATTCACAAATCACAAAAACCTATGTTTATGGAATTTAGGAAAGATTTTAATCTATATATGTTGGATTAAACCATAATTCTTTTCGACCATCTATCTGAACCCGGATACTCATGCCTATACATACTTGTGAATAATCTAACAACATCATAAATTTAAAGCAAAAACGGTTGTCCCGCCCTCTATAAGGGCGGGTCAAAATCTAGTAAATATATTATTTTACCATTTAATTCTATACAATAACAAGGGTATTATAACAGAACGTACGACTATATCCAACGTATAGAACATATATCCATCTCCAGAACTTATTGATTCATTCATCACCAGATTTTTTTGATAAGCTGATTCCATTCTACCAATACCTGGAGCACCTTTTTTTTTATCTCTTATCAAATTCTCATGTTTTTCTTTTTTTAGGCATGTCTCTGAATTCTTTCTCAGAAGTTCAGAGACAAAATAAAGTTTCACATGTTTCTAGACAGTATTCACATCCACTCAGTCAAATCACACAGCAAAACCACAACGTCTTTGCCTCTATTTTTTATTTTTGATAAGTATGTGAATTTCATTATGTTGATAATGATACAAGGATACATATAGTATTTGAGAACAAATCCTAATGCATCAATGGTAGCTAACTAAAGCAGAGGTCTAACAGAGCTCCAAAAAGATAAAAAAGACTTTGGAAGACAATTAAGGTCTAATCCAATCCTAAGACTAGATTAAAGCTTCGCATAATAGAGATCCATAAACCGCTATTTGATTCCAGTAGATAATCACTAAACCTTACTTCGGGGACCTGCAGCAAGAGTGATGACCATTAGAGAAGAAAAACCGGAGAACATTCTGAGGACCCGCAGACTGTCCCAAAGGCAACTGACAAAGGCGATTGGCGAAGCAGGGGCGACTAAATCCTGGTCCGGCCACCACGCAGAGTGGTTTACTCCAGACGTCGTATCATCCAGAAACTAACATGAAGGCATCCTGAGAATTCTATTCCGAATAGAAGAAGCGAGCTACGAAGGCGCAAGGTGTTTCTAGCTAGAGCAAGCGGAGATTTATGCTCCCGACTCCGGTCCCTCCTCACTAACAAGCACTGAAAAGGATAACGTTTCATAAACCTAGGAGAGTCATGACTCACAACAGCAAGATTCCTTCTAGAAACATGAAGAACATGGGAGAAAAGCTTCAATCAATAGAGGCTAGTAAAGCCTCTAAGCTAAGCGGTGAGGAGATCTGACGAAGAAGTCCCAGGCGAAGCCTTAAATCGCCAATTCGTTGCAGATCAGAGGATCAAGACAGGGAGTTCTGACAGAGAAATCGCAGACGGAGAGAATGGAACTGAGATGAGGTGGATTACTAGCCAAAGGGGCAGAGGCAGCGACACTAAGCAACTCCGACTAGCTCTCCAAGGTGAATCTGACCCATACCCAGCGCACCAAAATCAAGATCTACCTCCACGGCGATGCTTCCTGAGGCTCCACGGCTCACCATCTCCACGCCAACACTCCAGAGAAGCCCGAGCACACACTCAAGCATCCGATTTGAACCGTCGGAATCCGGCCGCAATCCCGCAGTAAACCAGAGATGAAGAGCAAAGAAGAGAAGTTGAAGCCGAGAAACAGCAGGGGATGAGGAGGAGAAGACTGGAAACAAAAAGGGGTGGCGACGAACGGTCTGAGGGCACCACCGGTCACTGGAACAGAAGACACGAAGGAAACAGCGAGAGAAGGGAGGTGGGGGAAGAAAGAGAAGAGAGAAAACTTTCTCTCACCCCTCTCTTAAATTTGGTCAAAGAGTAGTATATAATCAAAGTCTTTGCCTCTATTTGCGCAGAGAGAAACATCAGGTGAAATCGTCACAGTGTTGATGTTGTTGGAGCAAATCTACACTAGAAGATGGGAGACGTTGGAAGTTTGAATTGGTTTGAATTAGTCTTTTGTGTTTTCTTATTTATCAAGTAAAGTCCGAGTCTTTAGGTTCAAGCAGTTACCACTTTATCACGTTTGTTAGTTGCTGTTTCTTAGGAGTGTTTTTCTGTTTCATTGTAAGACTATTAGTAGTCATGTTTTCAGTTGAATAGAACAGAATTTTCACGTACAAACAAAGCATTTGAGATTACAAATTGGTATCAGAGCTCTGTTGTGAAAAAGAGAGAAAAACATGGGAGATGACAAGATGAAACTACCGCAGTTCGATGGACATTGGGACCATTGGAGTGAAGTTATGGAGAACTTCTTCCGAGCCAGAGGACTATGGAGTTTGATCGAGACTGGGGTTGAGGAACCTACAGATGTGACGGTGTTGACTGCAGAACAGAGCCTGCAATTGGAAAACAGCAGGACTAATGACCACAAGGTGAAGTATTACCTCTACCAAAGCATTGATAGAGTTACATGTGAACAGATCTTGGACATGAAAACCTCCAAGATCATCTGGGATTCAATGAAAGCAAAGTTTGGTGCCAATGCTCGAGTGAAGAGATCATTGTTGCAGAAATTGAGAAGAGATTTCGAAGTGTTGGAAATGAAAGAAGCTGAGAGTGTTGAAGAATACTTCAAACGTGTTCTGGCAATCACAAACCAGATGAGAAGCAATGGAGAAGTCATAACTGACTCTAAGGTGGTTGAGAAGATTCTCAGAACCCTCAGTGAGAAATTCATGTACGTTGTGGTGTCTATTGAGGAATCTAAAGACACTGAGAGCATGACATTGGATGAACTGCAGAGCTCTTTGGTGGTACACGAGCAGAAGTTCAAAAAGGTGGAGAAGGATGATGATCAAGTGTTGAAGATCACACATGGGAGAGGGACTGGATCCAGAGGCAGAGGTGTCTCAGGTAGAGGTAGGGGACGAGGCAGAGGAAGGATGCCTTTCAACAAGAGCACGGTCGAATGTTACAAGTGTCACAAACTTGGACATTTCCAAAATGAATGTCCCAAGTGGGAAGAAGAAGCCAACTATGCAGACTTTGATGAAGAAATGTTACTAATGGCTGTCATTGAAGACGAAGAAACTAATGAGACTCAAGCAGAAGAAGACACGGATCATGTCTCATTGATGGTGAACACTGAGAAACAAGAAAGTATGAGAAGGAAAGTGTGGTTCCTTGACTCAGGCTGCTCCAACCATATGAGCGGAAACAAGAATCTGTTTGCAAAGCTAGATGAAAGTTTCAGACATTCAGTCAAGCTTGGGAACAACAAGAAGATGGAAGTAGTTGGGAAAGGGAACCTGAAGCTGATCCTGAATGGTGCAAGCTATATGATAAGTGATGTCTACTATGTGCCTGAGCTCAAAAACAATCTATTGAGTCTCGGACAACTTCAAGAGAAGAGGATCACAGTCATTATTGAGAAAGGATTTTGCAAGATCTATCATGAGGAGAGAGGGTTAATTTCTGAAAGCAAGATGAGCACAAATCGTATGTTCACACTGATCGATCAAGGGAGAAACGATTCAGAGTCAAGGGAACAAAGATGCTTGCAGACAGTATCAGAAGACGTGCCAAAATTGTGGCATGAACGATATGGCCACATCAGCCACCGAGGGATGAAAATACTGCAGAGCAAGAGTATGGTACGAGGGCTTCCAGACTTTGGAACTCAGAACTTCACATGCTCTGATTGCTTGATTGGGAAGCAACCACGAAAAGCGATTCCAAAAAGAAGTACATGGAGAGCCAAGGAAACTCTGGAGCTAATTCACTCTGATATATGTGGTCCCATAAACCCTACATCCAACAGTGGAATGAGGTACATACAGTGCTTCATTGATGATTTCAGCAGAAAGGGCTGGGTGTATCTTTTGAAGGAAAAATCAAAGGCGTTCAATGAGTTTAAGACGTTCAAGAAGATGGTGGAAACTGAGACAGGGTAAGTCATCAAAGGTTTGAGAATAGACAGGGGAGGAGAGTACACATCACTTGAGTTCTCTAACTATTGCAAAGAACAAGGCATCAAGAGACAGTTGACTACAGCCTACACTCCTCAGCAGAATGGCACAGCTGAGAGGAAGAACCGCACAGTGATGAATATGGTCTGGTCCATGCTCTCTACTAAACACATGCCTAAGGTTTTCTGGACAGAAGCTTTGAAATGGACATTCTATGTTCTAAATAGGTGTCCTACCTTGGCGGTTAAAGATATCACACCACAAGAAGCTTGGAGTGGGGTGAAGCCAAGTGTTGAACACTTCAGAGTTTGGGGATGTATCGGGCATGTACACATTTCAGACCAGAAGCGAAGTAAACTGGATGACAAGAGCACTCCATGTGTTCTACTTGGGTTCTCTGAGGAATCCAAAGGTCACAGACTGTATAATCCAAAGACCAAAAAGATTGTGACAAGTCGGGATGTAGTATTTGAAGAAGCAAAAGAGTGGGACTGGAAGAAGAACCAAGATCACCACGTAGAAGGTACATAAGCTGTTCTAACTTGGAGTGGAGATGATTTAGACTGGGAAGAGAGTGATGAAGAAGATCACAATGAGGAAGGAGAAAACATTGAAGAAGAACAACCTGAGGAAGCTAATGAGGAGACTCAGAATGAGCAAATCAGGGAGGGAAGAGTTAGAAGGCCTCCACGTTATCTAAGTGACTATGTTCATGAAGTTATAGACGAAGAAGAAGATGAAGTCAACATGGTTGAGTTGTATGCAACAGATCCCTCAACCTTTGAAGAAGCCGAGAAAAGCTCAAAGTGGAGAGAAGCAATGAACGAGGAGATAAGCTCTATTGAAAAAAACCAGACATGGGAGTTGTGTTTGTTGCCTGGTGATGCTAAATGCATAGGTGTGAAATGGATATACAAGACAAAGTTGAATGAGCTTGGAGAGACAATCAAGCACAAGGCGAGGCTGGTAGCAAAAGGTTACTCACAGGAACATGGAGTTGATTACACTGAAGTATATGCGCCGGTTGCTCGCATGGATACTATCAGAACCATCCTAGCCATTGCAGCTCAGAAGTCGTGGACCATCTATCAACTTGATGTTAAGTCAGCATTCCTACATGGAGTGCTCACTGAGGATGTTTACATACAACAACCTAAAGGGTACGAAGTAGAATGTCAAGAAGATAAAGTGTACAAACTTCATAAGGCACTATACGGTTTGAAGCAAGCTCCAAGGGCCTGGTTCAGTCGCATTGAAGAGTATTTCTCAAGGTCTGGTTTCACAAAGTCTCAGAATGAAGAAACACTTTTCTTAAAGGTCAACAATCAAGGTAACATTTTGATTGTTAGCATCTATGTTGATGACTTCACGGGAAGTGATTTCAAAATGATGATGGAGTTTAAGAGGTCTATGCAAGAGGAATTTGATATGACTGATCTAGGCAAGATGAGGTATTTCTTGGGGATAGAGGTGCATCAAATGTCTACTGGAATCCACATTTCTTAGACCAAGTATGCTGTAGAGATCTTAAAGCGATTTGAAATGGAAGACTGCAATTCAGTTTCAAATCCAATGGTGCCTGGAGAGAAGCTTGATATGGATGCAGAAGGAGAAAGAGTCGATGAAACACTCTACAAGCAGATGATTGGGAGTCTTATGTACATCACAACTACACGGCCTGACCTTCAATTCTCTGTAAGTTTACTGAGCCGTTTTATGTCCAGACCAACAAGGATACATGCTCAGGCCGTAAAGAAAGTTTGGGGTACTTGAAAGGGACTACTGATTTTGGAATTTGGTACAATGGAGGAGGAACAGGGGAGCTAAGTGTCTATACAGACAATGATTTCGCAGGAGATGTTGACAGCAGGAAGAGTACTCCAGGGTACGCATTTCTTTTGGACAATGCAGCAGTCGCATGGTGTTCCAAGAAGCAACTTATAGTCACCTTGTCTACCACTGAAGCTGAGTATGTAGCTGCCTCAATGTGTGCTTGTCAGGCTATCTGGTTCAAACGAGTACTGCTGGAGTTAGGATGTGAGATGGAAGGGAGCACTGTCATTCTCTGTGACAACACATCAACAATCAAGTTATCAAAGAATCCAGTGTTCCATGGTAGATGCAAGCACATTGGAGTAAGGTTTCACTTCTTGCGTGATTTGGTTAACAATGGTGAGATATGTTTGGAGCATTGTGAGACTGGAGAACAAGTTGCAGATGTGTTCACGAAACCATTGAGGAGGGAAGTGTTCGAGAAGATGAGGAGCAGACTTGGGATTTGCTCAGTTAAGGAGAAGCTGAAGCTTGAAGAAGGACCAAGTTCAGCTTAGGGAGGGTTTGTTGGAGCAAATCTACACTAGAATATGGGAGACGTTGGAAGTTTGAATTGGTTTAAATTAGTCTTTTATGTTTTCTTATTTATCAAGTAAAGTCCGAGTCTTTAGGTTCAAGCAGTTACCACTTTATCACGTTTGTTAGTTGCTATTTCTTAGGAGTGTTTTTCTGTTTCATTGTAAGACTATTAGTAGTCATGTTTTCAGTTGAATAGAACAGAGTTTTCACGTACAAACAAAGCATTTGAGATTACAGATGTAACGGGTGTGACCAACAAGAGTCGAGTCAGCCTACAGTTCGAGACGTTCTACAATTTTACGGTTTTGTATATATTAGCGTTAGTGTTGAGATCACTAAGACATTGTACCATAGTTTGAGACATTCTAACTCATTATCCAACCTATTTATACCAAAATCTTAGTGAACCATCTGAACTATATTTTCAAACTTCAAACCCTTTTTACTGGTAAATAATTTACCTCTTTCTTTGTATTCACCATGAATTTCCATGATTCATTATTCACTTTCCATTCTCAAAAAACTTCAGTTATATGCAGCATGATTTTTATAAAAGATTCTTATAAAAGAGAAAACAAAAACAGAATTATTTTCAGAATAAAATAGAAGCATAAATAGAAACTGAAATCTGATTCATGAATTAACAAACTTATGAATGAGGTCAAAGGAAGAATATGTGAAACGAGGAAGAAAACTTTTTTCAAAAGATGGAGGATAAAGAGAAGAAGGAAACAAGATGTTGTCTCAGAGATTTTTTTTACCAAAAACATAACAATTTAAAAGATATTAAAATAATCTTATGTAGATACTCCAAAAATTTCTTTTTTAAAACCATCTTATTATTTTTAAAACCGGTGCTTATAAAATGAGTTATGATGATAAATAATTACTAGAGCTGGACCGGGCGGGTGTTTTTTATGTTTATGTAATGTAACTAAATATTTTTTACACTATTATATAATTTATAAAAATTATAATAAAAATGATGACAAAAATACATCACAGAGTACAAATATTATTGTAAACTTCACCCAATAGTCATTATTTTTTTTAAAAATAGCAAATGTGCATTTGATCACATTATGACAACAAAATTGAGTTAATTAATAAATATATGTGAGCTAAACCTTTTAAAAAACCTAACTTCGATAAGGTAATTTAAGTTGGACCATATTTTAATTAAATTTTGTTAAAATACCTGTTCAAATGGCCCCAAATATTGTATTTTTATACCGAACTAACCCAAATATTTTATTTTTATACCAATAAGACCGTTTGTATTAAGAAAAAAAATTGAGGTTCATTAATTTGGTGAGAACTCTCATGTCCATCAAATATTCTTTTTAAACATAGATTTTGAAGGTTATCTTGAAATTTATTTATTTTTATTCAACATTTGCTTCGAATTAATTTAGGTTATTTCAAATAAAAAATTTTGTCGTTATTTTAATTTTTTTTCCTATTAGTTTTCAGTTCAAAATTTTTGTTTCTACGAAATGGTAAAAGATACGCTGTAAATATAAATGTATTATATAATTGTTAATATGTCAAAGTATTAATTACATAGATAAATTTATTTGTTTTATTTAAAATCGATTGTATTCGATATTGGTGTCATATAATAAATTGACATTTATAAATAATTGGACATATAAATCTAACATTTACAAAATGATTGGGATTATATTTATGTATCCATTTTTTTATTGATCAATTTCTCAATTGTTTGTAAATTATTTTCGTTGTATATTTTATTTAATGAATTATTGAACTATGAAGACTAACCTGGGTCCAGACATGTGTATAGGAGTAAGTTTATATATTATAGCAGTAAGTTTATATACTGAATTATATAATTTATTGTGTGATATTATATATGTGAATAAATTTTTAAAAAGAATATAAAATATTTATAATACATACTTTTTATATATCTAATATAGAAAAGTCTGGTCAAATTAATTAATAGTATGTTGCCATGTTTTAAGATAAAAATTAAATGTTGCGTGTTTTTAGTTAACATATCTGGTCAAATTTAAATATGGAATGCCATTCAGATTTTCCTAAATTATTGTTGCCATGTTTTTAGGTAAAAATGGAATTAGGAAATGCATTAATACAAAAGGAAAAGACAAAGAATATTAATGTTAGGATATTTAATTATTTCAGTGGCATGAAATTGTAATTAAGTGGTAAAATTTAGGGGTATTTTTAATTGGTACTTATGTTTTAATAAAGTATATGAAATATTAAGATTGAGCAAATCAGTAAATTTATATATACCAAAGTGCATTTTTCTAAAATTTTAAATAACGGTGTAATTTTTAAAGTAATATCTTATTTAAGTGTATTTCTCCAAATTTTCCCTAATTAAAAAAGTAAAATAGAAATTATAGGTAGAAAATACAAAGTGACACTTATTTTGGAATAAGAAAAAATGTGTAGAATAACACTTATTTAGAAACAGAGTATTACTTAACCTATGATGTTCATGAGAAAAATCAACATTTACAACTAATTACCTAAGAGAGTATTACTTAACCTATGATGTTCATGAGAAAGATCAACATTTACAACTAATTACCTCGAAAACACAACTCTCTCTTCCAAACATATCTATTTCTTTATTTTCATTCCCAACTTCTCACCAAATTCACTTATTCACCATTGCTTCAACTATATGTTTTGCTAAGTAATGTCTCAATCTTATCTAACAAATCCTCGTTAATCTATAAGATATCTACTCTATTAAAATAGAGTCATTCTTTTTATCTACTGATACAAGTTGTCATTTAAATTTGGACCATTTCTAGAATGTTACAAATAATATAAATCATATAGTTGATTGAACCGTATTATTTAAATTAAACCAACACAATTAATGTAAAGAGACGATCTTAATGTAAACTACCTTCAAAATACGGTAGGTATCCATGTGTATACCAAAAACACATATTTTCTCCTACAAATATGGAATGTTCTAAAAGAATATATATCATCAAAATATGGAATATGTAAATCTACTAATTATACTTAAATTAAACCAGTGGTTATTTATGAAATATAGTCTTGGGCATACTTTTATTTTTTGAACAAATTATATAGTTTGGTTTTTTGGCTTAGTATTAAGAAAAAACTCAAAAACATTGAATAAACTTTTCACCTTAAAAGATCAAAAAATCAATTATTATTTCAGACCCAAAAAGTATTTAATATTTTTAACAAAACAAAATTATCTATTATTAATTATTTATTTAAATCATTTATTTTAAAACATGTTAATATATTTTTATTTTAAATAACAATCACTTTGTTTTGATAAATTTCAATGGTAACTTTTAAATAATTTATTGTTTTATTTTTCTTAAATAATTTACTGATTAAAAAAATGTAAAGCAAAACCAAAAACCAAATCTAAAGACTAAAATCCAAAACCAAAATCTGAAAACACATGTTATATTTTTTTGCTTTGTTTATTTACAAATTAAACTACTTCAATTTTTTTTTAAAAAAATTGTTATCATCTTTTCAGTTTTAAATTAGATGTTCGATTATTTGAGATTTGTTTGTTGGTAATATTATTTCAAACTAACTCAGCGGTTTAAAAATTAAAAACCCAAACCAAAAACTGAAAATGAAAGTAGAAACTTAAAATAATAAAAACCAAAATCTAAAAATAAAAACTGAAACTAAAAACTAATGAAAAACAATCATCACCACAAATTTTGGTGAACTGATTTTATATCAAAATATTCTTTAAATTAAGACAAAACCTAATTATATAAATTTTTAATGATAAAAAATTTCCGCGCTTTCAAGCGCGGGTCAAAATCTAGTATACCTTATAACAATGATAATCAAATTTTTCATTTTATCCGCTTGTATTATAATTTGGAGTTTAACTTTCTTACTACCACATAAGAACATCAATAGTAATGTTATTAATTTTTCCTCGAGTTTGACATCTTAATTGACAATATTTCACACCTACACCAATATTTCTTTTGCACATGGACAACTATTCTATTTGATCTACTTGAAGTTCCAAAAACATCTCATCGTTCCAACACAGCACTTACACATCATCACAAATCCGTCAAAGTGTATATTTAAAGCATCAATCTCAGTTCGAATCAACAAAAGCCTAACACAAAATTATGACAAACACCCATTAACACAAAGTTTTATTTTATGAAAATTTATGTTGCCTGGTGCTCTACTTATACCATCCTGAGATGATTTACTAAGATTTACGCTTGATAGTTATACTTGCATCACACTAAAATCTTTATGTAGTTTTTTTCTGTTAACTTGATAAATACCATTTTCTCGAACTTGAATCTAAACTTCTAAATATTAAAACATCGAGGAATCATAAATGAAACTATTATAAGTTTTCACTTCCAAAGGGACCTGTACACAATTCTTTGAAACATTTGAAAATATATACAGACAATTACTAGAATAGCACAAAAAACTGGTATATGACTAGAATAATATATATTTTCTAAAAATTACTAGAATGTTTTCAGACCCTTAAGAAATTATCATAAAGACTCTTGTTTAATTTTATTTTTTGTTGAGATTAATTTTAATTATCAATTCCACATCACTAATTAGGCAATCCACATCACTAACTTTTGTGACGCAGAAAAATCAACCGTTCCCATATTTCTGGTGAGTAGAAAAAAAAAATCATAACGTCACAACTTTCTTTCTTCGTCGTTAAACCCTAACCATTACCCAAATTGTCTCGTCTCGAACTGTTTCTGATATCGTCTTCATGGAAAACGTCTTCTCCGAAAATTTTTCTATGCAATCATATCTACGAAATCATCTTCTCCGGTATGTTGTGACTGAGTTTGATTTACGATGTGGATGAGTTATGATTATGTTATAACTGAGTTATTTTATATTGTGGCTGAGTTTGATGTACGTTGCGATCTATTGCGGCTGAATTATAGATTATGGTGTCACTGAGTTATTAATTATGTTGTGGCTGAGTTTGTTGTATTATGGCTGTTATACTATGTTGTGGCTGAGTTTTGTTTCTATTACAGCTGAGTTATGTATTATGTTGTGGTTGAGTTTGTTGTATTATGGCTGAGTTATACTATGTTGTGGCTAAGTTTTGTTTCTATTACGGCTGAGTTTGTTGTATTATGGCTGAGTTATACTATGTTATGGCTGAGTTTTTTTTTCTATTACGACTGAGTTATGTATTATGTTGTGACTGTGTTAATTTTTTTATTGCGGCTGATTTATATATATATGTGTTTTAAGATCAGATGGATGTTTATGAAAATCAAGCACATTATTATCCTCCAAGACTTTACGTTGAATGGGCTTATAATCTAGAAAATAAAGAGATTAATCACAATTTTTATATTGGAGAATTCCATCACGTCAGAGAAGCAATAGGACGGGATGTGTGGGATTACTTGTAGCAGAGTCCTCTTGGAATAATTGTGAAGCTAGCTGAATACAAAAGCGTGTGATCTGGTAGTTTTGTACACTATTATGTAGACAGCTTCGAGTATATAAGAAGGAGATTTGAAGTCTAGTTGGTGATGAACCTATCAGGTTTAGCTTACACGAATTTGGTGAGATCACTGGGTTAAACACAGATTCAGTGCCAACATAAAGTTTTGAACCTGACCAATACAAAATGTTTTGGGATAAATGATAAGAATATTCAAGGTATACGGGTGAAGATGGCAGCAGATATCCTCGATGAAGGAAGAAATTGGATATATCAGCAGTTTTTGTAGTCTTTGAACGTTTTGTATTTGACTTTCGCTAATAGTATGTTTTATATAACCCAAACGCATCGTTATATAACCCAGCCGTATCGTTTCTATAAGCCAACTGTATCTCTTTATATAACTCAATCATTCCACAAATATACCCTAAAATCAAAAAAATGTAATATAACCCAGCCGTAACGCTTCATATAACTCAGTCATACCACAAACATACCTTAAAATAAAAAAGCTTAATATAACCCAGCTGTATCGTTTCTATAAGCCAGCCGTAACGCTTCATATAACTCAGCCAAACCACAAACATACCATAATATTAAAAAATGTACTTTAAAATGTTATTAGCAATTAATATTATCAATTTTAGATGAATATATAATCAACATAGTGTGTATACTTCATTGAATTTATAAGTTTTCGAATTGATCATGATCTTGAGATATATGTTGTCTTACAAATACTTAAAGTCTTATGTGTCTATATAAGTGTTGAACGCATCAAATACAAAGTATACCATATAATTTTTTTTCAACTAAATTTGTGTAATTTCTTATGTTTTATAGTGGTACCTAAACCATAAAACCTAAATCCTAAACACTAAATCCCAAATAATTAACCATAAACCCTAAAACATAAACTTATCCTAAAGATAACTCAACCGTAACATGTCAATAACTTAGCCGCAAAGTGTAACTTTCGTATTTTTTGGCGGGAACTAAATACTTGCAAAACACTGGGGTGGGCGGGAACATTACGCAGTAGTAAATAAATTACAATTTATATTATTTTTTACCTTGACCGTTGATTGATTTTAATCTAAGGGTTTCATTTTCTCTATCCTCACCTTTCTTTATCATTGGTTAATCTTTGTTTTTAAAGGACCAAAATTTATGGCCATTGATTAAATGAAATCTAAAGGTCAAAAATCATTCTCTCATTTACTTATAATTGACGGGACTTAACCGTCTCATCACTCTCTTTGACTATTTTTTTTCTTCTGCAAAACGACGAATCCGATAAGAGAGGAGCATCAGGATGTCGGATCACCATACAAGAGGGAACATCAGGATGTCGGATCACCATACAGATACTGGAAGAAAGAAAACTTCTTCTCTAACCAACCACCATCGAAGATGGCGATGACTACAATAGATCTATCTCGTATTTTAGTTTTTCTTTGGTTTTTTAACTTAAATTTAAGTTTGGATGATGAATCTTGAACATGTTAGAAGCTTTTTTGGTCGACTTGGTTATAACAAAGTCGTATTGTAACCATAACTCACCTTTGATTATAACAAAACCGTATTGTAACCATAACTCAGCCATAAAGTATAAAAAACTCAGCCAAAATTTGATTATAACTTAGTTGTAACGTAGGTATAACTCAGCCATAAAATATGCATAACTCAGCCCTAACGTATGCATAACCCAACTGTAATTTGATGAGTTATAACTCAGCCGCAACGTATGCATAACTCAGCCGTAATATATGCATAACTCAGCCGTAACTTATGTATAACTCAGCCGTAAAGTATGCATAACTCAGAACTAACGTATGCATAACTCATCCGTAGCGTATATGAATGATATAAGTCAATTGTAACGTTCCTGTAAGTCAGCCTTTAACCCTGAACAAAATATTAAAACTTTAATTTCTTCTTAAGTTTGAACCTGGAAACCTAAACTATAGAGCTATAAAGCAAGAAAAATTATAAATTTATCTTTTCAACATTAAATCTAATAATTTTTATTATTTTAAAGTTTAAAGTTTATGTTTAGAGCTTAGGTTTATAGTTTAGAGTAAAACTCAGCCGTAACGTATGTATAACTCAACCGTAAAGTATACATAACTCAGCTGTAATGTAGGCATAACTCAGCTGTAACGTATGAATAACTCAGCCGTAACGTATGTGTTGAAGACTCATTGTATGAACTAAAGTTATCATATTCAGATGATGCAAAATCTGAGTCATTAAACATATGAAATCAGCTTTTAAATTCATCTTCTTCTTCGTATTCTATTTTTTTTACTTACAATTTATGGAACTTAGTTTTTTCATTTCTCTCTTTGACTATTTATTCTTCTGCAAGACGGAAAATTCGATGGGAGAGGAAGCAGCTAGATGTTAGACCACCATACATGACACTGGAGGAGAGGAAGCTTCTTCTCAACCGACCATCATTGAAGATGACGTTGCAGTAGATCTGTCTCAAATTTTTAATTTTTTTGAAATCTACATTTTTTAGTCCAAATTTCCAAAAAAAATAATTACAAGATCCATAAGATCTCAGAGAAAGATGAAGAAGATAGATAAAGATGATGAAGAATGAAGAATAATACTTTACATCTGTAACATAGAACCTTATTTTATCTTTTCAGCGTTAGTAATGACATGGCAAGTAAAAGTTAATGACATGAAAAATTGGTAAGTCATCCACCAAACAAACACATAACTCAGCCTAAATAAACCAGCCATCAAGTACAACATAAGACAGCTGAAACATGAATACTATTTCAGTAATTAATCTTTTTCTAATAAATCAGCCATAATTAGGATGAAAAATTATAAGTCAGCCGTATCGTCAAATAAATAAGCCGTCAAACGAATGATATTCTAATAGTTAATCTTTCGCTAATAAGTCAGCCGTAATTATGCTGAATTTACTGTTAATCCAACCAGTTACAGCTAATTAAATATAACTGAGCCGTAACAACCTCTCATAAGTCAGCCGTAAATTTAATAACTCAGCCAGGCAATGTTCATTAACCCAGCCAGCAAAACATAACCCAGCCACGTCTTAACTACAACTCAGCCGAATTTTCCAGAAATCACACCGCCAGTGTATAAATCAACCGTAACTTGTGTACGTAAGTCAGTCGTTATCCCATAAATCAGCCATATTTCTGTAAGTCAACCATCACTAACGGCTGACTTATATTCTTAAGTCAGCCAATTTCTCTTAAGTCAGCCGCATTGTTAACTCAGTCACAACATAACAATAACCCAGCCGTAACGACATCTGTAGCGCTTTACGGATGATTTAATGAAAATGCGGTAGCGATTTCCTATGTGGTGCCGGATTTTTGCTTAGGTGGCATTAAAAAGTAATAACATTTTTGTAAATATGATTTTTTTCATAACATAATAAAAGGACACACTTGGTATTTAAAAAATGACAGTAATAAAAAAAAAGATTTGTATAGTTCTAATTAATTGTTCCAATATATAAGTTAGTAAATATTTTTATGTCAAATATGACAGTAATAAACTTCTCAATATATAAGTTAGTAAATATTTTTATGTCAAATATGATTCCCAAAATTTCAAAAAGAAATTGCACCCTCTATACACACAAAACCCTAAAATTAGAGATATACTCTATTTCCCTCTGTTTTTCTCCTCTCCACTTACCGTTTTTCCCCCCAATATAAAAGTATCTCTGTCTTTTATGGTATTGAGCCAATTCACCCTTTCAAAACCTGATCTGCACTTCCGTATACGTTTTTAAAAATTATTTAAAGCAAATTGTAGTTCTTAATATCTATGTTGCTTCTTAATCTCGTTCAAGTTTTGGGATTAACACCTTAATTAAGATAAACAGGTTGCATTGCACATACATATTTTTAGAACCCCGAATTTAAAAACCTACAGTAATGTTTCTCTGAGTTCTATAGTTCTAACCTCATTTTTACAAGAAACGCGAATGAGTTTTTGAGAAAGGAAAAGACATGCAGAACGTGAGCTGTTACTTTTTTTTAGGGAGGCTAAAAACAGACCACGCCAAAGTGGATCGACAAAAGGGGTAAATCTGTCATTCATCATCTGTCCTAAAAAAACCTGAGAGATTCTCCAGAAAACAAAACGTACGGCGACGGAGAGATCAAGAGGAGAAGAAACCACCACATTGCCTTCGGTTTCTCCGCTTCTTAACTTCTCCATCCTTCTCCGTCTCGTCTCTGCTTCCTTGATCCGTGAATCGGCGAGTTCGTCGTTTTCCAATTTAGACGGAACTGAAAAATTGATCTGTCTTAATGTCGACGGTCTCATGCTCCACGGCAAGCTCTAGCAGAGGATGTGGAACTAGTTTTCCATCAAAGATATCTTCTTTACCAGCATTCAATTCTCCTAACTTCATCAAAATTGGGACAAACTCTCAGGTTTGTTAAATTCTCTTCCTTCTCTATCAATCTCTTTGGCTTTAATTAGTTAAAGTCCTTAAACTTTAACTCTTTCCTTTATTTTTTCTCCTGAAAGAGTGACAGATTAAGTAGTCATCGTTTAGCATTGGTACACGAAAACCGGAAAGCAAAAAGAACAAATGTACGTATGGCATTGGTCGATGAAAGACAATTAACGGGTCAAAGTGTTGCTGATCCTCCTCGGATCCTGGTACGTGCTTTGTTCTGCTACAATAGTTTGATACTTTGGACTCATTTTGAAGTGTGTAACGTTGATTTGTGCCATTTGTTTGCAGGCGTACGATCTTGTTCAAGGGGCTCTTGTAAGTTAAATGAGAGACCAATCTGTTTAAGCTCAGCCATTAGAAGCTGAGAGATTCTGTGTGTGTGGGGACTGATGTAATGATACATACGCAGGTGAAATGGAGATGGAAGGAAGACAAGTCTGTTCCAGATACACCTACTGCAGTTCTCCTACACGGAATCTTAGGCAGCGGCAAAAACTGGGGTCAGTATCGTTGGATTTCTAGTGAAAATTTAGTTTCTTTAATCTTTTTCAAGAAATGTAAAAGCCATTCTTGAAACTATTCACGTGTAAAGAGATCATCAAGATTGGCTCACCTATTTGCTCCCAAAAAAAAAGATTGTTAAGAATATCTAACAGAACCTTTTGTTTTGTTTGGGTTCCTGCTACTCTAGGCACTTTTGCTCGAAGATTGGCTCACGAGTTCCCAACTTGGCAGGTAAGTATATGATCAAATACATACCAACTCTCTGTGCGCACACTTGTAGTAATTAATATGCTCCTCTTAATTCAATCTTTACAGTTTCTCTTGGTAGACTTACGTTGCCATGGGGATTCAGCTTCTCTCAAGAAGAGAGGTCCACACTCTGTTGCTTCAACTGCTTCTGATGTTCTGAAACTTGTAAGTTTTTTTCTCAGACCACGTTTCATGGAAAGATAACTTGTCTGATTGTTCCTTCATTCTTAATCTTAGGTTGGTCAGTTGAGGTTAACACCTCGGGTCCTTGTTGGTCATAGCTTTGGGGGGAAAGGTTACTTTACCATCTTAATGAAACTGCTTCATCCAGATTATAAGTGATAATATTGGTGACGAGTCTTTTCTATGATCTGTGTAGTTGTTCTAAGCATGGTAGAGCAAGCAGCTAAGCCTCTTCCACGACCAGTCCGTGTAAGCAGCATTTTTTTCCATGTCTATATCCCAATAACCGTTGGTAGGACTTACATTAGTAGCTTTGAACTGTAACCATTATAGGCTTGGGTATTGGATGCTACTCCTGGTAAAGTTCGTGCAGGAGGAGATGGAGAGGATCATCCACGTGAGCTCATATCATTCCTACGTAAATTGCCTAAAGTGGTAACTTACAAACCAAGATCTCTTACTCATGCCCTTTGTCGGTTTCTGTAATGAACATCTTTTGTGTTTGGTTTAAGGTCTCATCCAAGCGCGAGGTCTATAACGCTCTTATCAAAGAAGGGTTTTCCAATGACGTTGCACAGGTATAGTATCCATTCACTCGGTAGATTCTGCCAGACACCTTTGCAACAATCTTGCTGTCTTCTTGTGCAGTGGGTGGTTACCAATCTCAGACCTACTGGACCATCGTCTTCTAGCTTCTCGTGGGCATTTGACCTAGATGGGATCGCTGAACTTTATCAGTCCTACGAAGACACAAATCTATGGTAATCTATTTCTACTAACCACCCTGTGTTTAGTGAAGCAAACTTGTATGATTTTTTACCTTGTTACTATACTCAAGCTTCTTGCTATATTAATATTATAAAATGAAAGGGACTTTGTTGAGAATCTTCCAAGAGGTGTGCATGTGAATTTTCTGAAAGCCGAAAGAAGCTTGCACCGCTGGGCCCTAAAAGACCTTCAACGGATCCATGCCGCTGAAGAGCTCGCCTCTGAAGGAGGAGGCGGAGTAGAAATGCATGTACTGGAAGATGCAGGTCACTGGGTAAAGCAACAAACTACACCTTTGCTTCATCTTTCTTTCTGTTACTTAATCACCTAACCGATATACAAATACTTGGGTTATGTTCTTTCAGGTTCACACGGATAACCCGGATGGTCTCTTCAGGATCTTGTCATCTTCTTTCCAGGTTCACAGGTCCTAGAGGTGCGATTAGTACGCTCTAGGTTCTACTTTTTATCCTGTTTGATATGTATACTTGTGTAGAAGTTAAGTCTAAATAACATACAGAGATACAATATCATATACTACATTGTGTCCGTGAATGTTTTGGGTGTAATTAACAAGTAAAACCAGCATATAGCTGTACCAACCGGCATTATTTCCACTCTTATGTCCTTTACATTGCTTTTTTGGTTCACTTAATTGGAGAAAGTTCTGACGCTCAAGCTCACTCTACACACCAGACTAACCTCAACTCTTGATTCTCCCATTCAGTTTCTATTGCAACTCTTGGATACTAAACCGTGCATACCTAGGTGGGCTTGGGCTAGGTGTATATCGTGGTGGGGTTTCAGCATACCAAGGCGGGCTTTCGGTATATCGAGGTGGGCTTGCGGTATAGTGAGGTGGGCTTGGGCTAGGGGTATACCTAGGTGGGCTTGCGGTGTACCGAGGTGGGCTGGCTGTGTAGTGAGGTGGGCTTGCGGTGTAGTGAGTTGGGCTTGCGGTGTACCGAGGTGGGCTGGCTGTGTAGTGAGGTGGGCTGGCGGGAGCCCGAGGTGGTCCCCCTTCAAGCATAAGTTTCATTTGTGAAGAGGATTCGTCTGAGGGTATACCTTGCCCGACCCCAACAAGGGAGCTTTGACGTGAACCCTCACTAGAGAGCAACAGCTTGAATGTCCATCTCAGCACATTCGGCGTGAAGACTCTGTAGAGGAGAAACACGTCGTACCAGTTTGGGAACTTCACGTACGCGTCTCCCCTGCAAGCTCCTGCCACAATCATTTTTGCAAATTCCTCTAGCGGTCCACCATTTGCAGGTACCTGCAGATGAATGTGAGTAAGTCTTTGGGAGTTTAGGTTCATTCAAATCACAAGTGAGGTTGAATAAAGCTTTACTTCTCTTTCTTCCTTCCACTGCATCTCAGCACCTTCTTCTAGCATGAACTTTCCTCTACTCATCTCACTCCCTATCCATCCGTGAGTCGCGATAGTTATTCCAACATCTTCATTTAGCTCGAATCTCAACGTCTCATAGAAGTTGACTAGTGCCGCTTTTGCAGCCTACACAATGGTAGTTAACATTATTCAGTCTCTTACGAGATAGAAGAAATATAAACCTAATAAGGACAGTAAACGTTTCATAGCATAAACTAACAGAATAAAGACTCATCCGTGGCAGAGGCAGCCAATTTTCGACCGATGCGTTCACAACGATTCGGCCATTGGTCTTTTGAAGGTATGGCAACGCTACATACGTCGGATAGACATTCCCCCAGAAGTTTATGTCCTGCTCAACAATCTCATCAATGTTTCGTATATTTTCTATTGAAAACACAAAATCAAAGCACAATAAACAACCGGAAGATATACAATATCAAGAGAGCATACCAGCAAATGCGGAAAGACAGTCGTGTCGCTCACTTCGTCGAAGTAAAACGTGTGTCCAAGACTTGCTGAATTCACTAGGTGGTCCACTGTGTCGAATACATCATCAGAGATAAAACAACATTTTTTTCAGTTAAAATGCTCAACTAGCTCTCAAAACATAAAACTACGACTGCTCGACCAGACCCATTGATCAAAGCTAAGAAATTCTGTGGAAATCGAGATAGGTTGTGTACCGCGACCGTAATAGTTGACGGCTTGAGTAATGAAACGGCGGCAATCATCTTCTTTGATGACGTCAGCAGCGATGATGATGACGTGGTTGGCTCCAATTTGTCTGGCGTTGTTGCTCACAACTCTCAGTCTCTGCTCTCTCCTCGCCACCAACACTAAGTTTGCTCCCCTCTTTGCATATTCGTATGCTATTTGCTGCGTTTCATCCCGTTAACAAGATCATCAGCATGCATGATGCATGCAAAATTAAGGAACATAAATATTAGAGCATGATTAATCCGGAATTTTTAGCGGATGGTTTTTAGCGGAAGTTAAGAAACTGTTTTTTTTAGCCTTTTTAAGTAGTCAATAATTTAGTTTTTCGAAAGAACCAGACAGAACGGGTGTACACACCAAGCCCCAAAAAACTTAAAACCCACTTTATAGAGCATATTATTTTAAAACAATATTTTTCGACACAAATTTAACATTCAGTATAATTAATGACATATATTCTAGTTAGAAATACAATAACAACTTGTGTAAATTAATATGGAGAGTCAGAGAATATATGGTTTATTGAATATATGATGTTGGAAAGAGTAAATTGCATTGTTTATTCTTACCTCTCCAATGGCGGAGGAAGCTCCGGTGATGACGACGACTTTATCCTCCATGTCTTCGGTCACAAAATAAGAGTTGTAAAGCCGCTCTGAGAAGCTAATGAAACACAGTAATGGCCATGAGAAGGCCATCACCACCATCGTGGCCGGCGGAGCCACCAGATTCATCACCGAGTTCAACAGATCCACCATTTCTCTTTACTTGGAAAACAATGGGGACTTTTGGGATTAGGCTATCGCAACCGACGGAGAAAGATAAAAGAGGATGCAACAATAATTGAAAAGGGAAAATTTATCTTGTTTTATTTTGTGTTAGGGAAATTTTATAAATTTTGAGGCAGGTTTTGACGTATAGCGATGGATGATGAACAACATGGCTGCATGCAGAATGATGTACAGAGCCACGTGCTTGTTTCTACAACCCCTTTGAGTTTTACAAAAGATAAAGTTTGAGAATGCTCCAATTCCGGTTTGATAAGGTTTAGCATGTGGCACAGCTTCAGTTACAAATAGAGATAGAATATTGGTTACTTGGTCTTAGAACACACTACAATTCTGAACGTATTTCTCTAAAATCATTGCTTAGATCATGTACAATATAATAATTTGTTTAAAAAAATCCAACATCTACCCCACAAATTTTATTTTATATTTCTATTTTTACAATATAATAATTACATATTAATAATTAATATAAAAACTAAAATAAAATATATTCTAATAATATTTATTTTAAAGTATTATACAAAGGCTTTTTTTTTAAATAATACCAAGATCAATAAAAAATTAAAATTAAGAACATATTTATTTAAATTAGAACTTTACCTAATTTTATTCAAAAATACGAAACTTAATATTATTAAAATAACTAAAATTAAGCAATTTTAAATACACAAAGTACACACACATTATTAAAAAAATTTAAACACACGATACAAAGCACACAAAAAAAAAACATAACTTAATTAATACAATAGATTCACTACACAAACAATAAAACCCTTAAAGCACACATATATTAAAAACTTTCAAGCATGAAACCTTCCAAATTTTGCCCAAATGATTTTGACTTAGATATGATTGCAATTCATGATGCACATTTGAATCACGTAATTAAGATATATGACGCATATGATTTGAAAATGCTAGTAGCACCTCTATAGAAAACGGTTGTGGTGTATTCGAACCATTTGCCTCAGATTGATCATAATCGGTCCAGTGCTGAGCATATGTATCTCGTTCATCCTCAACAATCATATTATCCAGTATGATACATGACCGCATCATGATAGTCATATCTGATATCTCCCACATGCGAGCTGGTTCACGAATGATTTTAGATCGAGCTTGTAACACTCCAAATGCATGTTCGATGTCCTTCCGACATCTTTCTTGATATTTTGAAAATAACTTGTCTGGTTCACTTTGAGGAAGTCGGATTGATTTGAAGAAAGTTGGATAAGAAGGATAGATACCATCTGCAAGATAATATGCCATGTCATATAGACATTGGTTTACAAAAAAAAATCACTCTTGGAATATTCAACATCATCAAACATCGGCGAACGATATAGAACCTTTATATCGTTTAATGTTCCCGAGCATCCAAAAAATGCATGCTAAATCCTTTGATCATGAGATACAACTACTTCAAGTATAACCGTGGTGGTTCCCTTATATCCTTGAGTAAACTGACCTTCCCATGTTGTTGGGTATATTTTTCTAGTTCCAATGCATGCAAACAATACTCCTGATCATCCTTGGAAACCCCCTCATCTCACTGACATGCAAAAGCTTTTGCAAGTCATCTTGAGTTGGAGCTCTAAGATACCCTTGCTTATAAAACCGTATGATTCCTTTACATAATCGGTGCAAGCACTCCAATGCTGTAGTACCTCCTATTTTGATATATTCGTTGATCGCATCGGCATCAACACCATACGCTAACATTCACATGGCAGTAGTGTATTTTGCTAATGGAGATATACCTTCCTTATTTTCTGCGTCAACTTGTTGGGGAAATAGTTGTCACTGCTTAATAGGTCTTCAACGATCCGAAGAAAAACATGTTTTCGCATTCGGAATTGCCGACGAAACATTCGTTCATCATATGTAGGTTGATTAGCAAAGTAGTCATCAATCAGCCTTTGATTTGCTGCTACATGATTTCTCTTGAAGTATTTTCTCTTGCTACTAGATGCATGGTCTTCCTCAGTTTTTTTTGTCACTCTCTAAACCGGTGTACGATATACATCTCTTGAAGCTCACACTATTTTTTGAACATTTCGATATCGAAAGGGAATTCTGATGGATCCCTTTATTTTTTTGTAAGATGAAATTTGTGTTATTGGCACACCTATGAAAAATGAGTTTCTATTTATAAAAATCTGAGTGCATGAAAATTCTGGATTCCAAGCAAACATTAAGTTGACATAAATAATAGATGACGATTGGATTCTCTTACAAAATCAGAAAGTCACAGATTGCATACAAACAAAATTATAAAAGTAAAAGAAGACAAGGAATATTAAAGACAAAAAGACAAATACACATTATTGAAGAAAAAAACAAACACACATTATTAAATAAGAAAGAAACAAACACACAATATTAAAAGAATAAAAAACATGCATTATTAAAAAAAAAGAAGACATTATTCAAATAGAACTTAAACTTAAACAAATAGACATCAAGTTCCCAAGGCCAGCCAGCTCAACACTCGTAGCCACATGTTTCTGTGCCCACGAATTTGATTATATGGAAGAGTATGAAACCGAAGACACAATATCGACTGATGACACCACTTCCCCATCGATCGATATCCTTGCAGCACCATCGACCGACAGTTCTACCCGGTCATCGCTCGATGGAGTCTTCCGACGGACCGAAGCCGAGTTCCCAGAAGCCGGTTTCAGTGCAGAAGATTGGGAAAACGATCACTACTTTCCCGAGCTTGCTAGTATCACTACTCAGGAGGAGTATGATGAAGATTACGAGGAGGAACGAGCTATAGAGTACCGATTTCTTCGAGAAGATAAAGAACAACCTCCATTCCCGAACTTCATCCGACGAGCATCGACCGATATGACACCTGGTCCATCGATCGATATGCCCTACCACAGATCGCGCAAACGACGGTTCGAATCAACAAGCGACAAACCCTACTGCAAACCAGTCAATGTCCCACACGAACCATGAGACGGAGATTACTCGATTGGAAGCTGGGCCAGCGGTTGTCACGAAAGTTTTGCAGTAGACACAGCACCCCTACAAGCCGCGACTCAACCTGTAGATCCCGTATCGCTCGACAAGGAGTACAAGCCATCGACCGACACGACCTACATGCCATCGACCGACGAAGACGTTTCTCCATCGATCGATATCAATCACAGACCACCAACCGATCCTGCCACAACACCATCCGAGGTACAACTACCAAAATTTGATTTAAATTCACTGATTCCAGATGAGTTTGGTATTTTCAGGGATTCAGATGGTCATGCACGTGCCATAGATGGGAGAATAATTCCTATCTCCACAGAAGATGTTGCAGACATACTCCAGATGGCCAATGGACCTATCATCGAAAACGACCCGAACCAGACAAAGCGCCCATCGACCGATGCCTGGAGACTAGCATCGATCGATACACACCGAGAGTATGGAACGAGAGCTTTCCAAAACGGAGAACGTCGTTTCTTTTTAGAAAAGAAAGATGAATATGGAGTCTACAGAGATGAATCTGGCCATGCAAGAGCAGTAAACGGAGACATCATCCCTGTCACCAAAGAAGATATGGAAAACTTGCTGAAGAAAGCCTCACTATTTGGTCGATCTTGTTTCTGTCTACCAGGATATGCTGATCAGTTTGCTAAAGGAGTTCCAGATGGCAAGCTCTACACACAGAAAGAAGTCACCTACATGCTAGATGGCCTCACCAGCGATCACAACTGGAAGTTAGCAGGCGCGAGACATGACCTTGAGGACAAACTATCAAGACTTCGAGGTGAAATGCTATGGCAGAACAGCCACAATGACTCAGTACGAAAGAAACGAGATGCCCTACAAGAAGAAGTCAAAACTTTGCGCGCACAACTGCAATCTCAGACACAGCCATCGACCGATACAGAACCCCCCTGCATCGACCGATACAGCCGTCAAACACCCGATCGAGCACCACTTACAGAAACTATCGATCGATGACAAACCCAGTCCATCGATCGATACCCGTGCTCAAGACTTCTGTACCAGGGAAGAACTTGAAGAAACCACAACAGAGATCTACAAATCCATTGAGTTTTGTGGAGACGAAGATTACAGAATACTGGACGAATACTGGTTTCCCCTACACAGTGATTTCAAAGGTCTACAATGCACAATGGAAGATATTCAGAAGGAGGTAGAAGATATCCAAAGACAGCTCGCCATCCGACCTGACCCATCCCCATCGATCGATGAAGCACACAACGCATCGATCGATATGCAACCTCCAGCATCCACCGACGATCCAACACACCACGACACCATGCAGCGCACAACAGAACACATCTACATCATGATTGGCAACCATCAGTACAGCCTTGCCAACTTAGAGGGGTGGTTAGAAAGGATCCAAGCAGAAGTTTATGGTTTGAAGACTAGCATGACCAGAAGTGAGAAGGCCACAAGAAGCTTTCTAACCTCTTGGTTTGATGAAACACAAGAAAAGGAGGACACTTGTTTACCCAACAAGTACCTGCAACCCACCTCACTAGCAACCATACTTCCATAGTCAAGCTAAACTGACTTTAAACAAGCGCTGAGTGGGAGGCAACCCACTGTTAGGTATTTTACTTACTTATTTTATTTTATTTTTACTTACTAGTTTCGATTTTATTTGTTTTTAGGAAGATAGACACACGATCCATACCTATCGACCGATACGAACCAGTCGATATCGCTCGACACAGACCAACACGCATCGATCGACGATGGCGACTCACCATCGATCGATACCCATATCGGTCAGGTATATCGTTTCCAATTTTCGATATCAGTTACACATATTTAATTTTTATTATGCTCTAACTCCGACTAATTATATACTGAGGACAGTGTATGATTTAAGTCTGGGGGGAGTTGATTACTAATGCTACTTTACCTCTTTTTGATCTTTTTGATAAAGTTTTCAAAAATTGGTTTTATTGAGTCAAGAAAGGGAAAAAAATTCAAAGTCTTACTTTTTATCTTACCACTCTTTAGCACCATCCTTAGATTTATTGATTGCAGAAAGTATTATAGATGCTAAAGTGGATCACTGATCACCTATGTCAACACTTTCATGATTGTCTGGAAGAACCAAAGCTGATTTCCAACCTAACCTGACATCTATTGCTTGTCTTGGGGCTTGGTATACAAGGGATCAGAATCCTCTTGCAAGTCTGGAAGGTAAAGGTCTCAAAAATTTTGGTTTCCTTCTTTCCTTCCTTTGGCATCCCCAGAAAATAAAAGATTGAGATGATTTCCTGAGAGGCAAAGGGAGAGGTACATTACCTATGACCCCACTATTCTAAATCAAAGGAATGATCACAGCGAGGGAGAGGTACATTACCTATGACCCCACTATTCGCCTACAATTTGTCAAGAAAGATCAATAAGATGAACATTAACTGTTCATTGGGATTGATATAAAAGAAAGAAGAGTTGGGATTCAAAGAAGGGGGAGAAAGAAAGAAAGGGAACCAGGATGAGAATGCCTGAAACTTGTTTGAGTTGAATCCAAGTGTTCCTTGATCGATACTCCCAAGGTAAAGCCTACACCTTTATTTTTATGCATAAATGAAATCAGTAGAGGGGATAGACAGACAAAGAATGTTTAAGTTGATTGGCTAGATGTTTAGGTTGCTAAGCTAGGATATGGTATAATGTACTTCTGTAGTTGATAGGAATAAGGTGTGGTTTGCAACAAAGTAGGAGGTTATGATTTTTAAGTTGAGATTTTGATTGAGTCCCTGCTGTTTCTAAACTTCTTTTCAAGACTAACTTGATGTTTGCTTGAGGACAAGCAAAAGGTTAAGTCTGGGGGAGTTGATATACCATGATTTTGACCCGCTTTTGGTCATATTTTCTATATGTTGTTATTATAATTATTTATGTTTTGGAGTCTATTAGGTATGTTTTCAGGTTCAAGAGCATTTTGTGGTAAAGTGATGATTTAGGTGCCTTTTTGTGCTTAAAGAAGAGTTTTCCAAGATGACTATGAAGATCCGACATAAGAGATACATATCGATCAATACACACCTTGTGTAATCGATCGATGACGCTTCCGTAGAAGTTGAAGTCGAGATACTCCATCGATCGATGTACGCAATGTACCATCGATCGATACAGAGCGTGATGAGAAAGATTTATTTGGCCAACTTGGAGCCCAAGTTCTCACCAAATTACAAGACTGCCCCTGACGAGTTTTTAGCCTAATTGTACTCCCTATTTATAGCTATGCCTATGAGCCTTAAAAGATATGAAGTTTTGAACCAAGTTTTGTATTCTATTTTATACTTAGCAATAAAAGCATTTTCTCTTCTTCTTATTCTTTTGCTATGAATCTCTTGGCTATGTCTGAGTAGATACATATGTTAGATTTGGGGTTCAAATAGTTATGAGGGATTAGCCCCAACTATGGATTGTTGAGTTGTTATATTCATTATCCAAATGAACCCTAATGCTTACTCTAGACTTGCTACCTAGAGTATTGATTATGGAATGACTAATCTAATAGTCATCTTCCTGAAATCATTTGGCTAAACCCAGACTCTATTAAGGCACGATGCGACAGCCGGTCTGATAGAAATTCTCGGGTGAACACAGATTCAATCCGATATGATACTTAATATCGATCGATACTCCTCTAGAGTTATCGATCGACGACAGCTTATATCGATCGACACTGTGATAGCAACATCGATCGATGCAGTCGGCAATCAGATCAATGGACGATTATAACTAGCGACAGCTATAGATTTTTCTAAGGGTTGAAGTTCTCATATATTTGCAAGCAATTCGTTAAGACATCCATAGATTTATAATCCTGATTTTCTGAATAGTAACCTTGAATCTAACTATTTCTCTTCATTGTTTTCAAACCCAAAACCTATTTTCCTTAGCAACTTACCATTGCTACTTATTTTATTTACTGTTTTAAACCTTTTTCAACCTAGCTTAATCACTTAGGATTATATCTTTTGTGACTCTAGTTCCTTGTGGATTCGATCCCTAAGTGCTACGATTGAACCTCTTATTTGAGAGAGTAAAATCACTCCTTAGGTTAAACATTTGAGTNAACCTATTTTCCTTAGCAACTTACCATTGCTACTTATTTTATTTACTGTTTTAAACCTTTTTCAACCTAGCTTAATCACTTAGGATTATATCTTTTGTGACTCTAGTTCCTTGTGGATTCGATCCCTAAGTGCTACGATTGAACCTCTTATTTGAGAGAGTAAAATCACTCCTTAGGTTAAACATTTGAGTGACATCAAGCACATATAACATAAGAAAATAAAAAAGAGTACTCAAGAATACTTTGTTGGTGTCAAAAACCATAATCTCGAAATCAACGTCTACGATAACTTCTGTAAAAATGGAATCATTACTTTCCGCAAGAATCATTTTATAAAACTCGAGAATCGTTTTATAAAACTCGAGAATCATTTTGTAAAAACTCGAAGAATCATTTTATAAAACTCGAGAATCGTTTTATAAAACTCGAGAATCGTTTTGTAAAAACTCGAAGAATCATTTTATAAAACTAGAGAATCTTTTTATAAAACTCGAGAATCATTTTATAAAACTCGAGAATCGTTTTATAAAACTCGAAGATCGTTTTGTAAAAACTCGAAGAATCATTTTATAAAACTCGAGAATCGTTTTATAAAACTCGAATCATTTTATAAAACTCGAGAATCGTTTTATAAAACTCGAGAATCGTATTATAAAACTCGAGAATCGTTTTATAAAACTCGAAGATCGTTTTATAAAAACTCGAAGAATCGTTTTATAAAACTCGAGAATCGTTTTACGAAATCGCAAAAAACCGAAACCGCCGCAAAACGCGAACTAGTCACGACTAGTTCGCCTGCTGGCGAACTAAGCCGATCTGGCTTAGTTCACTAGCAGGCAAACTAGGAGTCTCCCGACTAGTGTTGGTGTCAAAAACCGTACTCTCGAAATCAACGTCTGCGATAGCTTCTGTAAAAGGGAGATCATTACTTTCCGCAAAAGTGATTTTATAAAACTCAGAATCGTTTTATAAAACTCGAGAATCGTTTTATAAAACTCGAGAATCGTTTTATAAAACTCGAGAATCGTTTTATAAAACTCGAGAATCGTTTTATAAAACTCTAGAATCGTTTTATAAAACTCGAGAGTCGTTTTATAAAACTCGAGAATCGTTTTATAAAACTCGAGAATCGTTTTATAAAACTCGAGAATCGTCTTATAAAACTCGAGAATCGTTTTATAAATCTCGAGAATCGTTTTATAAAACTCGAGAATCGTTTTATAAAACTCGAGAATCGTGTTATAAAACTCGAGAATCGTTTTATAAAACTCGAGACGATAAAACTCGAGAATCGTCTTATAAAACTCGAGAATCGTTTTATAAAACTCGAGAATCATCTTATAAAACTCGAGAATCGTTTTATAAAACTCGAGAATCATTTTATAAAACTCGAAGAATCGTTTTATAAAACTCGAGAATCGTTTTATAAAACTCGAGAATCGTTTTATAAAACTCGAGAATCATTTTATAAAACTCGAAGAATCGTTTTATAAAACTCGAAGAATCGTTTTATAAAATTCAAGAATCGTTTTACGAAATCGCAAAAAACCAAAAAAGCCGTAAACGCGAACTAAGCCTGTCCCGGCTTAGTTCGCCGATGGGCTAACTAAGGACACTCCACTAGTTCGCCCATCGGCGAACTAAGCCGGTCCCTGCTTAGTTCGCCGATGGGAGAACTAAAAATCACCCCACTAGTTCGCCTATCGGCGAACTAAAAACTTCTCGGACATCCCGCGCCTCGATTTCCCGCATCCTTGATTCAAAACTTACGTCTTTCGACACGATCGCATTCTAAACTACGGCTAAAACGTCTCCCGTTCCATCTCGATCCGACTTACCGTTCGAGTTTTACGATAAAAACCGTAAAACTTCGCTTTCTCGGAAAGAACTCGAGGAAATCGTATAAAACGGCAACGGTTAAACGAAACACCGAACATTGCCTAAACTATACGATTNCTACGGCTAAAACGTCTCCCGTTCCATCTCGATCCGACTTACCGTTCGAGTTTTACGATAAAAACCGTAAAACTTCGCTTTCTCGGAAAGAACTCGAGGAAATCGTATAAAACGGCAACGGTTAAACGAAACACCGAACATTGCCTAAACTATACGATTTATTCGAGATTTCTCGTTAAAATCATAAAAACGCGTTTTTTAATAAAAAACGCCGAGTAAGTCGTAAAAAACGTGTTTTTAATAGAAAGTCGAGTAAATCGTAAAACTTTGCGATTAACTCGAGAAATTTATTAAAAATGACGTCAGATCAGGAAACGGTCCCGTAAAAGTCAGAAAACGGTTTTTTATCGCAAAACGGCCCGGAAGGATCTAAAACCCGATGAAAACCTATCTCGCGATTTCAACGGAATCTAACCCGCAGATTTGATAATGTTTGACGGTTTACTCGCAGAAAGAAAATAAAGGAAAGTTTGAAGATAAATAGAAGATTTCCGCGGAAGAAAAGGAAGGATCGAGAAAAATGGAAGATTCCCGAAATACTCAAATCCGGCAAAATGGAAAGATCGAACCGTCAAGGCAAGGAGTATATAAACCAGAGGCGTAGGGCAGAAGGGGGGGGGACGGAATCAGACCTAGAGAAAACGGCTGTTAGCTTAGGAGTTTAGGACTTAGCGTTTAAACTAGCAATTCAGATCCTTAGAACATTTCGACGTCTAAGTTCTTCAATTCTTCTTGTAACAGTTGTCGATTCTGATTCAATAAAAACTCTCATTCAAATTCTTACTCTTTATTCTTCATTGTTCATCCATATTCTTTTAAACTCGTTTGTTTTAGTGATTTTCGCAGAGATCCAGGACCTCGGGAAAATTAGGGTTTCATCCTAAGTTTCCATATTTGACGGAAAATTGACAGTGTGAATTTCGGTTCCGCTAGAAGGAGGGGGGGTCGGATTCTCTTACACAATAGTCGCTAAAACGAACGAGAAATAACATGCCTAATCTGAACGGCGACGTCATCTCGTTCGAGAAAAGAGCAACGATCGATTCGGTCAAACCTCTCAACGATCTTCTCGTTATTGAGCTGACGATCCAGAATATGGATGTCGCGAGAATATTAGTCGATACCGNCGGTCAAACCTCTCAACGATCTTCTCGTTATTGAGCTGACGATCCAGAATATGGATGTCGCGAGAATATTAGTCGATACCGGAAGCTCGGCTGATATCATCTTCAAAAACACTCTCGAGAGAATGAAAATCGATCTATCTGAAATCGCGGAAAACGTAAGCCCGCTAGTAGGACTCTCGGGAGAAATCACTATGACCCTTGGAACGATCAACTTGGCAGTTCGCGCCGGGAGCATAGTGAAAAACGTCGAGTTCGAAGTCGTCGATCGACCTATGTCCTATAACGCAATTGTAGGGACACCGTGGTTGAATTCGATGCAAGGGATTCCGTCGACGTACCATATGTGTCTCAAGTTCCCGACTCCGAACGGAATCGAGACTATATGGGGAAATAGACGAGCCTCGCAGGTTTGCTACGCCGCGGATTTAAAACGAAAAAATCTGCCGGTCGACATCTCTTCCAAAAAGAAAAAGAAGTCGATGATCCTCGACAACGCCCCAGAGCAAGACAAAACGGAACTCTTCTGGCAGTTGCGAGCGGCTGAGGCTTTGGAAGGTAAGCGCGAGCCAACCTGCGAACCCGTCATCTCGGTATGCATCGACGAGAATTTTCCAGAACGCTGTGTCGAAATCGGTGCAAACCTGAGCGAGACCTTAAAAGTCGAACTCCTGACATGTCTAAANAACCTGCGAACCCGTCATCTCGGTATGCATCGACGAGAATTTTCCAGAACGCTGTGTCGAAATCGGTGCAAACCTGAGCGAGACCTTAAAAGTCGAACTCCTGACATGTCTAAAACGAAACTCGAACACGTTCGCTTGGACTGCGGAAGATATGCCAGGGATCGATATAAACATCACGTGTCATGAACTCAACGTTGACTCGACATCCAAACCCGTCAAACAAAAAAGACGGAAGCTGGGGCCGGAACGCGCCGAAGCGGTCAACAGCGAAGTCGACAGACTCCTCAAAGTAGGATCGATCACAGAAGTTCGATATCCTGACTGGCTCGCCAATCCCGTTGTCGTAAAGAAAAAGAACGGAAAATGGCGAGTCTGCGTTGATTTCACCGATCTCAATAAAGCATGTCCGAAAGATAGTTATCCGCTGCCGCACATTGATAGCTTAGTCGAGGCAACCGCAGGAAATAAACTCTTATCTTTCATGGACGCCTTCTCGGGATACAATCAGATCATGAAGAATCCCGACGATCGGGAGAAAACCGCATTCATAGCCGTTCGTGGAACCTACTGCTACAAAGTGTTGCCTTTTGGTCTAAAGAACGCTGGCGCGACTTACCAACGACTCGTCAACCGAATGTTCTCCGAACAACTCGGAAAAACAATGGAAGTGTACATTGACGATATGCTCGTGAAATCGCTCAAAGAGCAAGACCACGTCGTACACCTCCAGGAATGTTTCGAGAGGCTCAACCTTCATAACATGAAGTTGAACCCGGCAAAGTGTCGATTTGCCGTTGCGTTCGGAGAATTTCTAGGGTACCTCGTCACTTACCGCGGAATCGAGGCTAACCCGAAACAAATCACGGCACTGATAGAGATGGTTTCTCCCAGGACGAAATGCGAAGTACAAAGATTGACCGGCAGGATCGCAGAACTTAACCGTTTTATCTCGCGATCAACGGACAAATCTCTACCTTTTTACGAGACATTAAAGGGAAACAAAAAGTTCGAATGGTCAGAGGAATGCAAGAAGGCTTTCCAACAGCTGAAACATTACCTAGCTACCCCGCCAGTACTCGCGAAACCCGTAGAAGGAGAACCATTATTCCTCTATATCGCAGTATCGACGACCGCCGTAAGTGGCGTCCTTATCCGGGAAGAACGCGGTGAACAAAAACCGATCTTCTACGTAAGTAAGACACTACTGGACGCGGAGACGCGATATCCGATGATGGAGAAATTGGCTTTGGCCGTGGTCATGTCCGCAAGGAAGCTTAGACCGTATTTCCAATCCCACACCATCGTCGTTCCCACTTCGTTCCCTCTCCGCACCATTTTGCACAGTCCCAGCCAGTCGGGAAGGTTGGCAAAATGGGCGATCGAGCTGAGCGAGTACGATATCGAATATCGCTCAAAGACTTGCGCAAAATCACAAGTGCTCACAGATTTCATAGTGGAACTCCCGACGGGAAGTACGTCCAGCCAAGAGCCGAACTCGACCTGGATCCTGTACGTCCAGCCAAGAGCCGAACTCGACCTGGATCCTGTACGTTGACGGATCGTCGTCCAAACAGGGTTCTGGGATTGGCATCCGACTTGCATCCCCAACGGGGGAAGTATTGGAACAATCGTTCCGATTAATTTTCCACGCTTCAAACAACGAAGCCGAGTATGAGGCCTTGATCGCAGTACTACGATTAGCTCACGGACTGAAAATTCGTAACCTTCACGCATACTGCGATTCCCAACTAGTGGCTAGCCAATTTAGCGGGGAATACGAAGCAAGGGACGAAAGAATAGAAGCGTATCTGACCTTGGTAAAAGATCTAACTCAGAAGTTCGATCAATTCGCTTGGACTAGAATTCCCCGAGCAGAAAACGCCCAGGCAGACGCTTTGGCTGCCCTAGCATCCAGCTCGGATCCTGGTATCAGCAGGGTAATTCCCGTTGAATTTATCGAACACCCTAGCATCGGACCGCCCATAGTCATAAATCTGATAAACGAACCAGAAGACGATGTGGAGGAAGACCAACCGGTCGAAGATCAGTCCGATTACGGATTCAATCGTCCGTGGATGGAAACAATCCTCGCATACATAACTAACGGAGAACTTCCATCAGAGAAATGGGCGGCCCGAAAGATAAAAACCCAGGCCGCACGGTACGTCGTAATGGATGGAGAACTTTACAAATGGAGGTTCTCCAGACCACTGATGACTTGCGTCCAAGGGGAGAAAGCGCGGCAGGTTATGCAGGAAGTGCATTCCGGATCTTGCGGAAACCATTCTGGCGGAAGATCCCTCGCAATAAAAATCAAGCACCACAGATATTTCTGGCCAACGATGGTAAAGGATTGCGAGGATTTTTCGCGAAAATGCGAGAAATGTCAGCGGCACGCTCCGACTATTCACCAACCCGCCGAGATCCTTTCGTCTATCTCGGCACCGTACCCGTTCATGCGGTGTTCAATGGATATAGTCGGGCCAATGCACGCGTCAAAACAAAAACGGTTCCTTCTTGTTCTGACCGATTTCTTCTCTAAATGGGTCGAAGCCGATTCTTACGCAAGAATCAAAGACGCCCAGGTAGAAAGTTTCGTATGGAAAAACATAGTCTGTAGACACGGAGTACCATACGAAATCGTGACAGACAATGGGTCTCAATTTATCTCGACTAGATTCGAAGCCTGTTGCGAAAAATGGAAAATATGATTAACAAAATCGACTCCAAGATATCCTCAAGGCAACGGACAAGCCGAAACTATTAATAAAACGATCCTCGACGGTCTCAAGAAACGCCTCGACGCCAAAAAGGGAAAATGGGCTGAAGAACTCGAAGGAGTTTTGTGGTCGCACCGCACAACCCCGAGGCGAGCAACGGGCGAAACTCCTTTCGCCCTCGTATACGGAACGGAATGCATGATTCCCGCAGAAGTCGAGTTCCCAGGAGTACGCAGGAGACTGCTTCCGGAAAGAGAAGAGGCAAACAACTTAATGCTTCTCGACGAACTCGACCTGATTAACAAACGGCGGGATCAGGCACTCGTTCGAATTCAAAATTATCAGCAAGCGGCCGCCAAGTACTATAACGCAAACGTACGTAACCGTAGATTTCACGAAGGCGAGCTAGTCTTACGAAAAGTCTTCCAGAACACCGCAGAACGAAATGCCGGTAAACTAGGAGCAAACTGGGAAGGACCGTACAAGGTCATAAAAGTAGTCCGACCCGGAGCATACGAAATCGCAAACATGGAGGGCGTCAAAATTCCCAGATCCTGGAACGCGATGCACCTAAAAAAATATTATCACTAGGCGGCACGCCCGCAGAATACTGAACTACGAGACGGCTTGATCCCCTCGACAGGGTACGTAGGCATCTTGTCGCAAGATAAGACCAGCTGTCCCCCTCGTTTAAAAAGGGGGGGAGTAGGTGAGTATACGTATACTCGTATACTCCCAAAATTTCAAAACGATAAATTTCTCAAACTTTTTCAGCAAACGCAGCGAAAGAAAAAACGAAATTCTGAATATAGCGAGACGTCGCCAATGTTCGGAAAAAACGTTCCTCTCCAAAAAAACAATAAACAGTCCATCCGCGACTATAAATACGCAAAACTTCTTAATATACTTATCCTTCGCGAAGGCCCAAATTGCGCAAACATCTATCACTTAAAAATAGTTCGTTGCTGATCACAACGAACTCGCAACAGTCTTAAACAAACTTTAGTTATCTCGCAGAGATAGCTCTCGAACACCCGACACAAGGGTAGTAGCGCTATAAAAGAAATCCAAACTTTTGGTCAGCACTTCTGGGATTTTTCCCGGTGAGATGCTCGATTCCAACAGAACGAATCGTATAAGCCGAGAACCTATCGCGGATTCTAAATCGGTATGGAATCAGGTTAAAATCGCAATAGGCAAAACGAAAGCCGACTAGTCATCGCACAGCCTTAATCCGAAAGTAAACCTAGGTCTTGCCCTAAACCCAGCACACTGGTCGCTAACGTCTCAAGGCATGAATCGAGATCCTAAAGGCATGTCTCTTCGTCTATATCTAAACGCACACTCGATTTACTAAAAATCCTAAAACGAGCAAATGAACAAGGCGATCTACAAAGGGAACGGAATGCGAGACGACAACTCGCGGACCTCCCACAACGTCAACTCAAATCAGAAAATTCAAATAAAACCGATTATCCATTACGAAAATAAAAAAGTTGCCGAAGAAACATGGGATTCGAAGCCACAGAAGGCCAGTCCCAAACGAGTACAAAGGCCGCACTCGGCCAAATATATAAAAATCTAATTTTAAAAGTCTCGTAAGAGACTACAACTTCAAACATTCTCCGCGTACGGAGCCTCATCTTCATCCATCGCATTACCTTCATCCTCGATAGCAACCTCTGGGTCGTCACCCTTATCCGCGTCAAGCTGAGGTACGTCTTCAGCAGCGAGAATCGGATCGGAATCGCTCCCCTCGACCGGAATAAACCTTTTCGTCACACGGGCAGCTGATTCCTCAAAACTCTTCATCTTACGCTGAAATCTGCGCAGCTCCGAAGCCTTGGACTTCTTCCCGTCCTTCGTTTTGATCAGGGAAACTGCGGTCCTTCCAAGGTCACGATCCAGGTCGCTAATCCGACCTTCGAGTCGAGACACTTCCGCGGAATGCACTTCTTCTATCGATTTCAGCTTCCCTTCGAGCTGAGCCGCCCTCGCCTGCGACTCGGCTAACTCTCTGGCTAAACGCTCAACTTTGGATCCGCACTCCTTGATCATCCCATCGATCAACGAAACAAACTAAAAAAAAAAAACAACCAAGAAAGACGGTCAGCTGCGAACATAATCTTTAAAAACGTATGATTGCAAACCCGTACCTTGGTGCGTTGCTGCGACATCGACATCATGCTCGGTGTCTTGCTAGACGAAGCCCCGGTCTCGGAACCCTTCACGGCTCTCTTTCTCGCAGGAGCATCTGGGTTCGGACGAGTTCTCTTGCGGCCTTTCGCTGAAGCAGGCAGCGACGCGCTAAGCGCCAGAAGTCCCAAGACAATCACCCTCTTAACCGGAGCAGGAGGTCCCAGAATCGTAACTGGATCAACCGCAGTGAGAGCTGCAACCGTTTCAACTGCGGCAGGAGTCGTAACTGATTCAACGGCGGTAGGAGCCACGACCGGTTCGATCACGGCTGGAGACACGACTGACTCTATCATGGTGGGGGCTACGGCTAGTCCGACCTCAGCGGAAATAGTGACATTTTCGGCTACAAGGAGAGGCGCACTCGACGGTTCAGTGGCAATACCCGCCGAGGAGCCCACTACCGCATCCGCCGTTTCATCCAAAATAGCCTTGACTTCTCTTGCAAGAACGGACGAATCCATTGGAGGAACGTCGCTCGACACGGCATCCTCCTCAGCGTCGCTACGATCCATCTTGTCTTGAAACAAGAGAAACTCGGAAAGCCGAGCATCCTGCGGATATGCCGGAGGATTGTCACTGGATGGGATCTCACGGTTTTGCTGATCACCTTGGGAAGAAGACATCTTAAGAATTTTTTTAGAGAGAAGTTGGAGAGAAACTTGAAAGATGGAAGATATGAGAAGTAATGATCCAATACTTATAGAAAAAGGAAAGCTCTCCCTCGTAATAAGACGAATCTCAGCCGTAGATTCCGATTAAAACTTAACTTCATCCGACCGCAAAATTTCCTCAAGAAATTGCGGACTGGGGGGCTAACTGTTGGTGTCAAAAACCGTACTCTCGAAATCAACGTCTGCGATAGCTTCTGTAAAAGGGAGATCATTACTTTCCGCAAAAGTGATTTTATAAAACTCAGAATCGTTTTATAAAACTCAGAATCGTTTTATAAAACTCGAGAATCGTTTTATAAAACTCGAGAATCGTTTTATAAAACTCGAGATTCCTTTTATAAAACTCGAGAATCGTTTTATAAAACTCGAGAATCGTCTTATAAAATTCGAGAATCGTTTTATAAATCTCGAGAATCGTTTTATAAAACTCGAGAATCGTTTTATAAAACTCGAGAATCGTGTTATAAAACTCGAGAATTGTTTTATAAAACTCAAGTATCGTCTTATAAATCTCGAGAATCATTTTATAAAACTCGAGAATCGTTTTATAAAACTCGAGAATCGTCTTATAAAACGCGAGAATCATTTTATAAAACTCGAGAATCGTCTTATAAAACTCGAGAATCATTTTATAAAACTCGAGAATCGTTTTATAAAACTCGAGAATCATTTTATAAAACTCGAAGAATCGTTTTATAAAACTCGAGAATCGTTTTATAAAACTCGAGAATCGTTTTATAAAACTCGAGAATCATTTTATAAAACTCGAAGAATCGTTTTATAAAACTCGAAGAATCGTTTTATAAAATTCGAGAATCGTTTTACTAAATCGCAAAAAACCGAAAAAGCCGTAAACGCAAACTAGTCACGACTAGTTCACCCATCGGCAAACTAAGGACACTCCACTAGTTCGCCCATCGGCGAACTAAAAATCACCCCACTAGTTCGCCCATCGGCGAACTAAAAACTTCTCGGACATCCCGCGCCTCGATTTCCCGCATCCGCGATTCAAAACTTACGTCTTTCGACACGATCGCATTCTAAACTACGGCTAAAACGTCTCCTGTTCCATCTCGATCCGACTTACCGTTCGAGTTTTACGATAAAAACCGTAAAACTTTGCTTTCTCGGAAAGAACTCGAGGAAATCGTATAAAACGGCAACGGTTAAACGAAACACCGAACATTGCCTAAACTATACGATTTATTCGAGATTTCTCGTTAAAATCATAAAAACGCGTTTTTAATAAAAACGCCGAGTAAGTCGTAAAAAACGTGTTTTTAATAAAAAGTCGAGTAAATCGTAAAACTTTGCGATTAACTCGAGAAATTTATTAAAAACGACGTCAGATCAGGAAACGGTCCCGTAAAAGTCGGAAAACGGTTTTTTATCGCAAAACGGCCCGGAAGGATCTAAAACGCGATGAAAACCTGTCTCGCGATTTCAACGGAATCTAACCCGCAGATTTGATAACGTTTGACGGTTTACTCGCAGAAAGAAAATAAAAGCAAGTTTGAAGATAAATAGAAGATTTCCGCGGAAGAAAAGGAAGGATCGAGAAAAATGGAAGATTCCCGAAATACTCAAATCCGTCAAAATGGAAAGATCGAACCGTCAAGGCAAGGAGTATATAAACCAGAGGCGAAGGGCAGAAGGGGGGGGACGGAATCAGACCTAGAGAAAACGGCTGTTAGCTTAGGAGTTTAGGACTTAGCGTTTAAACTAGCAATTCAGATCCTTAGAACGTTTCGACGTCTAAGTTCTTCAATTCTTCTTGTAACAGTTGTCGATTCTGATTCAATAAAAACTCTCATTCAAATTCTTACTCTTTATTCTTCATTGTTCATCCATATTCTTTTAAACTCGTTTGTTTTAGTGATTTTCGCAGAGATCCAGGACCTCGGGAAAATTAGGGTTTCATCCTAAGTTTCCATATTTGACAGAAAATTGACAGTGTGGATTTCGGTTCCCACAACTAGTTCGCCTGCTGGCGAACTAAGCCAGCTCGGCTTAGTTCGCCAGCAGGCAAGCGAGGAACTGCCCGACTAGTTCGCCTGCTGGCGAACTAAGCCAGCTCGGCTTAGTTTGCCAGCAGGCGAACTAGGAACCTCCCGACTAGTTCGCCTGCTGGCGAACTAAGCCAGCTTGGCTTAGTTTGCCAGCAGGCGAACTAGAGACTTCCCGACTAGTTCGCCTACTGGCGAACTAAGCCGAGCTGGCTTAGTTCGCCAGCAGGCGAACTAGAAGCTCCTCGGACGACTGGACCGGACCGGCTTGATTCTCCGTACGTTGAACCGACCATCCCGAGCCTCGATCTCCTGCATCTCCGATTCAAAAATTACGTCCTTCGATACGGTCGCAATCTGAACCACGGCCGAAATGTCTCTCGTTTTGTCTCGATCCGACTTATCGTTTGAATTTTACGATAAAAACCGTAAAACTCCGTTTTCTCGAAAAGAAACTTGAAAAAATCGTATAAAACGGTAATGGTTAAACAAGACACCGAACATCACCTAAACTATACGATTTATCCGAGATTTTTCGTTAAAGTCGTAAAAAACGTATTTTTAATAAAAACGTAGCGTAAATCATAAAAGACAGAAACGATTAACCGAGAAACAAACGTAGCTAAACGTTACGATTAACTCGAGGAATTTACTAAAATGGCATTGAATCAGGAAATGATTCCGTTAAAGGTCGAGAAACGGATTTATCGCAAAACGGCCCGGAAGGTCCTAAAACGCGATAAAAGCCCATCCCGCGATCTCGACAGAATCTAACCCGTGGATACGATAAAGTTTTGACGGTTTAATCGCAGAAGAAAAATAAATGTCAAGCTTGAAGATAAAAGGCTAGTTTGAAGATAAATAGAAGATTTCCGCGGGAAGAAAGGAAGGATGGAGTTAAATGGAAGTTTCCCGATAAACTCGAATCGGGGCAAAATGGAAAGATTGAGTCGCCTGGGAAAGGAGTATATAAGCCAGAAGCATAGGGAAGAGGAGGGGGACGAAAATCAGACCTAAAAGGGCGGCTGTTAGCTTAGGAATTTAGGACTTAGCGTTTAGACTAGCAATCCAGATCCTTAGAACGTTTCGACGTCTAAGTTCTTCAATTATCTTTGCAGCAGTTGTCGATTTCTTACTTAATAAAAGCTTTCACACAAATACTTTATTCTCTGTTCTTCGTTATTTATCCATATTCTGTTAATTTCGTTTGTTTTAGTGATTTCCGCAGAGATCCAGGACCTCGGGAAAATTAGGGTTTCTTCCTAAGTTTCCATATTTGACGGAAAATCGACGGTGTGAATTTCGGTTCTCACAGTTTGGTGCTAGAAGGAGGGGGGGGGGTCGGATTCTCTTGCACATTAATCGCTAGAACGAACCAGAAAAGACATGCCTAATCTTAACGGCGACGTCATCTCGTTCGAGAAAAGAGCAACGATCGATTCGATCAAACCTCTCAACGATCTTCTCGTTGTTGAGTTAACGATCCAGAATATGGATGTCGCGAGGATATTAGTTGATACCGGAAGCTCGGCTAATATCATCTTCAAAAATACTCTCGAGAGAATGGAAATCGATCTGTCTGAAATCGCGGAAAACGTAAGCCCGCTAGTAGGACTCTCGGGAGAGATCACCATGACCCTCGGAACGATCAACATGGCAGTTCGCGCCGGGAGCATAGTGAAAAACGTCGAATTCGAAGTCGTCAATCGACCTATGTTTTACAACACAAGCGTAGGGACACCGTGGTTAAATTCGATGCAAGCAATTCTGTCGACATACCACATGTGTCTCAAGTTCCCGACTCCGTGCGGGATCGAGACAATATGGGGAAATTGGAGGACTTCGAAAGTTTGCTACACCGTGGATTTAAAACGAAAAAATCTTCAGGTCGATATCTCCTCCAAAAAGAAAAAGAAGTCGACGTCTCTCGACAACGCCCCGGAGCAAGACAAAACGGAACTCTTCTGGCAGTTGCGAGCGGCCGAGGCTTTGGAAGGTAAACGCGAGCCAACCTAAGAACCTGTCATCTCAGTGTGCATCGACGAGAATTTTCCAGAACGCTTCGTCGAAATCGGTGCGAACCTGAGTGAAACCTTGAAAATCGAACTCCTGACATGTCTTAAGCGAAACTCGAACACGTTCGCTTGGACTGCGGAAGATATTCCAGGAATCGACATTAACATCACATGTCACGAACTTAACGTTGACCCAACATCCAAACCCATCAAACAAAAAAGACGAAAACTGGGGCCAGAATGCGCCGAAGCGGTCAACAGCGAAGTCGACAGACTCCTCAAAGTAGGATCGATCACGGAAGTTCGGTATCCTGATTGGCTCGCCAATCCCGTCGTCGTAAAGAAGAAGAACGGAAAATGGCGAGTCTGCGTCGATTTCACCGATCTCAATAAAGCATGTCCAAAAGATAGCTATCCGCTGCCACACATCGATCGTTTGGTCGAGGCAACCGCGGGAAACAAACTCTTATCTTTCATGAATGCCTTCTCGGGGTACAATCAGATCATGATGAATCCTGGCGATCGGGAGAAAACCGCATTCATAGCTGACCGGGGAACCTATTGCTATAAAGTAATGCCTTTCGGTCTAAAGAACGCCGGTGCGACTTATCAATGACTCATCAATTGAATGTTCTCCGAGCAACTCGGAAAAACAATGGAAGTGTACATCGACGATATGCTCGTGAAATCACTCGAAGAGCAAGACCACGTCGTACAACTCCAAGAATGTTTCGAAAGGCTCAATCTTCATAACATGAAGTTGAACCCGGCAAAGTGTCCGTTTGCCGTCGCGTCCGGAGAATTTCTAGGGTACCTCATCACTTACCGCGGGATCGAGGCTAACCCAAAACAAATCACGGCGCTAATAGAGATGGTCTCTCCCAGGACGAAACGCGAAGTACAAAGACTGACCGGCAGGGTCGCAGCACTTATCCGTTTTATCTCGCGATCAACGGACAAATGTCTACCTTTCTACGAAACATTGAAAGGAAACAAAAAGTTCGAATGGTCAGAAGAATGCGAGAAAGCTTTCCAACAGCTGAAACATTACCTAGCTACCCCGCCTGTACTCGCGAAGCCCGTAGAAGGAGAACCATTATTCCTCTATATCGCAGTATCGACAACCGCCGTAAGTGGCGTCCTTATTCGGGAAGAACGCGGCGAACAAAAACCGGTCTTCTACGTAAGTAAAACTCTATTGAACGCGGAGATATCCGATGATGGAGAAATTGGCTTTGGCCGTAGTCATGTCGGCAAGAAAGTTAAGACCATGTTTCCAATCTCACACCATCATCGTGTCCACCTCTTTCCCTCTCTGCACCATTTTGCATAGTCCCAGCCAATCGGGAAGATTAGAAAAATGGGCGATCGAGCTGAGCGAGTACGATATTGAATATCGCGCAAAGACTTTCAGACTTCATAGTGGAACTCCCAACGGGAAGCACGTCCAACCAAGAGCCGAACTCGACTTGGAACTTATACGTTGACGGATCCTCATCCAAACAAGGCTCTGGGATCGGCATCCGACTTGCATCCCTGACGGGAGAAGTATTGGAACAGTCATTCCGATTAATTTTCCACGCTTCGAACAACAAAGCCGAGTATGAGGCCTTGATCGCAGGACTACGATTAGCTCACGGACTGAAGATTCGTAATATCCACGCATACTGCGACTCCCAGCTAGTGGCTAGTCAGGTCAGCGGAGAATACGAAGCAAGGGACGAGAGAATGGAAGCATATCTGATCTTGGTAAAAGATCTGACCCAGAAGTTCGATCAATTCGCCCTTACTAGGATCCCTCGAGCAGAAAACGCCCAGGCAGACACCCTGGCCGCTTTAGCATCCAGCTCAGATCCTAGTATGAGCAGGGTAATTCCCGTTGAATTCATCGAACATCCTAGTAACAGACCACCCATAGTCATAAACCTGATCAATGAACCAGAAGGCGACATGGACGAAAGCCACTCAGCCAAATATCAGTCCGATTACGGATTCGATCGTCCGTGGATGGAAACGATTCTCGCATACATAACCAACGGAGAACTTCCACCGGAAAAATAGGCGGCCCGAAAAATAAAAACTCAGGCCGCGCGGTATGTCGTAATGGACGGAGAACTTTACAAATGGAGATTCTCCGGACCACTGATGACTTGCGTGCAAGGGGAGAAAGCACAGCGGGTTATGCAGGAAGTGCACTCCGGATCTTGTGGAAACCATTCTGGCGGAAGATCTCTCGCGATAAAAATCAAGCGCCACAGATATTTCTGGCCAACGATGATAAAAGATTGCGAAGATTTTTTGCGAAAATGCGAGAAGTGCCAGCGGCACGCTCCGACTATTCACCAACCTGCCGAAGTCCTTTCATCTATTTCGGCACCATACCAGTTCATGCGGTGGTCAATGGATATAGTCGGGCCGATGCATGCGTCAAAACAAAAACGCTTCCTTCTGGTTTTGACCGACTTCTTCTCTAAATGGGTTGAAGCCGACTCTTACGCAAGCATCAAAGACGCCCAAGTAAAACGTTTCGTATGGAGAAACATAGTTTGTAGACACGGAGTACCATATGAAATCGTAACAGACAACGGATCTCAATTTATCTCGACTAGATTCGAAGCTTTTTGCGAAAAATGGAAGATACGATTGACCAAATCGACTCCGAGACAAGGAACGGACAAGCCGAGACCATTAATAAAACTATCCTCGACGGTCTCAAAAAGGGCAAGTGGGCCGAAGAGCTCGAGGGAGTTTTATGGTCGCACCGCACGACCCTGAGGCGAGCGACGGGCGAAACTCCTTTTGCCCTCATTTACGGGACAGAATGCATGATTCCCACAGAAGTCAAATTTTCGGGAGTACGCAGAAGGTTGCTCCCAGAAAGGGAAGAGTCAAATAACTCAATGCTCCTCGACGAACTCGATTTGATTAATGAACGACGGGATCAAGCCCTCGTCCGAATTCAAAACTATCAGCAAGCAGCCGCGAAGTACTATAACGCAAACATACGAGGTCGCAGATTTCACGAAGGAGAACTAGTCTTACGAAAAGTCTTTCAAAATACCGCAGAACGAAACACAGGTAAATTAGGGGCCAACTGGGAAAGACCGTACAAGGTCATAAAGGTAGTCCGGCCTGGAGCATAAGAAATCGCAAACATGCAGGGCATCACAATTCATCTCAAAAAATATTATCACTAGGAAATGAGTCCGCAAAACACTGAACTACGAGACGGCTTGATCCCCTTAAAAGGGTACGTAGGCATCTTGTCGCAGGACAAGACCAGCTGTTCCCCCTCGTTCAAAAAGGGGGGAGTAGGTGAGTATACGTATACTCGTATACTCCTGAAATTTCAAACTCAAAATTTCTCAAACTTTTTCAGCAAACGCATCGAAAGAAAAAACGAAATTCTGAATATAGCGAGACGTCGCCAATGTTCGGAAAAACGTTCCTCTTCAAAAACAATAAACAGTCTTCCGCGACTATAAAATACGCAAAACTTCTTAACATACGTATCCTTCGCGAAGGCCCAAACCACGTAAACATCTATCACTTAAAAATAGTTTGTTGCTGATCACAACGAACTCGCAACAGTCCTAAACAAACTTAAGTTATCTCGCAGAGATAGCTCTCGAACACCTGACACAAGGGTAATAGCGCTATAAAAGAAATCCAAAATTTTGGTCAGCACTTCCAGGTAACTTAGAAATTGTTCCCGGTGAGATGCTCGGTTCCAACCAGACGAATCATATAAGCCGAGAACCTATCGCAGATTCTAAATCGGTATGGAATCAGACTAAAATCGCAACAGGCAAAACGAAAGCCGACCAGTGATCGCATAGCCTCAATCCGTAAGTAAACCTAGGTCTTGCCCTAAACCCAGCACACTGGTCGCTAACGTCTCAAGGCATGAATCGAGATCCTAAAGGCATGTCTCTTCGTCTATATCCAAACGCTCACTCGATTTGCTAAACATCCTAAAACGAGCAAACGAATAAGGCGATCTACTAAGGGAACGGAATGCGAGATGACAACTCGCGGACCTCCCACAATATCAACTCAAAACAGAAGGTTTAAATAAAAACCGATTGTCCATTACCAAAATAAAAAAAAAGTTGCCGAAGCAACAAGGGATTCAAAGCCATAAAAGGCCAGTCCCGAACAAGTACAAAAGCCGTACTCGGCCAAATACATAAAAATCTAATTTTTAAAAGTCTCGTATGAGACTACAACTTCAAACACCCTCCGCATGCGGAGCCTCATCTTCACCCATCTCATCACCTCTGCCTTCGACAGCAATCTCCGGATCGTCGTTCTCGTCTACATCAGGCTGAGGGACGCTTTCGGTAGCAAGAGCTAGACCAGAGTCATTTTCCTCGACAGGAATATCCCCTTCGGTCGCGCAGGCAGTCGATCCCTCAAAACTTTTCATCTTACGCTGAAGTCTGCGTAGCTCCGAAGCCGTGGACTTCTTCGCATCCTTCGCCTTGATCAGAGAGATCGCAGTCTTTCCAAGGTCACGCTCCAAATCGCTAATCCGAGCCTCAAAATGAGATATCTCCGCGGAATGAACACCCTCTATCGTCTTCAATTTTCCCTCGAAATGAGCAGACCTCTTCTGCGACTCAGCCAACTCCTTGGTTAAACGTTCAACCTCAGACCCACACTCTTTGATCATCCCGTCGATCAATGAAACAAACTGGAAAAGTCAAGGCGGATGGTCAGATACAAATCAAAAACTATGGCTTTCATTCTTTAAAAAAAAGAAGAAAGCATAATTCTGCGAATCCATACCTTGGTGCGGTGTTGCGACATCGAAACCACGCTCGGCGCCTTGCTTGACGAAGCTCCAGTCTTCTGACCCTTCGCACCTCTCTTCCTCTTGTGAGCATCGGGGTTCGGGCAAGCTCTCTTACCACCCTTGGTTGAAGCAGGCAGTGTTGCACTAAGTGCCGGAAGTCCCAGAACAATCACCCTCTTGGCCGGAGGAGGAGGTCTAGGAGCCGTAACCGGGTCAACCGCAGTAGGAGCCGCAACCGGTTCGACTACGGTAGGAGCCATAACCGACTCGACCACTGAAGGAGTTGTAACCATTCCGACCTCAGCAGAAACAGCAGCACTCTCGACTGCGACAAGGGGCGGGACAGCCGACAAACCCGACAGTTCAGTGACAACATCCGTCGAGGATTTCACCACCGTATCCGTCGCCTCGTTCAAAATAGCCTTAACCTCTCTCGAAAGAACGGATGGGTCCACCGGAGGTACACCACTAGACACTGCATCCTCCTCAGCATCGCTGCGGTCCATCTCGTCTTGAAACAAGAGGAACTCGGAAATTTGAGCGTCCTGCGGATGTGCCGTGGGGTTGTCACCAGATGGAACTTCATAGTTTTGTTGATCACCTTGGAAAGAAGACATCTTGAAGTTTTTCTAGAGAGAAGTTGGAGAGGAACTTGAGGGATGAAAGATATGGGAAGTAATGATCCAATACTTATAGAAAAAAAGATCTCTCCCTCGTAATGAGACAAATCTCAGCCGTAGATTCCGATTAAAAGCTAACTCCATCCGCCCGCAAAATTTCCTCCGAGAATTTTCAGGCTGGGGGGGGGGGTAACTGTTGGTGTCAAAAACCGTAATCTCGAAATCAACTTCTACGATAACTTCTGTAAAAATGGAATCATTACTTTCCGCAAATCATTTTATAAAACTCGAGAATCGTTTTATAAAACTCGAGAATCATTTTATAAAACTGGAGAATCGTTTTATAAAACTCGAGAATCATTTTATTAAACTCGAGAATTGTTTTATAAAACTCGAAGATCGTTTTGTAAAAACTCGAAGAATCATTTTATAAAACTCGAGAATCGTTTTATAAAACTCGAGAATCGTTTTATAAAACTCGAGAATCGTTTTATAAAACTCGAGAATCGTTTTATAAAACTCGAAGATCGTTTTATAAAAACTCGAAGAATCATTTTATAAAACTCGAGAATCGTTTTACGAAATCGCAAAAAACCGAAACCGCCGCAAAACGCGAACTAGTCACGACTAGTTCGCCTGCTGGCGAACTAAGCAGAGCTGGCTTAGTTCGCCAGCAGGCGAACTAGGAGTCTCCGACTAGTTCGTCTGCTAGCGGACTAAGCCAGCTCGGCTTAGTTCGCCAGCAGGCGAACTAGGAACTGCCCGACTAGTTTTTTGCGATTGAACCGACCATCCCGAGCCTCGATCTCCTGCATCCCTGATTCGAAACTTATGTCCTTCGATACGGTCGCATTCTGAACCACGGCCGAAATGTCTCTCGTTTCGTCTCGATCCGACTTATCGTTCGAATTTTATGATAAAAACCTTAAAACTCCGTTTTCTCGAAAAGAACTCGAAGAAATCGTATAAAACGGTAACGGTTAAACAAGACACCGAACATCGCCTAAACTATACGATTTATCCGAGATTTTTCGTTAATGTCGTAAAAACGTATTTTTATTAAAAACGTAGAGTAAATCGTAAAAGACGAAAACGATTAACCGAGAAACAAACGTAGCTAAACCTTACGATTAACTCGAGGAATTTACTAAAAACGGCATTGAATCAAAAAACGATTCCGTTCAAGGTCGAGAAACGGATTTATCGCAAAACTGCCCGGAAGGTCCTAAAACGCGATAAAAGCCCATCCCGCGATCTCGACAGAATCTAACCCGTGGATACAATAAAGTTTTGACGGTTTACTCGCAGAAGGAAAATAAATGCCAAGCTTGAAGATAAAAGGCAAGTTTGAAGATAAATAGAAGATTTCCGCGGGAAGAAAGGAAGGATGGAGATAAATGGAAGTTTCCCGATAAACTCGAATCGGGGCAAAATGGAAAGATTGAGTCGCCTGGGAAATGAGTATATAAGCCAGAAGCATAGGGAAGAGGAGGGGGACGAAAATCAGACCTAAAAAGGCGGCTGTTAGCTTAGGAATTTAGGACTTAGAGTTTAGACTAGCAATCCAGATCCTTAGAACGTTTCGACGTCTAAGTTCTTCAATTATCTTTGTAACAGTTATCGATTTCTTACTTAATAAAAGCTTTCACATAAATTCTTTATTCTCTGTTCTTCGTTATTTATCCATATTTTGTTAATTTCGTTTGTTTTAGTGATTTCCGCAGAGATCCAGGACATCGGGAAAATTAGGGTTTCTTCCTAAGTTTTCATATTTGACGGAAAATCGACGGTGTGAATTTCGGTTCTCACAGACTCTTAAAACAAAAGAGAGAAAATGAGAGAAGAAGACAGATTTCATTTGGGTTTGTCAAGGCAGATTTTCAAGGTCAAACGGATTTTGTTTGGGCTGATATTTTTTGAAAAGCTTCTTCAGTCAGTGGGTTAGAGGTTCACCAAAGGAATTTGGATTTAAACAGTTTGATCTTCTGTTGTTTGGGTTTTTCGTGAAGCTGGTCGTCACAATTCTTTAGCAGTGTTTTCTTGAGTGTTTGGTAAATCCGACGGGAAGATCTTCTATGTTTGAGCTGAAATATGACAGACGTGTTTTTGACTTGTTTATATTGGATTTGTACGGTGGGATTAGTTTCCGGTTGCCAGAATCCTTGTGAGCTGGGGTCGTTTGGTTACTGCTGGTTTTTGTGTTACTCTCTTGTTGTTGTAGTATCTTGTGTTGGAGATTGCTCTTTGTAGCTATAGTCTCTGTTCTGTTCAGGGTGTTGAACAGGGAGGACGTGTTTGTACTCATACCATTTATATAGTGGGTTTTTGAGTGGACTACGGTTCTGTTGGTTTTTCTTTCTCACATCGAGTAGGTTTTCCATGTAAAAAATTCTTGACTCATTTAGTTTCTGCTTATATAATATTCTTCTATCTTCGAAGTATTTCCTCATATATTCACACAAGTTCAGGGGAACACGAACTTATATTTCGATCTGCCGTGTTTTCTCCCCAACAAAGTGGTATCAGAGCTTCTGGTTTTCCTAGAGCTTTGGGTTTGATAACTTTGCGATTATTTTTTGCTTGTGTGAATGGTGGAGAATTTGGGCAGGATGATAAACTTGAATGATGCTAACTATCATCTATGGAAGGGCAAGATGGAGGATTTGCTCTTTGTTAAAGAATTCAATCTTCCAGGCTTCGAAGAGAATAAACCGGAAAAGAAGACGGATGAAGAGTGGAAGTTGCTGAATTGCCAAGTGTGTGGGTTGATAAGGCAGTGGGTGGATGATAATGTATTGCATCATATTGAGTCTGAGATTGATGCTTTTTTTTTGTGGTTGAAGCTGGAGCAGTTGTATGCTAGGAAGACTGAAAATAACAAGATGTACATGATCAAGAAGTTGGTTGAGATGAAGTATCATGAGGGGACTCTGATGATGGATCACTTAAATGTGTTTCAGGGATTGCTCAACAAGTTGTCTGATATGGGCCTCAAGTTTGATGATGAGATTCACGGTCTGTGGTTTCTTAGTATTTTTCGGATTCTTGAGAGGTTTTCAGGATGTCTCTTTGTAACTCTGTGTTGGAAAGAACTATTTCGATGGATTCATTGAAGAACAATGTTTTTAATGAAGAAGTAATAAGGCACTCGAATTCTAGCAGTTCGCGTTCAGATGTCTTTGTTACTGAGTCAAGGGGGAAGAGTAGAGAGCCCAAGAGGGACAAGAACACGAGTAGGAGCAAGTCTAATAGATTTTAAAATTTGGAGTGTTATTTCTGTCATAAGAAAGGGCACATGAAGAATGTTTATGGAAGTTGAAAAACAAATAGCAAGGTAATCAAGAAGAAAAAAATGAATCGGTGACCGTCACCGAAGATCAGTTTCTCATTCTTCTTGAGGTTGATTCCATTAATGTCGCATGCCAAGACACCAGTTGGGTGATTGATAGTGGAGCTACTACTCATGCTACATCATGTCGAATTTGTTTTCTACCTATATACTACGGATAATTATGGTTCCGTGAAGATGGGAAATGATATGATGGCTCAGGTTGCTGGCATTGGTGATATTTTCTTGGAGACTAGTCTTGGGACTAAGCTTGTGCTTAAGGATGTTAAGCATGTTCCTGATATTTGGAGCGGGAAGACTTGATGATGAAGGTTTCTATAGTTTGCACGGTTGTGGTAAATGAGAGCTCTCTCGTATTTTTTTTTTATTGTGGCTTGAGGTGAGAAGTCTTTATCTTTCTATTGGATGCAGGAAAAGGTCTCCAAAGATGCTATTAACGCGGTGGAGAATGATAATGCCATGGAGCTACAGAATAAGAGACTCGGTCACATGAGTGAGAAGGGAATGGCTGTGTTGTCTAAATATGAGGTGATTCCAAGAATCTTTGGTCTGCACCTGCAGAAGTTTTCGCCTTCTAGGAAATCCGAGGTACTGAATTTGGTACATTCAGATGTGTGTAGTCCAATGAAGACAAGATCTCTTGGCAGCACACCATATTTTGTGACTTTCTTTGATGGTCATTCAAGGAAGTTGTGGATATTTCTTGTGAGTACGAAAGATCAGATTCTTGGATATTTTAAACATTTTGTGGCGCTGGTTATGAGACAAACGGGGAAGAAGCTGAAGTGTATCCGCACTGATAATGGTGGAGAGTATTCTGGACCATTCGATGCTTATTGCAAAGAGCATGAAATAAGGCATCAGTTCACGCCCTAAGACTCCACATTTGAATGGTTTGGCTGAAAGGATGAACAGAACGATTGTCGTGAGGATGAGATGTTTGATCTCACAGTCAGGCTTGTCGATGAATTTCTGGGGAGAAGCTTTGAACACGGTGGTTCATGTGCTATATTTTTCACCAAGTGTCCATTGGAGGGTGATATTCTATAGAGGGTTTGGACTGGTAAGGATGTTTCTTACAGACACTTGAGAATCTTTGGGTATAAGGAATTTGTTCATATTCCTAAAGATGAGAGATCGAAACTTGAGATGAAGTCACAACAGTGTGTGTTCATCAGTTATGGTTAGTAAGAGTTCAGATACAGATTTTATAATCCTGTTGAGAAGAAGCTCGGAAGGAGCAGAGATGTTGTATTCATGGAGGATCAAACGATGAAGGACTTTGACAAGTCCGGCAATCCAACTCAAGTTTTTGAGGGTTTGATCGATACAGAGGCTACTCCTTCTACGTTGGTCCACGGTGAGGTTGAGGTTCAGGATGATACATCTAGTGCAGATGCTCCCGCACATGAAGATGGTAGTGGTGATCATGGTGATCATAATTGTGAGACACCAGCTGCTGAGAAACAACCTATTGTTGTTAGAAGATTCAAGATAGGTCTTAAACCGTTGCCAAGGTATGATCCTATTGAATATGTTTTACTTACTGATGGGGGAGAGCCTGAAAGCTATGATGAAGCTTTGGAAGATGAACAGAAGAATATATGGTTTGGCACCATGTATGAGAAAATAGTTTTTTCTTAAGAGAATTATACATTCGAGTTGGTGGAATTGTCTAAGGGTAAGAAAGCTCTGCTTAATAAGTGGGTGTTCAGAATTAAGCCTGAGGAAACAAATTTGCCACCTTGATTCAAGGCTAGATTGGTTATGAGAGGCTACAGCCAAAAGAAGGAGATTGACTATGATGAAATCTTTTCTCATGTTATGAAGATGTCATCCATTCAGGTTGTGCTTGGATTGGCAGCGAGCCTTAATCTAGAGGTTGAGCAAATGGATGTGATGACTACTTTCCTTCATCGTGATTTGGAGGAAGAGATCTACATGGAACAACCAGAAGGTTATGTGAAAAATGGCATGGAAAATGGTTTGCCGCTTGAAGAAAAGCCTTTATGGATTGAAGCAAGCACTGAGGCAGTGGTACATGAAGTTCAAGTCTGTTATGGGAGAGCATGGTTATGCAAAGACTGATTCAGACCAGTGTGTGAAGGTGTTTAGTGATGATGATTTTATCATCTCGTTGATGTATGTCGATGATATGTTGATTGTGGACAAGAACATGGAGATAATTAAGGAGCTGGAAGAACAGCTAAGCATGTCTTTTTCCATGAAAGATATAGGTCCAGCGAAGCAGATTCTCGGTATGAGAATTTTTCGAGACAGAGGTGAGAAGTTGATTCACTTGTCTCAGGAAAAGTACATTGAAAAGGTGCTTAAAAGGTTTCACATAGACAAGTATAAGTGTTGAGTACTCCTCTTGCACCCCCACTTAAGAGTGAGCACTCAACAAAGTCCGAAGACATATGATGAGAAAGAAGATATGGCGAAGGTTCAAAATGTTTCTGCAGTGCGTAGTTTGATGTATGCCATGGTCTGTACAAGACCGGATTTAGCCTACGATGTTTGAGTTGTCAGCAGGTTTCTATCCAATCCGGAAAGAGAACATTGGAATGTTGTGAAGTGGCTTTTGAGATATCTCAGAGGGACTTCTGATCTGAAGATTACTTTTGGGGGTAATAAGCTTTTTCTTGTTAATTTCACTGATTCTGACATGCATGGAGATGTTGATTCTACTAAGTCTACTTCGGGTTACTTGATAACATTTACAAGTGGAGCTGTGGCATGGCAGTCAAGGTTGCAAAAATGTGTTGCATAATCTATCACTGAGGCTTAGTTCATTGCTGCAACTGAAGCTTGTAAAGAGTTGTTGTGGATGAAGAATTTCTTTGAAGAGATCGGTTTCAAGCAGAAGAAGTATGCGCTACGCTGTGATAGTCAAAGCACAATTTGTCTCGGGAAGAATTCTACATTTCAGTAAAGTCGAAACATAGTCAGAGAAAGTATCAATGGATACGAGGTTGCTTCAAAAGAAGTGGAACTTGAAAAGGTTCATACGGATGACAATGGAGTTGGTAAGATGAAAAAGTCTTTGCCGAGGGGAAAGATTGAAGTATGTCGAGGGATAGCCGGAATGGCTGTTTCCTCCACCTAGTCGGAGGGGGAGTTTGTTGGGTTCATTTTAGATGGAGGAGACCCAGTGAGTTTGGTTGGTGATAACTAAACTTGGTGTTGCGCCATTGGTATGTCCATGAGATTAATATTAGTCCTTATGGTTAGTGAGACACTATATAAAGTCTCTTAATCTAATTTTGTTAGGAGAAGAACACATAACATAAGAAAAGAAAGAAGAGTACTCAAGAAGACTCTTAAGCAAAAAGAGAAAAAAAGAAAGAAAAAGAGAGATTTCGTCTAGGTTTGGAGAGTCAAACGGATCCTATTTGGGCTGATATTTTGTAGGAATTTTCTTCAGTCAGTGGGTTAGAGGTTCACCGAAGGGATTCGAATTTCAATGGTTGGATCTTCTGTTGTCTGGATTTTTTGGGAAGCTGGTCGTCATAATTCTTAAGCAGCGCTGTCTTGAGTGTTTGGTAAATCCGACGGTTAGATCTTCTCTGTTTGGGCTGAAATTTGGCAAAGGTGATTTTGACTTGTTTATCTTGGATTTGGACGGTGGGATTAGTCTCTGGTTGCCAGAATCCTTGTGAGCTGAGGTCGTTTGGTTGCTGCTTTTTTGAAGCTTCGTATTGCTCTTTTGTTGTTGTTGTAATATCTTGTGTTGGAGATAGCTCTTTGTAGGTATACTCTATGTTCTGTTCAGGGTGTTGAACAGGGAGGACGTGGTTGTACTCATACCATTTATATAGTAGATTTTTGAGTGGACTACGGTCCTGTTGGTTTTTCCTTTTCACATCGAGAAGGTTTTCCAACTTAAGAAAATGCTTATCTCATATAGTTTCTGCTGATACAATATTATGCTATCATCGAAGTATTTTCCTCGTATATTTACACAAGATCATGAGAACACGAACTTATATTCCGCTGCACCATGTCTTTTTTCCTCAACAATGAATGTAGATGATTCAACCATTAATTGATCTGCATGTTTTTATATCTGTAGCTAAGGTGATTTTGATGCATGGTGGAGGCTTCTATGCTCTGGATTTTGTATGTGCAGAGGTACTGGCAGCCTAGTCGATTTGTATAGTATTTCTTTGAGATTGATAAAAAGCAGCCTATGGGTGGTGTGTGTGGGTAGTTATTCCATACATGATCACTGAGGGAAAGTCTCAGTTTGGGGTAAATGAGCACTTACCTTTCACCTTGTACCATAGCTTATTGTGCTTTAACGCATTAGATGCTGTGTTTGTTATATGTTAGTTAGTACTAGACTACTTTGTTGGAGTGCTATATTGGACCGAATCCTCGGACTTGTTTGTTAGCTTTTCATGTTCGGTGAGTAACTCTTCTATTATTCATGCCTCTTTTCTTTTTTTTTTAAGGTTTGAATATCTTACAGTTTTATGATACGTAGATAGCAAAGGAGACTTACTTTTATTTTTAAGCTGTTTGTTTTACAGTTTCAGATATCAATTCTGTTTATTTTGGAATAAAACTTACGTTTATTCTCCATAGTGAACTTTTAAATTCACTAAAGTTCTATATCCTAAACCCAAAGTTCATTAATTTAAAATCTTAATCCTAAACTAAAGTTCTATATCCTAAACCCAAACTTCATTAATTTAAAATCAGCATAATAAGTTATTATTTATATTTTCAAAAAGCTAAAAAATCAAACATCAAATAATTATCAATGACAAAACTCAAACATAAAAAATATTTACAAGAATATATTTCTATAACTATTTTTATTTCTATTTAATTATAATATTTACATATTAATATTGTATTTTATAATAGAAAATATATATTCAAGATAACAATATAATGCAAAAGGAATTTTTTTTAAAATATAATATGATAATTTTAATTATATAATAATTATATAATATTATAGAAATTATGACATATAATTAAAATTACCTAAAATCATGGAGCACTTAATGAATCAGCAAATTCACTTCTTAAATAATTATTCTTGAGTGTTGATTTATATTTAATTAATAATAGTTAATTTTAATTTTAAATTATATAATATAAAAATGTATTTTCAAGATAACAGTGTAAAACATAAGAATTATCTTATTTTATAAAAGTATAATATTATTAGTGTAAATTTATTTTAATTATAGAATAACTATAACTTTTTATATATTAATTTTAAATTTCTAATAGAAAATATATTTTCAAGACATCAACTTAATACATAAGAAGTATCTTATTTTCTAAGAATCTGATACTATTAATATAATTTTTTTAAATATATAATAAATTATATATAAAATTATATAAATTATGATAAATTATCAAAATTACCTAAAATCAGCAAACATCAAATTCACTTCTTAAATAATATTATAACTTTTTTACATGTTAATTTTTAATTTTTTTTTACATAGGATCATGGAGACAAGTCAACAAATTCACTTTTCAAATAGTATTTTTGATGATTTATATTTAATTATTAATAATATAATTATTATTTAGTTAGAATTTTATAATAGGAAAATATATTTTCAACATAACAACATAATCCATAACAATTATCTTATTTTAGAAAAATATTAAATTATTAATATAAATTTGTTTTATCTATATTTAAATTAAATTATTAAGATAAATTCGTTTTAGATAAATATAATAGTTTTTATATCTTAATGTAAAATTTAAGTTTTATATATAAAAATATATTTCAAGATAACAACATAATTCACAAAAATTATCTTATTTACTAAAAATATGATATATTCATATAAATTAGTTTTATTTATAAATAAAATATATATAAATATTGAAAATATGATAAATAAACAAAATTACCTAAAGTTATGGAGAACATGACAACTAAGTAAATTTACTTCTTAAATAATAGTATATATATATTTAATAACTAGGTTAGATATATGTTAGGCTGAGTAGCGTTCAAATGGATTAAACATATGTTACTTTGGGAGCTTGATGTTAGAGCTCTCTCAAGCCATCTCTAATTCGGCCAGATTAGTGTAGGAGAACTGAAACAAGGATTTATTATTGTATAGATTGAAAGATTATTGAAATGAAACAGCTCATGGAGAGCTTTATTATGTAAAACAAAGTGAACGAATGATGAACTTTAGATTGTCACCGAGAACCAAAGATTATAATGATATTCATAAGAGATAGTGGGACGGATCGGATGTTCGGACTATTTTAGGATATCCGGATCCGGATCTGGATTCGGCGGATCAGTAAAATTACGGAACCGGGCCATCCGGATATCCAGACTAAAATTCGGATATCCGCGGATATCCAGATTCGGTTTATTTAAAAAAAAATTCAAAATTTAGTATTTATTTATTCTATTAAAAAATATTATTTTGAAAAAATTTAAATTAAAATAGTAGAATTTACTAACAAAGTTAAGTATTAATTATATTTAATAAAAAATATATAATATACCTATATAAATATAATTATATTTTTAATATTTTTAAATATATAGCGGGCCCGGATCCGGATATCCGGACTGAAAATTTCACTATTCGGATTCGGATCCGGATTCGCTGGATCAGTGAAATCACTATCCGGATCCGGACTCCCAGATATCCGTTTTTTTGGAGCGAATCGGAGCAAATCACAGATCAGATGGCATATAGCGATATAAGTCCCAGCCCTAGGAAAGAGAGAGTTGCTTGACGTCAACTCCTAAAGTTTAATACATTGATGTCTTTAGCTATATATATATATAATTTTTTTTTTTTTTGAACAACTGCTATATATATATATATATATGAATCTAAAACTTGCTAAAAACCCTATTACTGGACTTGTGTTGCGGGATTGTTGACTATATATGAGATTTAATTAATATTCTTTCTCGGACTTGAAACTTGTCGTTAAACTAATCTATATTTGTGGACAGGAACCGAGAAGAAAACCTGCACAATGAGTGTGGACTTCTTCGATCAATGTTGGTACAAAGATTTATGCCACAAAAGAGACATTAAACTGTAGAGTGGACAGTGAGTTTGATGTTTTGGTTCTAGAATATAATGCAAGAGTGTTGGATAATTCTAAATTTGTAGAAATTTAACATATTATTATTAAATATTTATTATGTTAATGATAAACACAAAAAATAAAATTTAGAAATAGAAAAAAGAAGTTTTTTATTTAGGCTTATTTGTGTTTTCAATATCCAACATGTTAAAGAGAATTTTCTTTTATATAAATAGAGGTCTATTGAGAGGTGTTCAAAAATAAATCTAAAAGAGTAGATCATGAGAGATCTAAGAGAACCATTGAGAGATTTAGTTTTGAGTAGTTTCTAAAGTTAATAAGAAAGTTATTCTTATAATTTTTTGTTTCTAGATATTTGAATTGGTATCAGAGTTTAAGCTGAAGCTTCGATCCAAGATTTGAATTGGTATCAGAACGGTTTGACGAAAATCTGCAAGAAGAACAGATACCCTTCAAGATGGAAAGGAACCCTTCGAGTACGGTGTTTTGGTTTTCTTGCAGATCTTCGTCAATCCGTTAGATCATCAGAGATCTAAGAGTTAACCCTATCAGGTTAAAGTGAATCTACAAGATTCAAAGAGCAGATGAAATAAAGATAAAGAAGGGATCATAAGAGATCTAAGAGAAGCATTGAGAGCTTTAGTTTTGAGTAGTTTCTAAAGCTAATAAGAAAAAAATTTCTTATAATTCTTTGTTTCTAGAGATTTGAATTGGTATCAGAGTCTCAAGTTGGAGACTTGATCTAAGGTTAAGTTGAAGCTAAATTCCTGGTGCTTGTGAACAAGAGATCACGTGAGCAAGATGGCAGACGTGACTAGGGCTTCATGCACAAAGGACTTTGGAAAAACATCCATCCAATGTCCGATGTTGACATCGACAAACTACACCGTTTGGTCGATGAGAATGCAGGTTATGATGCGTGTTCATGACACGATAGAACCTGGTTCAGATGATCAAAAGAAGAACGCCATCAAGTCACGACCCTTGGAGCTGTTCGTGTAAGGAAGGCGATACTTCAGACGTTAGTCAAAAGAATACCGAGTGTAACACAAGAAGAAGTCGTGTGTGACGCATCTTTTTCTGGAAAGAAAACATACACTCATTCCCGAGTGTGACATACAAAGAAGGCGTGTGTGAAACATGTATAGCAGAGAAGCAAATTAAACATCATTCCCAGCTATACTATTGAAGAAGAAGCATGATGTATTTGATCGGTTCAAAAGGTTGAAGGAACCCATCAAAATATTTCTCGACCAATAGAGGGGGAGAGTTTACCTCAGCTAGGTTCACTCTACTTTGTGAAAAAAGTAAAGTTGAAGCTATTAAAGTCGAGATAGAGTTTATCACAAGAAACAAGACATGGGAGCTTGTGGATAGACCGACTGGTGTTAAACATACAAGGGTATGTAACACAAAGATGGAAACGTATAACACGACTCATGTATATGACACAAAGATGGAAACGTGTAACTCGACTCATGTATGTGACACAAAGATGAAAGTGTGTATCACAACTCATATACCAATGGAGTTAAGGTTAAATATCTTAAAGGTTGAAAACAAACCAGAGATAAATGTGCCAGGTGTTGAGCAGAAGGCCAACATCATTACTAGAGCTCATGTACGCAAGATGGCGGACGTGATCAGAGTTCTCGCCGCAGTGAGTGTCAGCTACAAGACTCATCGCAACTTAAGTGAAGAGGTCAGGAGAAGGTTATAAAAGAACTGAGCCAATTCTAAGAAGAGGCGGTCACTACAAGAAAAACCTCATTTAGCCACAAATTAGCTACAAAAGTTTTGTAGCTGCAATTTTTAGGTCACAATTAGCAACAAGATAGCAACAAATTTTAAAAGGATCCAAATTGTAGCTATAGCGCAGATAATTCGTGGCTAAATAGCAACAAAAAAAATACTTTGTGGCTATTTGAAGAAAATAAGCCACGTTTAGCCACAAATTATTTTGTAGAGTCATTTACCACTATTAGCCACAAAATATAATCAAGGAAATATGTGGAAATAGTGTGTTTGCTGCTATCCGTAGAAATTTCAAACCCTATTTAGACCCTAAGTTCTAAAAAATTTCAACATTTAATCTAGTTTCTTAAGATAAAACAAAAAAATATAGCAAAAAATTCAACATTCATTTACAAAATTAACAATACTAAACTTAATCTATAAAATTTACTTTCCTAAGCCTAAGTTGTAAAATTTAACCTTTAAGCTAATTTCAATATTGACTTTAAACCATAAAACCAAAATTAATCACTAATATACTCGAGAAATCCAATCTAACCTCGAGAAAGATGTGAATCCAATGAGTGGATTCACATACTATCGTGTGGTGAAGGATGCTTATTTGAGGATTAAGTTCAAGCAAATGAGGAGCTTAATTGGAATTCAAGAAATTGATCTCGCTAATTCAAGTTGGAATTAAGGGGGTGAATGTTGGATAATTCTAAGCTTGTGGAAACTTAACATATTATTAGATGTTTAATATGTTAAGGATAAACACCAAAAAAAGAAATCTAGAAATAGAAAAAAAAAAGTTCTCTATTTAGGTTAGTTTGTGTTTTCTATATCCAATATGTTAAAGAGAATTGTCTTGCATATAAATAGAAGTTTATGGAGAGCAATCCAATCTAATATACCGGTACATAAGCGAGGAGAGAAATCCAATCTAACCTCGAGAAAGATAAGAATCCAATGGGTGGATTCACATACTATCGTGTGATGAAGGATGCTTATTTGAGGATTAAATTCAAGCAAATGAGGAGCTTAATTGGAATTCAAGAAATTGATCTTGCTAATTCAAGTTGGAATTAAGGGGGTGAATGTTGGATAATTCTAAGCTTGTGGAAACTTAACATATTATTAGATGTTTAATATGTTAAGGATAAACACCAAAAAAAAGAAATCTAGAAATAGAAAAAAAAAAGTTCTCTATTTAGGTTAGTTTGTGTTTTCTATATCCAATATTAGAGAATTGTCTTGCATATAAATAGAAGTTTATGAAGAGGTGTTCCAAAAGAGATCTAAGAGAGTAGATCATAAGACCATCTCCAACAATAGAATCACTATTAGAGTTTTAAATCAATTTTTAAGTGAAAATAATTAAATTAAAAATTTTAGATACTTATTTAATTTTAGCCCCTCCAATGGTAAAACCAATTAAAGATTCTAAATTTTAAAAATTTGAAAATTTGTAATAAGAGATTTGATTAATTTCATCATACTCTATAGTAAAAAAAAAATTAGAATTATTGAATTACATAAATTTTAATTTAACTTGACATAAAAAACATATAACATAGACTGAGAAATCATAAATAAAACTAAACGATTAATAGTTATTTTGCCTTGTACCAAATTTATGCCATATATGCTCAACCAAATCATTTTTCAATTGTTCGTGTTGCTATCACGACCATTAATCTGGTTGTTATTTTTAATATTGGATGCAACTTTTGTTAAAACATAAAATAAGAAGCTTAATTTGTATTTAAAATAAGTAGCAAATCACTTTTTACAATTTATATATTATGATATTAAGCCATATACAACATTAATATAAATATTTTGAATAAAATGAGAGAAATAAATTAGGAATAAAACATGTATATACACATATGTTCGGTTATTTTTTGATATCCCTTCGGGTTTGGGTATTATCCGTCCGGGTTTGGATATCCAATCTCTCCTAATTCAATATCCGTTTGGTTATATTGTTATTTCGGTTCGGATATTTTGGATCGGGTTTGGCTACGAGTTCAGGTATCGGGTAAAATACTCACCCTACTATTTAGGTACACAACAAGGATAATCTGCAACAGATCAATCACTTTGTTCTCTCTATTCCTCGTCAATATACAAGGAAATAAAAAAGAGAGAGACCAATCATTTTGTTGTCGCCAAGGTTTCTTATTTCGATCGGTTCACGAAAGGGAGAGAGACAAAAAAAAAAAATTACGGGACAGACAAAGAACATTTTTTAATAAAAAATATCACCTCTCACAAAATGACACATGTCATTTAGAAGTGGATCCAAAACTTCCAATTGTAGAACCATATCTATATAAATTATATATTTTTGTGATTTAAATTTAATCACATAAATACTTAGATACATCATTTAGAAGTGACTTATATACACCTATGGACATGCTCTAAGAGGTCTAAGAGAAACATTGAAATCTTTAGTTTTGAGTAGTTTCTAAAGCTAATAAAGAAAATTATTCTTATAATTCTTTGTTTCTAGAGATTTGAATTGACATCAGAATTTAAGTTGAAACTTCGATCCAAGATTTGAATTGGTATCAAAACGGTTTGACGAAGATCTGCAAGAAGACCAAAATACCCTTCAAAATGGAAAGGGACCCTTCGAGTAGGAAGAGGAGGTCTGTGGCATAACAAGTAAGAAGATCATGGAACCTGTGATATTATGGGAGAAACATTCTCAAAGGAAACTCTGTGATTACTGGTATAAGGTGGTGCCAAGATGATTCGGTAAAGAATAAAACACATGAGATGAATGTGGTCCTTAGTTTAAGAGAGAGAATGTGAGATAATAAATAAAATCTCACATTGGAGAATTAGACAAAGAATGTAACATATAAAAAGAAGTTCAACTTTAATTAGCACGAGGCCTTTTGGGAAGGAGCCCAAAAATAAATTCATTCGGATTTGTCTCATAGGTCAAAAATAAACAATATCGTATTAATCGGATAATTAAGAGTTGGACATGGACTCTTACAATCCCAACAAAGAGTTTTTTTTTTTTTTTTTTTTGACAACTAAAGGCTTATCTATTACTCAAGCTTGAGGTGGTCTGGGAATCCAGACCGGAATAGAACAACCAACATACAAAAGATCACGATAAAAGGATCGGGCTGTCTTAGCTAAGTGATCAGACACCGCATTTAGAGCTCTGGGAACATAATAAATCTTAAAATCTGGAAAACAAATCTTCAGCGTCGTGATCCTCTCCAGTTCCGTCGAAAAACTCGGCCATTTGCAGGGGTCCGTGAGCATTGCTATTAATTCCTTGCAGTCCGTCCCAAAGCTCTGACATGGCGAATGTTGAAGCATGTTCTCCATTGCCCACCGCAGTGCTTCCAGCTCAGCATGCAAAGCCGACTCCACTCTGCACACATTACGCAACCCCATCAGCTGACTATTTCCCGTATTATCCTTCCAATCCCATCCACAACCGGAGAACTGATCAACATTGGTCCAAGAACCATCAATCTTGCAAATATCACGTAGGCTTAAGGCCTGACGTGCAGAATCGTCGATCACTGGTATATCCACCTCAACCTGCTCATTAGCTTGCCACCAGGCCAGACACTCACTCTCTGCATATCGCGCCAGCTCCAGAGGGTCCCTATCTATTCCTCTGAACAATTTGTCATTCCTCGCCTTCCAAATGTACCAAATTATCCACGGATAAGGATCCCTTTCAATCTCTGGCCCACAATTGACATTCTTCCTCCAGAACAGATAGTCCATATTTGCATATGTGCTCTCCAAAGGGAAAGTAGTAATGCTTGTAGGTATAGATGCTAAGGCCCATACCTGTAGGGCAGGTGGGCATTGAAAAATTGCATGTGCAATTGTTTCATCTTGTTCACCACATCGCGGGCAGAAATTATCGCATCTTATATGTCTGTGATTCAGCGCACTCGTCACAGCCAACTGCCCCGAGATAATTTGCCACATAAGGTGACACATCTTCGGGGGTGCTTTGACCTTCCATACATGTGCTTGAAGCCTTTTAATGCTGGGTTCATCGACCAAATCCTCATCTTCCTTCATTAGTATGTTCCGAGCTACCCAGTATCCAGACTTGACTGTGTACTGCCCATTCCTTGTATAGCTCCAGCAGAGAGTGTCTCGACGGTGGGTTGAACTAATGGCCATACTCCTAATGAGAGGTATATCCGCCGCGTCAACATAGTTTGCCAGCCGTTCCAGATCCCAAACCTTCCTTTCTTGATTAATCAGATCGCTCACTCGCATATTCGGATGCATAACCGGAGCAGCTGCATTCGCCGGTCTCGCTGGGATCGTAGGAATCCAATGGTCCTCCCATACCTTAACTTCATAGCCTGAATGAATTTTCTGTCTAGCCCCCAACAGCAATAATTCACGTGCAGCCGAGATGCTTGTCCACACATACGATGGGTTGTTAACGCTAAGCTTTCGCAAAGGCGAACTTAGCCTATAGTACCGTCCCCTCATAACACGAGCCACCAATGAATCCGGGTTTTGGGCCAATCTCCACATCTGCTTTGCTAGGAGTGCTAAGTTAAATTCGTGGATCATCCTGAAACCAATTCCACCTTCCTCTTTGGATAGGCATAGCTTGTCCCATGTTGTCCAGTGCAAACCTCTCTTTGGTGGGTTAGAGCTCCACCAAAACTGTGCAATGGCACTAGCCAAGGCGTCACATATCTCCAGTGGAAGCAAAAAACAAGACATAACATAGGTTGGAAGAGCGAACAAGATCGACTTGATCATTACTTCCTTTCCACCCTTAGACAGCCACCTACCCGTCCACCCATCCCAACAAAGAGTTTATGAAGAGGTTGTAACACAACTTAATATTAGCGATTGTTTCTTTTTTCTCCATTTTTTTTTTATCATTTGCTTCCTTTTGTTTTTCTTATTAAGTTTTTATTTGTTATCAATTAGATAATATTTTTAGATGGCAGGGTTTATTTCAAGTTATGGAGATTGCGAATTAGGATGTAAAGTTTCGTTTTCTAGATCTTTGATTTAGCTTTAGGGCTTAGAATTTTAGAGTTTGAAGTTAGATATATGTTATTCTTTATTTATAATATTGTAGACTATTTTCTTTATAGTTTTCTCATTGTTTGTGCTAAAAACTCTAGTTTTGTGAGCTTGTAAAACAACAAAAATATATGAAATGTGCATTCAGTTTCTTTACTTTTGAGGAAAAACGTATTATTGGGTTGCTACATTTAGACCCGACCGGTGGTGTCAACTTTATGAAACGTGTTTCCACAGAAGGTTCGAGCACAACTTTGACATCTTTTAACTCTTCATTAATACAGCCAAGTGGTCTGAGCATAATTACAAGAAAAGCAATTATTATTTGGGATCCATTAAAAAAGTAAAACAATGTAAATTCAAGCTAGCTGATAAAATTCTTTGGTGGTATCTCTATAATATTATTTGAGAAGTCACTTTCTTATGTGTCGCGCTCACGTTAACTTTTACGATGGTTGATTACTATGATACCCCTAATAAATTAAAAAAATACATTTAAATATTATTATTTCCTTTTTCAAAATTTTCTAAATAACAATATAAAATAAAAAGGAAACATTTATAAAGTTTACAAAACTATTTAAAACGAAAATATAAGCTTATAGAAATATGGTTTCATAAAAAAAGAAAGTTCACAAAATAGTAATATTTAATTTAAATATATTTTAAATAACATAAAATATACTTTTGAAGTAATAAAATACTTCATATTTATATCTTCTTAGATGAAAAACAATATTTGTATATAATGTGATTCCATAAGAAAATATCACACAACTAATCTTGATATTAGAAAAATAAATATTTTTTTTTCTTAAAAAAAAATAATTTCAAACAATAATATATATATATATAAATATATATATATATATATATATATTCAAAGTAATTATTTTTTGGTATATATCTATCTATTTTATTAGATGATTACATAAAATAATTAAGTAACATAAACTGATATATGTTTAATTGATTTTTTTTTATAATTTGTATTCTTGAAAAATATATATATATATATATATATATATATATATATTTAGTATATTTATTTGACTATAATATCTCACAATACAACAAAACATATAAATTCTATTTTACTTATATAATATATTTTCTCAAAAAGTAACATTTTTACTGCATATTTTAACAGATATTAAAAACAAAACAAAAAATCAATTTTAATAATAAACATTTTTTGATTAAATAACTAAATTATTTTAAAATATCATAAACCATATAATTTAACGAAGTAGCTATAACATATTTTAATTGTTAAAATTATATTTTTTCTTAATAATTCTTTTGATTTTTATTTTTCTGTTTTTATGTTTGTGTAACTTAATATAACCATAATCAAAATACTTAAACAAATCATAATCCTTATTTTTATTTTTTATTTTAAAATAACTTTCAGTTTTTCATTCAATCAATCAAAATGTTTTAAATATTTATATGTGTTCATAAGCTTCCAAAATGTATTAGTTACTTATGTATGTAATTTAGAATCAGATAGGTTAGTTTTTATTTTTTTCTTTCTAAGCACAAAAATCTTTAGTTATACATAATCTTACTAGATATACTTATATTTCTAAGATAACAACCGGCATAAATGCAAATAACACAATTAATCAAAAATTTAATATATTTAGGATAAAAAAGATTATAGTTGAATTCAAAGAAATAGATAGAATCTAATATGTCTAAATGATAACTAAATCAACCGTAAAAACAATAAAATTGACAAAATAACATATCTAAAATTATATATATAATTAAATTAATATAATATTATTAATATAAATTTTACCTACAAATTATAAATTAATTTAAAATTTAAAGTAAATATCAATAAATTATTATAATATATTTATTTTATAAATATTTATGTCTGTGCATGAGCACGGGAAAATCACCTAGTAAACTATATTTATCGGGGCATAATATTTTCAACATACTTTAGAATTGAAAATTAACGATAATATTGAATTTTGAATAGATAAAATATCATCGATCCTATGACTATGTTTTTTTTATGAAACATGTTAAGATTTGTCATTGTAACAATTTTTTTTTAAAGAGAATAAAAAACAGATTAAAATTTATCACCATCATCAAAAAAGAGTATGAGGGTCTACGTAAGAACCTTGCACGTTGATAAGAAAACAAGAAAGTCTAGATTGCAGGAAATAAAAACACAACAACTTATAACAGAAAGATTTAATCAAATTCTTACAAAATATTTTAACTTATTTGACTTCAGATTTTCTCAAACATCAACAAATTCCTCCCCTTAAGCTGACAAATTTCTCAATCAATTTAAACCTTATGATTATTGTACTCCAAGTTGAAATTTGAGCATCTCATACTGATCGAGCTTGATAGGCTTGGTCATGATGTATGCAATTTAGTCACTTGTCCCAGAGAATACTAATTTCATGAGACTCTTAAATTGATAAATTTTGCGATACCTAACATTAATGTATTTTGTTTGTCGATGCATGACTGGATTCCTTGAGAGTTTGATAGTTGAACTGTTGTCACACATGATGTCAATACATCCATTGTCCAAACAAGATGACAAGCAGAGGAAGTTAAAGCCACGTACTCAACCTCCTTAAAGGACAGTGTAACTATGGCTTGCTTCCGAGAGTTCCAACAGATTGTCGGACCATTTAACAGAAACACATATCCAGAAATACTCTTTCTGTCATCCATGTCACGAGCATAGTCACTGTCTATGTAGTCTACCAGTTCCATTGCTTGTGATCTTCCATACTTACAAACTCCAAAGTTCTCTTCAAATGCCTTATAACTCTCTTAAATATCAGAAAATGTTATTTTTTGGGGTCTGACATGAAACGTGATATCAAACATATCACAAACATCAAGTCTAGTATTGTCACTATGAGATACATTACACATCCAACCAACTGCTTGTAAATCGTTGCATCAGATACTCTGCTTCCTTCCTTTGAAACAACAGTCCGTGGGACAATCGGATTCTTCACCGAGTTGCAGCTCCACATGTTGAACCTCTCAAGTATTTCCATTGCGTACTTCTTTTGACAAATATGTATGCCCTCACAGCTTTGATGAACCTCAACTCCAAGAAAGAACTTCATTTTCCCCATGACTGTCATCTCAAACTCATCTTTCATGGATGATTTAAATTCAGCACACATGACCTCATGATTTCATGTGAAAATCAGATCATCACATACACATTTACCACCAAGAGCTTGCTTCCATTTTTCTTGAGGAACAAGGTATGGTCTCTCTTCTGAAACCCTTCTCATCTTAAATAGCTCTCCAACCTGCTGAACCAAGCCCTTGGCGCTTGTTTAAGGCCATATAATGTCTTTTGCAACCGGTACACTTTGTCTTCCTCTCCTGATTGATCTGATGAACCCTTCAGGCTAGTATATGTAAACCTCCTCTTTCAACTCACCATACAAGAAAGCGCTCTTGACATCTAGCTGATAAATGGGCTAGCCTCCTTGAGCTGCTACTGCCAGAAGGCTCCGGATTATGTCCCATCGAGCAACAGGTGCGAAGACTTCAGTGTAATCCATACCTGCCGTCTGAGAGTATCCTTTGGAAACTACCCTAGCTTTGCATTTATCTACCTTTTTTTCCCTTTACTGGATTCCATCTTCCCCTGTCTCAGGCATTTCTTGCTCATTCTCCACTTGAAGCACTTGTTCTTCACTTCGCTTCTCAATTACTTTTCCTTCATGTATTTTTAGTGAGGCCTACAACTCATCCACCATCCACCACAGTTCCTAATGTCATTGGATGTCTCCATGACTCTCGCAGAGTAACTCACCACTCCTTCTCCCGTTCTCATCTCCAAGGTTTCAAAGGTTTTTTGAAGTCTTTGAAGTTGCGCACATTTCATGTAACACTTCCTTGATGGTTGATCTTCATAGACTTCCATAACTGCTTAGCTGTCTCCTTTTGGGTTATGGTCTTCATGATATTTTTGTCGATCTACTGGAACTGATACGTCCCTGATAAGCTTCAAGCTAGGATCTCTTGGATGGTATGGTTGTGTGAAGGATTTATAGGTTGCTACACCCTTTGAGCCGATGATACTTCTCTTCAAGGTTATGGAAAGACCTCAAAGATGTTTAGCTACCTTCTAGACGCAGGATAACCCTGTGTAAAGTCTGAGATGAATCACGATAGATCACTCTAACTTATGTGAAGATCAATGTTCTTAGGCTGAACAGAGAAAGCACTGATACGAGTCAAGCAAGATGCTTAAGGTTTTCTTGATTAAAAGTCTACGTTCAACCATAAGCAGCTACATGAATATAAAGAAAAGAAAGCGTACTTGGTTTTAAATCCTAAGCTACCTTAACCTAACCAGATGGTTCAGTTTTATTCCTAATCCTAATTGTAATTGGTCTTAAATCCTAATCCTACCCAAAGTTCGTTTAATTCAAATACAAGCTGAAAACACATTAAACCAACACATTGGTTTATCTTCGGTTTCCTCCTCTTCCTTGCTTCTCACGATATTGACTAAGTGATGCATAGTCTCATGTTGTACTTTGTTCCTTGCTCTGGTCACTGGTCTGGTTCATAACTCTCCTTGATCATGCTTGAGTTCAGGTCCTTGGTTGATCTCTTCTGAACAATTGGTCATCTGGTGGGATTCACCTCTATCACCTTGTACATGTTCAATATGCTCATTATCCTCTGATCCTCCTCGTTCTTCTTCAGTATCACTTCATGAACTCTTTGCTAGCTCCTCCTCAGTAAAGTACTTAGTCATGGTCGTACCATCCCCTCCTCCTTTAAAAGGATTTGACCTCAAATCCAGCTCATCTGCAACAAAAGGAATCAAGTCAGATACATTAAAAGTGGAGCTAATAGTGTTCTTCCCTTGAAGATCAAGCTGGTAAGCATTGTTGTTGATTCTCTTTATCACTTTGAATGGAGCATCTAGGCGTGGCATCAACTTGGATTTCCTCTTATTTTGGAAACCTATCATTTCTTAAATGGATCCACACAAGGTCTCCTGGTTCAAGTACCAACTCCTTCCTACCCTTATTCTTTTTGTGAGCATACACCCTTGTTTGAGCTTCAATGTTCTTCTTGACCTGTTCATGAAAAAATCTAACAAACTCGGCCTTTTGAGTGCCAACAAGACTAGTTTGTTCTTTCAATGGTAAAGCAAACAGATCTAGAGGGGACAATGGATTGGATCCATACACAACCTGAAAGGGGGTAATTTTAGTAGCAGAATGCATTGACCTATTGTATGCAAACTCTACATGTGGTAAACAATCTTCCCAAGTTCTAAGGTTCTACTGATTATAGCACGTTACAAAGCAGACAAAGTCATATTAACTGTTTCAGTTTGACCACCAGTTTAGGGATGACAAGTAGTAATGAAAAGCAATCTACTTTCTAGTTTTCCCCACAAGGTTTTCCAGAAATGACTTAAGAATTTTGAATCTCTATCAGGCACAATTGTTCTAGGCATCCCATGTAACCTAACAACTTTCCTAAAGAATAAATCAGCTACCATAATTGTGTCATCAGTTCTGTGACAAGGAATAAAATGTGCCATTTTAGAGAATCTCTCAACAACTTCAAAGATAGTATCTCTACCTTTCTTAGTCCTAGGAAATCCTACCACAAAGTCCATAGATATGTCTACCCATGGTTGATCAGGAACGGGTAAAGGGGCATACAAACATGTTGGCTGTACCTTTGACTTCGCTTGCTTGCAAACAACACACTTGGAGCAAACTTTATCCACGTCCCTTTTCATACTTGGCCAGTAGAAATGCTCCTGTAAGGTGGCTAGTGTTTTTGCAATACCAAAGTGACCCATTAAGCCTCCTCTGTGAGCTTCCCTGACATAGAACTCTCTCAACGTAGCACAAGGAATGCATAAACGATTATCATAGAAAAAGAATCCTTTAAATTGATAATAATTGCCACTAGAGTGTTTATCAGTGTCCATATAGGCCTCTTTAAAGTCAGGATCATCAGCATAGCAAGATTTAAGGGTGATCAAACTCTAAAAGCTTTGTTTCCATAGAAGTTAAAAGAGCATACCTTCTTGAGAGTGCATTTGCCACTACATTCTCCTTACCTTTCTTGTAATGGATGACATAGGGAAAAATCTCAATGAATTCGACCCACCTAGCATGTCTCCTGTTAAACTTTTGTTGCCCCTTGAGATGTTTAAGAGATTCATGATCTTATGGATCACGAATTCCTTAGGCCAGATGTAGTGTTGCCACATCTGAACAGCCCTCACCAGTGCATACAATTCTTTGTCATACGTGGGGTAATTCAATGAAGCACCACCAAAATTTTCACTGAAATAAGCCATGGGCCTTTTATTTTGCATTAGCACAGCTCCAATGCCTATTCCTGAAGCATCACATTCTATCTCAAAAGTTTTAAGAAAGTTAGGCAATACAAGCAAAGGAGCAGTAGTTAGTTTTTATTTCAAAAGTTGAAAAACCTCTTCTTTTGCAGGACCCCAAGTGAATCCTACACTTTTCTTAATAACCTCAGTGAGTGGGGCAGAAATGGTGGTGTAGTTTCACACAAACCGCCTGTAGAAGCCAGCAAGTCCATGAAAACTCTGAACCTCTCCAATGGTCTTGGGCGTGGGCCAATCTTTTATGGCTTTTACCTTCTCCTCATCAACCTTTAGACGTTGAGAAGGCACAACAAAACCCAAAAAGACAAGGCTATCTGTCCCAGAGGAACACTTCTTGTAGTTAGCAAACAAGGTCTCCTTTCTAAGCACATCCAGAACTTTTTTAAGTCATCTATGTGGTCGGTCATGGTCTTACTATAGACAAGAATGTGATCAAAATAAACTACCACAAATTAGCCAATATAAGCTCTCAAGACATGGTTCATTAACCTCATAAATTTACTAGGTGCATTAGTAAGTCCAAAGGGCATGACTTAACCATTCATACAATCCTACTTTAGTCTTAAAGGCAGTTTTCCACTCATCTCTTTTTTTTCATTCTAATTTAACCACTCTTCAAATCAATTTTAGAAAAGACACATGAACCATGTAATTCATCTAACATGTCATCTAAATGAGGAATGGAATGTCTTTACTTAACTGTGATGTTGTTGATGGCCCTGCAATCTACACACATTCTCCAGCTCCCATCCTTCTTTGGCATCAGTAGAAGTGGTACTGTACATGGGCTAATACTCTCCCTGATGTGTCCCTTGTCTAAGAGCTCGTTGATTTTTTTTGAAGCTCTTTGGTCTCAGCAGGATTGTTCCTATATGCTGGACGATTGGGAAGTGTAGCTCCTGGTACGAGATCAATTTGGTGTTCAATACCTATGATGGGAGGTAATCCTACCAAGTTATCTTCTGGAAACACATTCTTATAATCCTGCAAAAGGTTTTCAATCTCTAGAGGAATAGACACAGCTTTGTTAGTATCAGTTAGTAAACCCTTGCAAATCATTAGAACACGTGCATTTTGGTTTGTTATGGCCTTCTTAAGGTCTGCAGAGGTGGCCATGAGGTTGAGAGCACTTACCTGGTCAGTTCCTTGTGACATTAAAGCCTTTGTTGTTTCCTCCGTGGTATCATACCTATTCTTGAGACGCAACTGAACTTCTTTGACTTCTTGAGGGGAAATGGCACCAATGTGATCTGCTTCCCTCCATGAGTAAAGGAATGTATGTTTGTGAAGCCATCATGTAGTGCTCTGTTGTGATACTGCCAAGGTCTTCCCAATAAGATGTGACTCGAGTCCATAGGCAACACATCACAAATAATCTCATCCTTGTACCGTTCCAAATATAGTGGTACCTTCACTTGTTTGGTTACCTTTAGCTCACCAGTATCGTTTAGCCATTGTAAGCAGTATGGTCGCGGATGTTTATGAACAGCAAGTCCAAGTTTGGTCACTAGAGTTTCACTTGCTGCATTTGTACAACTCCATCCATGAATGAGTAGGCTCCAAACCTTGTCTTGGACTAAACATCTGGTGTAAAACATGTTCTCCCTTTGCTTAGTCTCCTCGGCCTTAACTTGGGAATTCAAGGCCCTCCTGGTGACCAACATCTCTCCTTTCACAGGGTACTCGACATCTTCATCATCAGTCTCTCCTCCTGACCTTTCATCCTCAGATATCACGTCTCCATTATCCAAGATGATCATGATCTTCTTGCTGGTGAAATCGCTGGCATAGTGATCATATCCTTAACATCTGAAACACCTAATATTCCTGGTTCGAGATGGTGTAGCTGTTTCCTTGCCTTTTTCCTCCTTACCTAGTGACGTATTGGTGCTCCCTTTACTCTCCTTTGAACGCGCATATGCTTTATTCTATCTTGGATATCTCAATTTAACCCATCTTGCTCTCATGCAAGCATATGCGCGTTCAAAGTGCATATCTCAATTTTGGATATCTCAATTTGCCATTGTGGCTTCAACATCCTCTTCAATTTTGGCTTTGATAATGAGACTCTCTAGTTCTTGGTGGTACTACTCCACGCTCTTAAAACCTTGGGTAAGTTTCCTTAGCTTCTTATGGAGGTCTCGTCCATAATGAGAAGGTACAAACCTTGCTCTCATGACCTCCTTCATCTCGTGCCAAGAAATGAACTGCTCATCGCCATCACGCCTCCTAACATTGGGCACATTCTGCCACCAATTGACAACATGCCCTTCGAATTCTGTGGCAGTAAGTCTGACCTTCCTCTCCTCAGTAAGCCTTTGACACTTAAAGACAATATCAATCTTTTGCTCCCATTCTATGTAGGCATTTTGATCAGCTTTGCCTTGGAATGGTGGGATTCTGAGCTTGAGGTTGCCAAAGTTATCTTCATGAGGCCGTCTGTTGTTGTTGTTGTTGTTGTTCTTCCTGGGAAGACGTTCATCATCTGCTTTTTCTGCAGCATCTACGTGATCATTAGCTACTTCCACTAAGGCTCATCTCCTAGTGCGCATGGGTGCTCTTGCACCTTCTGCCCTTGCTCCATATACTTCTCCCAGTACTCTACATGCACCTGCAAGTTCATTGATAGGGGGTTAGCTTGAGCATATATGTTCTCAGCATGGCCTTGCAAACGCCGGGTTACTTCAGCAATCCTAGGTTCAAATTGCAATTGATCAAGCGCAATACGCTGGACTGGCTCGTCTACATGTTCTCCTTCAACCATCTTTCCTGTTACAAATTCTCAACAAAGTGTTAGTTTTCAATAAGCTCTCTCTCACTCAGTTTGTACTTGTGCTCGTAACCTTGCTTTCCTACGAGTTCAGATTAGATCAAAGCTCAATCACCTAAGATCTAGCTACAACCTAGAGTGATTAGATAGGTAGATTGCAAGAATTTTGGCACCAAACCGCTTTACCATCCCTAGCTGGATTTCTCTTCAGCTTTGTTTTGTTTTTTTTTTTTTTTGAATTTGGCCGATCTCTTTCTGTTTTTAGATCTTAGACCTTTTTTTAGGGGTTTTCGGATTCAGCTTACAACAGATAGAAAGAGAAGAAGAAGTGTTTGGTGGTGAATGGATAAGAGACACGACTAGCAAGCAAACCCTAACCTCCAAGGAGCTCTGATACCACTTGGTACATCCCTGATAAGATTCAAGCTTGGATCTATTGGATGGTATGGTTATGTGAAGGCTTTTTAGGTTGTTATACCCTTTGAGCCGATGATACTTCTCTTCAAGGTTATGGAAGGACTTCAAAGATGTTTAGCTACCTTCTAGATGCAAGATAACCCTGGGTAAAGTCTGAGATGAATCTTAACAGATCACTCTACCTTATGTGAAGATCAATGTTCTTAGGATGAACAGAGAAAGCACTGATACGAGTCAAGCAAGATGCTTAGCTTTTCTTGATTAAAAGTCTGCGTTTAACCATAAGCGGCTACATGAATATAAAGAAAATATAGCGTCTATCCTAACCTACCTTAACCTAACCAGATGGTTTGGTTTTATTCCTAATCCTAATTGCAATTGGTTTTAAATCCTAATCTTACCCAAAGTTGGTTTAATTCAAATACAAGCTGAAAATACATTAAACCAACACACTGTTTATCTTCGGTTTCCTCCTCTTCCTTGCTTCTCACAATATTGACTAAGTGAAGCATAGTCTCCTGTTGTACTTTGGTCTTTGCTCTTGTCACTGGTCCAGTTCATAACTCTCCTTGATCATGCTTGAGTTCAGCTCCTTGGTTGATCTCTTTTGAACAGTTGATCATCTGGTGGGATTCACCTCTATCACCTTGTACAAGTTCAATACGCTCATCCTCCTCTGATCTTCCTAGTTCTTCTTCAGTATCACTTCCTGAACTCCCTGCTAGCTCCTCCTCAGTTAGGTACTTAGTCATGGTCGTACCAGGAACAGATAATTCTTGGCGTTGAGGTCTTTGAGTGTAGTTTCATCAAGCGCCTTCTCATGTTGCACTGAACTTGGAGTCTTGATTCTACTCAAGTCTTCAAAGCCGGGATCAATAACGCTCCAGTAGTCTTTGAAACGAAGGAGTTTCTTCATGAGCATGCTTCAGTGGTCGTAGTCACCATCAAACTTTGGAATGGCAGGTGAAGTGAATTTTGCAGCTTCTATCATCTTCCATGCTGTATTTCCTGTTTGAACACATGATGAGTTTAGCTCTGACTCCAAATAAAGAAATCAGCAATAGAATATGAATCTTACTATGAATCAAAATTTGAATGATTAGGGTGTTATTCATCATAAAGAAAGTACAAAGGTTTTTACAAGAGCCATGCACCTTAATAACAATGCAAGAAAGCTTAGATTGCAGGAGATAAAAAGGCTAGGGGTGGGTGCAAATCGGATATCTGGATTTTTCAAGGTATTTGTGATTTGCTTTGAATGTTACGGATATCTAATTTTGGTATTTGCTTTGCTTCGGAAAAATACGGATATCTGGAAAACAGATATCCGGAAAAACGGATATCCGGAAAATAAATAGATATTTGCGGATATTTACAAATATTTACGGATATCTAATCCATTTTGATTAATACAAATGATCTTAAAATTTTTATATAAATTTTCTTTGCAAAATATTATTTTTTGCATGATATATAAAATAAAAATTAAAAGAACTAGTGAATTTACATATTTTGTAATTTTTGAAGTTTAAGTTGCAATTATAATAACACAAAAGTTAAGAACAAAAAATATAATTGTCATAAGTTTTTTTCTTTTTTATGTAATACATTTATATAAGTACTAATGTGAAGCGAATTGTTCAAAATCATATGTTAAAATAATAATTATATAATTTTATACATTTAAATTTTTTAAATATAATCAATATATATATATATTTATATATTTCCGGATCGGATCGGATATCCGCTTCCCAAAATTTTAATATTTGTGATTTGCTTCAATTTTAACGGATATTGATTTTTAGTATTTGTTTTGATTCGAAAGTTTACGGATATCCGGAATTTTCGGATCGAATCGAAACGAATAACGAATCGAATCAAATTTAACGGATAAAATGCCCAGCCCTAAAAAAGGCAACAACTTGTAAGAGAAAGACTAAATCAAATTCATAAAATATAGCTTAACTTTTCATTTTCAAACTGTCAAATTTATAAATAAATTTTTACTTCAGAAAAAAGGTTCCACCGTGAAATCATGAAACCAAATTTAGTAAAGTTTTGTTTGCCTAAAATCTGGCTCACACCCCCTATGTTTTTTTTTGTCATCAACATACAGACTCAACTAAGACTATGTAAACCATCCAGTAAGCTATGTATCCATGTGAACAACATAAGACGCTTGTTTCTTAGCGCTTCGTGCCAGATTATCCGCCTTAATTTTTTTTGTTCTAGGGACATGTATAATTTCTGAGTGGTTGAAACTACTCATCTTGATTTCTTCTAGGTAGTTTAGAAACGCATGCCACTCCTCCGGTTCTGAAACCATTTTCACTAGTTGGGAGCAATTCTATGCAAAGATGATATGAAATTACCGTAAATTTCTCATACTCTCACTTCGGAATGTAGGGTTGATAAGCTCGGTCTTGTATTTCTGGCATCCCCTACGTTCTTATAAAATTGGCTGATATTGACGACGACCATTGCAGTGAGGGACATATCTATTTACAAGGTAAGGGATCAGCTGATCCTACTAAATTTTTTTTAACACTGGATAATTATGCATTACAAACTATGAGAAATTACAAAGACGATATTACAGCCGACAATTCTACATGCCTTATGCGGATTCACGTCTAACTGCATCACCCTGAGCCACCCCGTGAGATCCATTCCTTTTTTTACACTGGATAATTATGCATTACAAACTATGAGAAATTACAAAGTCGATATTACAGCCGACAATTCTACATGTCTTATGCGGATTCACGTCTAACTGCATCACCCTGAGCCACCCTGTGAGATTCATTCCTGACGGTATGCCTTGCGCCATGCTGAAGATCTCTTGTAAGCTTTTTCTCCAATCTTGCATAATTTGCCATTCACCTTCTCCGGAAAATGAAACCTTCATGGTGTAGGCTACGGTGCTTCCATAATCCTACTAGATTTTTTAATGTATTCTTTAATTACACCAAAATTCAGTTAGTGACCCTTAATAATCATGTCTTTTTGACCCCTTTCCATATTTCACTATATATTTCTAAAAAGAATATTTCTTATTTTTCTTAGTTTTAATGAAACAGAAAACTAATAACAGCACATATCTATTTTCTATTTTTATTCTTATGATATTTGGCTTGATTGGTAGATCATTAGCATAAACATTATGCTTTCTATTATCCAATCAATATTTAACCAAAAAGCATTTAGAAAAACATTTACCAAATGTTAATACTCTCCAAATACTCTTTGCTCACTGTTCTCATATGTAGCTTTTGGCAGAGCATTTACAGTTAGAATATATAAAACTTAAAATAATTATATATAATTAATTTCTTTTTGTTTAATAATATAAAAATATTTTTATAATATAAAAAATATATTTATATTTTAAAAATCAAAATAACAAATATAATTAAATATTTATAATTTTTTTAAAAGAACAATACTTCACATTTAAAATATAATATAATTTATATAATTACACATATCGTTCATTATTAACAAACATAACATAATATATATTTATGTATTATAGAAATAATATATATATATATATATATATTATTTGAACACTAATAAATAAATTATATAACATATATTAATTTTATGATAATTTTATATATGTATCATTTACTGCTCTCTACCAATAAATATATAATAATAATTTATCTATAAATTATAACTAATTATTTAGTTATTTAATAATATTAAAATATTTTTATATTCAAAAATAATTAATATTTTAAAAATAAATTAAAATTTTAAATAATAATATTTTACATATAAAGTATAATATAATTTATATAGTGAATAAGATTCATTATTGTAATTAAAATATATTATTATATATTATAAATACGTAAATACTATTTAAAAATATGTATTATTCTACTAACTTTTATGATATTTTAAAAATTGTATACTACCACTGTTTTTTTTTTTTTTTTTTGACATCAAACGGCTGTTCTATTACTCAAGACACTTGAGGTGGTCTGAGAAGCCAGACCGGAATAGAGCAACCAACATACACAAGCTTACGATAAAACGACCTAGCTGTCTTCGCTAGAGAATCAGAAACATTGTTCTGTGCTCTAGGGATATAACAAATCTTAAAATCAGGGAAAGAGATCTTCAAGGTCTCCAATTTTTCCAGCTCTGTTGAGAAATTAGGCCATCCGTGAGGATTCTTGAGCATCTCTACCAACTCCTTGCAATCAGTTCCAAAGCTCTGACATGGCGAATGTTGAAGCATATTCTCCATTGCCCATCGCAGTGCTTCCAACTCTGAATGCAGTGCCGACTCCACTCGATCAAAGTTTCGCAGTCCCATGAGATNCATTTTTCCTCCAGAACAGATAGTCCATATTCGCGTATGTACTTTGTACAGGGAACAAAGCAGGGTTAGTAGGCGTAGATGATAATGCCCAAACTTGTAATGCAGGTGGACACTCAAAAATTGCATGTGTGATCGTCTCATCTGGTTCCCCACATCGAGGGCAATGGTTGTCACATCTCATATGTCTATAATTTAAGATGCTCGTAACTGCCATATGCCCTGTTATTATCTGCCACATAAGATGACAAATCTTCTGGGGTGCCTTGACCTTCCAAATATGTTCTTGAAGTTTAGTAATACTGGGCTCACGAACTTCTGGCTCCTCTTCCTTACGCAAGATATTCCGTGCTACCCAGTACCCAGATTTAACGGTGTACTGCCCGTTCCTCGTATAGCTCCAGCAGAAAGTATCACGTCGATGCACGGAGCTAATTTCCAAACTCTTGATTAGCGGTATGTCAGCAGCATCAATATAGTCGTGAAGACGATTGTCATCCCATGATTTCGTAGTCTGATCAATCAAATCGCTCACTCTCATATTCGGGTGCATAACCGGAGCTAGTGGGATTGCTGGCCTCGCAGGTATGGTAGGAATCCACGGATCCTCCCATACCTTAACTTCATATCCCGAATGGATCTTTTGTCTAATTCCTTGTAATAACAAGTCCCTGCCAGCCGAGATACTTGTCCACACATATGATGGGCTACTAGTACTGATTTGACGCAAAGGCGTACTTAATCTGTAGTACCGGCCTCTCATGACTCTAGCTACCAGAGAGTCCGGATTCTGAGCCAATCTCCATAATTGTTTTGCTAATAGCGCGAGATTGAACTCATGGATCATCTTGAAGCCGATTCCCCCTTCTTCTCTAGGTAAGCAAAGTTTATCCCATGTCGACCAGTGCATACCTCTTTTTGGCGGATTGGAACTCCACCAGAACTGTGCAATGGCACTAGCTAGATTCTCGCAAATCTCCAATGGGAGAAGGAAGCAAGAAATTACATACGTCGGCAGTGCCAGCAAGATTGACTTTATCATAACCTCTTTTCCACCCTTCGAGAGCCAGCGACCAGTCCATCCATTTACCCTTCCTCTCAATTTGTCCTTAAGGAACGCAAAGAGCTTACATTTGGAACCACTGATGTCCTCCGGTATACCTAAATATGATCCCATTCCACCTTCATTCTGGATCCCCAGAGTGTCTTTGATCTCTTGTCTCACATCCAGTCCAATCCTTTTACCAAAGAGTAAAGAGGATTTATCAAAATTAATACATTGTCCAGACGCTTTTCCATACACTTTGACCACTTTCATTACTTCTTCACATTCACGGGGCTCCGCCTTACAGAAAAACAGACTATCATCAGCAAAGAGAAGATGAGATACCGAAGGGCACGCACGCGTGATGCGCATCCCCGTTATCTTTCCTTGGTTCTCTGCGTGATTTAGAAGGCTAANTTACTTCTTCACATTCACGGGGCTCCGCCTTACAGAAAAACAGACTATCATCAGCAAAGAGAAGATGAGATACCGAAGGGCACGCACGCGTGATGCGCATCCCCGTTATCTTTCCTTGGTTCTCTGCGTGATTTAGAAGGCTAACGAGCGCTTCCGTGCACAGAATAAAAATGAAAGGAGACAAAGGATCCCCCTGTCTAAGCCCTCTCTCCGGAACAATATTTCCTCTCGGACTCCCATTCATGAGGACTTTGTATTTCACTGACGTTACACATCTCATTATCATAGATACCCAGACCTCAGAAAATCCCATCTTCCTCATGGTGGCCTCAATGAAGGACCATTCCATTCGGTCATATGCCTTGCTCATGTCCGTCTTTATAGCCATCATCTTACTACGCCCACTCGGTTTTGTTCTTAAAGCGTGGAATAACTCTTTAGTGATCATAATGTTATCCGATATCTGTCTACCAGCAACAAATGCTGACTGAGTCTCTGAGATCCTCTCGGGGAGAAACTTTTTTAATCTCTGGCATAAGACCTTAGAGATAATCTTGTAGCTAACATTGCACAAGCTAATTGGACGAAGCTGGCTCATCTGATTCGGCTTATCCACCTTTGGTATTAGGCAAATATTGGTATCATTTAACCCCGGTGGTACGACGCCGTCAAATAGAAATTGATTAACCATACGAGTTAAATCCTCCTTTACGATGTCCCAAAATTTCTGGTAAAATAGCGCCGTCATTCCATCTGGACCTGGAGCTTTCTCTGGGTGCATCGCAAACAGTGCCAATTTAACCTCCCATTCAGTAACCGGAGCTGTCAATGCCACATTATCCGCTACAGAAATTGTCGTCGATACTTCTGAGAGTGCCTCTTCTATTGTATCTAGATTTGTTGATTGGAAAATATGTCTAAAGTAATTTGTAGCAATGGCTACCAATCCTTCCTCATCCTCCACAACATTTCCATCTTCATCCAATAATTGAGTGATCATGTTCCTTGCTCTACGCTGCTTCGTAAGGGCGTGGAAAAATTTGGTATTCCTATCCCCTTCTCTCAACCAAAATACCCTACACTTCTGCTTCCAGAACAGCTCCTCTGCCTTAAGGGCATCAGATAATTCCTTAATGGCCGCTCCAATCTCCTCAGTAGTTGCATCATCAGTTGATGATAGGCGATCCACCTTTTCCTTAAGCTCCTCTACAGTCTTCTCAGAATTCAGGTTTAGCTGATACTACCACTGTTTAATCAATCACATTATTAAAAAAAATTATTGAAAACATACAACTTCTGCAGCATATTATTTCTATAGCCTACTACTAATGTTTTATCATCTACTGTACCAATCGAGACCTTAAGTCTTTGCATAAGTGCACACATTTACTGATAATAACTTTTTGTCTTTAAAATATTATAAATATTCTCTGCATGAAAATGATTATAATTGAGGTGTAATAGTACATTTTATCAATATGTTTCTCTTAACTTGGATTAAAGTTTCCATAGAAGTTTTACTATATGCAAGAGAGATATGAAAATCATCTGGACATATATACAAGCAACATTTATGTTTTCAACCTATACATTAGAACTAGAGTTGCAAAGATAAATATTAATGCTTATGAAAATGAATGACAAGGAAAAGAACTATATAATGTTCTGTTTTTTTTCTTTGCTTTTCAGCTAATACATTTTTTATTAAACTTCAAGTTACTTTTTGTGAAAAACATACATAATATTATCAGAAAATGTAGATTTAAAAGCTATGCACAAAATATTATTACGCTTATTTCGTCTTATATGCTTATTGTTTGTATTGGTATTTTTTTGTATGTATATTGACCCGGTAAGATTTAATCCTGGCTCAGCCACTAATTGCAGAGACTGTATGTATTCGGCATTTTTTCCTTGTGTTAAACTTCATATTAGGTCATATATGTATGAACTGTTGGATTGTGGAAAACTGCTAAAAGTTAAAGGTTGCAGAATTTTTGTAACACTCTTTTAAGTAATTTATAGGCTGTCTTGAAAGAGCCAAAATTATTTCCTAAACACCGTATTCCAAAACATTAAAGGTAAATTTACTTAAGGTGAGAGAGAAATGGAAACTAGGGCAAATAATTCAGGGGATGCTTCAACAATGTCAACGTCTACTCTCTCTCTCTCTCCCCAGCAATAATCCAATTTGCGTGTCACTTTCAAACCCTAAATTAAGCTCTGCAGTTTCACCTTTCTCTTTAATTTTCCACCAGAAGAATCTTTAAATCTTGATAGTATGCGTTGCCACCTAATTAGTTATGTATATGATCAAATGTTACATGATAATGTATGGTCTATCTCTACAAATATCTCAACTTTTAATTTTGCTGGGTATGTTGTAACTTTTTTTGAATGAGTGATACATGCGTACATTTACGTGGAAACTATGTATCTGTATGATGTATGAAGAAGGGTTTTTCTTTTGATACGTATACGAAAAAGGTATGTAATGTAGAAAGAAGGTTAGTAATAAAAGCCTTTTTTCAAAAAAGGTTAGTAATAAAGAAATGTAAATAACATATGATGTACATATTTTGAATATAACTTTCAATGCATATATGATACAGTCATCGTTTCCCATGGTAATCAAATTTTTATGGGTAATATTAGATATGTTTCGGTAAATAAAAATAAATAAATCTAAAGAATACGCTGTATATATATGGATGAAAATATATAGATGCAAGTGGGAAACAAATTCTGGTTTTCGTTTCTTCATATAAGTTGTCTGTCTTCCCATTGGGAATAGTAATAATCGAAATAGAAAATGCCAATACAAAAAAAAATTAATTATAATAAAAGGTTGTGGTGATTTAAAAATAATCTCAATTCCATTTATATGTTTAGACAGTTTGCTGCCACATGTAATTTCAAAGGAAAGTAGCTATTTTTACTGTTCTGAACTTCACAATAAATATCATAATATTCTTTCTATTTCTGAAAGAATGTCATTTTAATTTCTTTTGTTACTTAAAATGACTTTTTAAAAATTCTAATGTAATTTTCAGCTCAAGATTAATTAAAAACGCATTAATTTAATAAATAATTTTATTTATCTCAAATATTATTATTTGAATATATGTAATTAATAAAAAAATTAATACATGTCAATTATTCTTTTAATCAGTGTAAAAATATCAAAATGACATTTTTTTGCGAAAAATATTGATAGACTTTAATTGTAATACTAATTTTTTTTGTTTCTAAAAGAGTGTCATTTTAATTTTTTTTGTTCTTGTTGCAAATGTAACTATCACCTTAATATTAACTAAGAACACATTGATTTTACAAATAATTTTATTTAGCGCAAATATTATTGCTTAGATAAATATATTAATAAAAATTTAATGTATTACAATTATGTTTTTGATTTGTGTAAAAAAATCAAAATGATATTTTTTGGCGAGTGAGTATAAACTATTGAAAGCCCTAAAATGACTAATCTATATATAGTTAAAGAAATACACTATCTCTTCGCAAGTTACTGCATAGAGTAATTGAAAGACTGTAAACTTTGTATTAGTACTTTTAAACATGTGATTCCCTAAGAGTATGATTATTGGGGTTTTTAACGGATGGAGCTTTTAACGAGATTAAAAAACTGTCTCTTAATTTTTAATTAAAAAAACTAAGAATTGGTTTTTAGTACTTTTATGTAAGAACCGGTTTCTTACTTTTTTTAATTAAAAATTAAGAGACGGTTTCTTAATTCCGTTTAAAATTTCACCTCTAAAATCTCCCAATAATCATACTCTAACACGTCAGGATAAATAACTTCTTATTTTGTTCATTAACTTTCAAACAAAACTTTTATTTTCTAACCATTTTCAAAGTGACAATTACCTGGCCAAAACTTGACATTCCTTTTACATAACAGTATTTTTAATAGAAGTTACATTGGAAACTGCAAACGCAACCGCAGTCACGTTCTTTCTCTCTCTGGACGTTGGAATGGAAGGTGAGCAAAGAAAAGAAACGTCTACAAATTAGACATATTGAGTGTGGCAGCTTAGGGTTTTGGAAATAAAAGGAATTTGGGTTTTATTTTTGGATTCTATACAACTCAAAAACTTTCTTCTCTTTTTATTTTCTTGTATTCTTTTTCTTATAAAGTAGAGAGAGAAGATTAAGAGTTTCCGAAAGCTGAATTGAGTTGGGCGAAGCAATTCTCAGGTCTGTCTGTTGTGTCTTTACTTCTTCTTTTCATAAAAGAAAACACTTCTTGATCTCATCAAGTTCCCATCTTTGTTCACATCTCTTCATTGAAATAAATCTACATTTATGCCTTCAGTCAAAAAAATAAATAAATCTACATTGATGCACATGTATATCTCTATATATTGCAGATTCCAAGTTTATAATAACTCTTTCATCAGGGGTCTTTCTCTTGCCTTTGCATGTCTTTTCACAAACTTATTTATAAAAATTATGAAAAGAAAAAAAAATTATTGTTTTCTCTTCTTTTGTTTGGTATTGTCCCAAGAAGAATATGATAAGAAAAAGAGGGATCATCATAAGAGTTATTTCCATCATTAGAAAAAGATTATGTTTATTTTAAGTTTCTCGCATGCAGATCTCTGCAAGATTCTGTTTCCTTTCTTGTCGGCTAAAGTTCAGTGTTTTGGCCTGAAAATCATTCAAATCTGCTGATTTTTTCTTCATCTTCTTATTGAAACTCTCTATCTCTCTCTATCTATCTCTCTCCTATAATGTTTCTTATTGTCAATAATGTTTACCTTTGTACTAACTTCAGTTTCATGTGCATCAGCGCCTTCTCAATTCTTCTTCAATATCAGTTTGATTTCTTTTCTTTCCATATTTCAACTCTTATATTATAGGTTGTTTTAAAACAAACTAAATAATTATTGTCTTCATACAACAGATTATAGATCAATGATTTTGTAAAACACTTTTGTAAATATGTAAATATTCCGGATCTAAAATCAAATTACGTATGTGTGTTTGCCTTTGGACCCGTGAAGCCTTTCAGATGTTTATTGGAGAGAGAGAGAGAGAGAGAGAGTGAGATCGATAGATATAGATAGTACAAGGGATGGGTCAAAATAAATTTTATCTGGGCTCCAAAAATTCATGTAACTAAAGTCGTCTGACTTTACCTCCGTATATCTTTTTTAACTAATTCGTGACGAAATTCTTTTATTTTTATTTAATTCGCGATGAGAAGCTTCGTTGTGTGTGGAACTCCTGATGGAAAATTAATCGATCATACAAATTTATGTGATTTTTACTGTGAACATATATGTATATATGTCCATCTCATGATAATGGTATTAGTGAAAAGATCTGAACAAATTTCGAAGACTCTAGTACAGGTATTATCAATTCCAATTGATTCTTGTTTGTCCTTGAAATCAATCAAGAACAACCTTAATATATTATCCCAAGAAAGTTGGATAGTAATAAAAAAAAACTCTTTTTACAAACCCCATAAAATTGAGTTTGGTAAGTATTAAAATACATTAATATTCAAACCCTAACTTTAAGTTATTTTTTAGCTACACTACAATGTATTCTTGTATATATTATTATACATTTTGCAGTATATTAATCAATTGTGCATTTTCTTAAATAATTATATGTTATAAATAAAGCTCGAATTGGTCAATTCGTGATTTCTTCACATATTCATATAGTTATAATCAATGGTTGGTGTTTAAAATGAAGGATGGGAAGAGGAAAAATAGAGATCAAGAGGATAGAGAACTCCACAAATCGACAAGTAACATTCTGCAAAAGAAGAAATGGACTTTTGAAGAAAGCTTATGAGCTTGCTGTCCTCTGCGATGCAGAGGTTGCCCTTATAGTCTTCTCAACTCGAGGCCGTCTCTATGAGTATGCGAATAACAAGTAAGCCATCTCTTTTGTGCATAAAAATGTGAATAGTTCATTACAAGCATAATTGCATAAGGGTCCATTAGATTTTTTTTTTGGGGTGCATATTTTGCATAATGTTATCAATAAATCAGAATTTGCATCTGGAATGATTGCATCAGTGTAGCCACAGGAAACGAATTTGACTAATCTTAGCTAGAACTTTTGCTTAGCATCAATGATGTATTTTTTGTACTATTTGTATATATGTATGTCAAACATTTTGAAATAGTTTAATGTAATGATAAAGTATAGAAGAAACTGAAATGCAGACATTGGACTTTCTAGGTGTACAATACGGTTTGAGTGACATTTTTAATTATGAACCAATACGAAATAAACAGTACATATACGATAGTTTAACTTCAAGGGTCTCATGAATAAAATACCCATAGCTATATGTAATCAAGTACTTTATGTTTGTACATACTATCTTTCATATATACATATAAAGCGTGAGAAAATCTCAAAAGAGACAGAGATAGTCCAATGTGTTTAAGTACCAAACTTATGCTAGCTAGCCTGAAGTTGCAGTTTTGGTGAACAAATCATTTTAATATTTTCTTCTTTGTTAAACTCTTTCTTGGAACTTAATTGTGCAGCGAGAGATGCTTTGTAGTTTGTACTCGTTTTCCTCTTTCATCTTAAGCAGATCAGATCTATTTCTTCATGTCTTGTCCTTCCTGTTTTAGCTTTTAATCTTTAGAGATTCGATTTCCATTTAATATTGAAGTCACAATAACTATATGTATATCCAAAACCATTTACTTTTTACTTTTACATTAAAGTCTCAGCTTCACTTTTATATCCTTCGTTTATATTTTTAATTTAACTTGAATATCTAAATACAACGAAACATATATTATTGTTCTGAGTTTATAGTTAACAATGTTGATTTTCTTGTCTCTATATAGTAGAGTCTCTATAAATTAATACTCGATAAATTAATAATCTCTATTAATTAATAAATTTTACCGGTCCCAACTTGGGTCGGTTCAAAATTTGACACAAATCGATAAAATAATAAGATAATCATTTTTTAGAAAATTCTATGTAAATATATGGTCCCATTAAAATTATAAATTAATAATTTCTATATATACATATTTTATATAAGTAAGAACCTAGCATTATATTGTTTGTTTTAAATTTATAATGGAATTGTCTTTACATTTTCTTAACACATAATATATTTTTAACGAGATTTAGTAATATATATCTAAAATCACATTTAAATTTTATGAAAATATATATTACATATCATATAATATAAAAAAATAATATAAATGTGAAATTTTAAAAAATAATGATTAATGTCTATACATTAAAATAAAATATTTTCCTATCTTAAAATAAAAAAAAATCTAAATAAGGAAATTTTTATAAATTAATATCTCCATAAATTAATAAATTTTAAAAGTCCCAACATTATTAATTTATAGAGGTTTTACTGTATATTGTTTAGTTATTTGAAACACGATATGCATAATATTCTTATATTGATGAGTCTGTTTAGGAATAATGAATTGGATTTTCTGTGATAGCATAAGATCAACCATTGAGAGATACAAGAAAGCTTCGTCTGATAACGCCAACACTCACTCTGTACAAGAAATCAATGCCGCGGTTTTACTTTCTCCCCATCTCCTACACTTATTTAACATCATTATGTAGATACGTATATGTTCTTACTTTGATGGTTCTTAAAATACAGTACTATCAACAAGAATCTGCTAAGCTGAGACAACAGATCCAGACGATTCAAAATTCCAACAGGTTAGCAGCTTTTTCAGGCATATTTATAAGTTATTTATTATATGTATTGATTGTAACACGTTATTAATATATAATGTTGTAGGAATCTGATGGGAGACTCTTTGAGTGCCTTAAATGTCAAGGAACTAAAACAGGTTGAGAATCGCCTTGAGAAAGCCATCTCCAGGATCAGGTCCAAGAAGGTACGTAGCTAAAACATCTTAATGGACTCTTATTTATAACCACTTTATATATATATATACATATTCTAAGTTTGCTTTGTGTTCGTACAAGAAATAGCATGAGTTGCTTCTAGCTGAAATCGAGAACCTGCATAAAAGGGTAAGTATCACATAGCTTAATTTTTCCCAATATTTTCTTGTGAAAATTCTTTGAATATGGTGTATTCTGCAGGAGGTTGAGCTCGATAATGAGAGTATCTATCTCCGAACCAAGGTAAGAAAAAAAGAAGAATTAGCGTGTTCGTTAATTCCATGTTCACATCCATTAATCATCTTTTTTTTTCTTTCTTTTGAGCAACATCCATTAATCATCTATCTATCTTGTAAAATTCATTAATATAGCTAATTAATATGTTTTAATGACAGATAGCAGAAGTGGAGAGATTTCAACAACACCATCATCAAATGGTTAGTGGTACGGAGATGACTGCGTTTGAGGCCTTTGCCTCTCGCAATTACTTTGCTCATAGCATTATGACTACTGGTTCTGGATCTGGAGCTGACCATGGATGTTCACACTCTGATCCCGACAAGAAAATGCATCTTGGATAATCTATCGGCGACAAAATGAGCTGCAATAATGGATTATAAAGCTTTGCGCTCTGAAAATCCTCTGCTCATATATATGTCTGCATAAAATATGTTCGGTGTTAAAGAAAAAGGGTGGGGTGGGGAAAGGGGCGGGGGGGGGGGGAGGA
>CAKOAT010058155.1:79598-100968 GCA_932364175.1 Eruca vesicaria subsp. sativa | reverse complement strand
ATATAATCATCAAATTCAATTAACAATACACAACGATAAGGATTTTCTTAAAATAAAAAATATAGATAAAAGTTCTAGAAAAAGTCAAAATATTTTCTTAATATTTGAAAAATTTTTAAAATACTTTAAAATTCAAAAATATTAATTTTTAAAAATAAAATATTTTCTTAAAAATTTACAAGTGTTTTTATTTTTATTTAAATGTAATTTTGTGAAAATCTGACTTTTTAAAAATATATAAAGCTCTAAAATGTTAGCTAAAAATAAATAAATTGTATACAGAACAATGATTTTTGACATTATTTCCTTTATCGATATAACCAAAAATATTATTCTTAATGATTATATGAGAAAGAGTGTTCATTTTAGTAGTGATAATGTTTAAATTATTTATTTTTTCTGAGACTTTTTTATGCTTTTTTGAAAAAAATTTCAAACTTGCATTTTAAAAAACTTTTAAAATTTTAAGAAAATATTTTGATTTGTATTAAATTCAATTTTGGAAATTTTCTGTGATTATTTTAATTTATGTTTATTATCGTTATGTATTGTTCATTGTATTTGTTAGTTAAATAAAAAACATTGTCACCTACTATCATAGGTTATCAGGTCACAATTTTTACTTGATGAGAAAATAAGTCAAGTTGAAAGTTTTTATGATAGAAAACCTAAATTAAATATTTAATATGTTAGTTAAATAAATTTGAGGTTTAAAGTGCTACTAAATATCACTTTAAAGGTTTTTAATGTGACTAGATCTTTGGATCGTGCTACGCGTGGCTAGTGTGTTTAAACAAAATATCCAACTATATTATTTATATATATAATATATTGTATAATTAAACCTATAATTAAAGCAGAAGAAATAGAATGTTAAATTAAATAGAAAAAGATAACAATTGACAAAATCATTGTACTTAAAGCAAGTAGGAGTTTCATTTTTTTTTTTTTAACACAAATTTTCATTAACTTCAACCATAAAATTAGATGGGGATTATAATACCCTCAACCATACATAGAGCTTCTTTAGCTAGGGAATCAGCCACAAGATTTTTACTCCTAGGAATCTAAGAGAAATAAATAGACTCAAAGTGTGAAGCACACAACAACATAATATCCGACAGAATGCCATGTAATTCCGACAGGGGTTCATTTCGAGTGATGGCCTTGACAAGTTGTGCCGAATCAGACACAAAAAGCAAGGAGTCAAGCCCCATATCCCTGCAGGGCATTAGAGCTTCTCTTAATGCAAGTCCTTCAGCCACCAAAGGGGACGACACATGCCTCAGTGTCTTCTTTCCACAGGTCAAAACTCCATTAATTTGCAACGTCATCCAAGTCCCGCTTTTCTATCTTCTAGGCACCACGCTGCATCAGTTCTTATCACTCCTGATCGGTTTGGGAGATTCATGTCAGTCCTTGAAGCCAATTGAGAAGACACCTTCTCAACATGTTGGTTTTGTTCCCATTCTTTAACAGCCACGATAGCTGTGGATAGGGTTTCTGCCGGTGCTGTAGAGCATTCCTGAAACACAAATTTGTTACATTCTTTCCAAATAGTCTAGAGGATCCAGGGAAACAAATGTCCCGATGCCAGTCCTGTTGGAGGTAAGCATTTCCTGTTGCAAAGCATTAGCCAGTTTTCTCCCAAATTTATCATTCTTCTGGAATCAAAGCTCAAAACAAAGGTAGCTAATTGCAAAACTTTTTGGGCATAAGAGCAATGAAGAGGAGATGAATAATAGATTACGGTTCTCCACAACGTTTGCATCTTGGGTCAACGTCAATGTGTCTTTCCACTAGGCGAAATCCCACTGGTAAAGCATTTTTCAGTGTTTTCCAAGCAAACATCTTAACCTTAGGTGCAACATTTAGGTTCCAGACCTTCTTGTGCCATTGACTCCCATCTAGGATCTGTGTCTCACTATCGTTGTCCATAAGTGTGATCCTAAAGTAGTAGCCTGATTTAGTAGTATACTCTCCAGACTTTGTTCCCAACCACACTAGCTTATCAGGAGCTTTGTTTAAGCTTGGTTTGATGGATAAGATCTGTTATTCATACTGAGGAAGGATTAATCTGATTTTTGATACGTCCCAGTCTCCATTCTCTTCCACTAAGAGATCAGCCACTGTAAGTGTTGCAAAAGCCTCTGGAGCTGGCCCAAAGGGGCGCCTTTGTTTTGAGAGATCCAACCAGGGATCCGACCAAATGTTAATCGACTCACCGCTGCCCACAACCCAGCCTAAATTTTGCGTAAGTAGATCTCTACCTACTAGGACACTGTTCCATCCATGAGACGCCCCAGAGCTCTTGGGACAGAGGAGGATATTTCCACCCGGGAAGTACTTTCCCCGGAGAATTTTTCCCAGCAGGCACTCGGGATTATTAGACAGTCTCCAGCTAAGCTTTGCCAGCGCAGCTTCATTAAATTGTCTGAAGTCTCGGAAGCCCAAACCACCGAGGGCCTTAGGCTTAGAGAGTTCAGAGTAGGCGATCCAAGCCATCTTTTTCTTCCCTGTATTATCATCTCACTAGTACCTGGTGACTGCAGATTGTATGGCTTTACAAAGTGAGATAGGAAGCTGAAAGCATGTCATGGCGTGGGAGGGGATGGCTGACAAGACACTTTGTAGCATTACCGCTTTCCCAGCCGAGGAGATGAATCGTGTTGACCACGAGCAGGCCTTTTGCTTGATTATGTCGATAATGGACGCAAATATGTCTCGTTTTCTTCTTCCAAAGTGTTCCGGTAGACCTAACTACTTCCCCACTCCACCTTCATTTTGGATATTCAGGGTGGTCTTTACTATGTTTTTCAGGCTTGTGGGCGTCTTTCGGGAGAATGTAATAGCTGATTTATCGAAATTTATCGCTTGTCCCGACGCCTCTCCATAACGGCGAATAATATTCTTTAAAGTGCCTACCGCTTCTTTTGATGCTCTTACGAAAAACATCGTATCATCAGCAAACAACAGATGATTTACTCGGGGACATCCCCTTGCCACACGGACGCCATTTAGGCTGCCATCTTCTTGTGCTCTATTACAAAGACCCGAGAGAACTACACTGCACAAGATGAATATGTACGGTGAGAGAGGGTCACCTTGACGAATACCTCTACTCTGTGAAACCATTCCTCTAGGCGAGCCGTTGATGAGGAACGAGTATGTAACAGTCGTGATGCATTGCAAAACCCATATTATCCATCAGGGATGGAAACCGAGTTGCTGCAGCACAAGGGAGATGAAGTCCCATTCAAGCCTATCGTATGATTTTCTCATATCCGTCTTCACTGCCATAGAGCATCGTTTCTCAGCTTTAGACGTTTTGAGATAATGTAGTACTTCATGAGTGATAAGAAAGTTATCAGATATCGCTCTTCCGGGTACAAATGCCGATTGGTTTTCTGAAATGAGCCCGGAGAGGATAGGATGGAGTCTCTTGGTGAGGATTTTTGATAAGATCTTATAGTAAACGTTGCAGAGAGCAATGGGCCGGTAATTCCCCACTTTTTTGGATTTTTTATGTTCGGTATGAGTCGGATATGAGTGGCATTTATTCCCTCTGGTAGCCTGTCCGATTCGAACATGCTCTGGACTTCTTTGAAAATATCCGGTCCGATCTCCTGCCAGTGAGTCTGAAAAAATCCTGCAGAAAAGCCGTCTGGTCCCGACGCCTTATCAGCGTGAATGGAGAATAAAGCCTCACGGATTTCTAGATCAGAAGGGACCGAAATCAGCATGGTATTCTCTGCCGCAGTGACTTATCGGATGGAGAGCTCTTCTTATCGTTTCTGCTTTGTCACTTTGGGATGTCGAGGAGGTGAACATTCCTTGGAAATAACTGACAGTGACTTTCACAATATCTTCTTCTTTGTAGTGTACCTTGCCCTCTGCGTCCTCTAATACCGAAAAACCATTTGCTCTTTTACGGTTTCTCGCAGTAGCATGGAAAAAACCTTTGTTCCTATCACCAAGTTTTAGCCAAAGAACCCTGCTACGCTGCTTCCAATATGCTTCTTATTCAAGGTAAGCACTATTGAGTTGAGCCGAGATGTCCTGATTCAGGTTTGTATCATTGATAGGCGACGTAAGGGCAGATTCCAGCTCAGCTTTCTTTTGTTCAATTACAAGTCTGCTGTTACGGTGTTGGGCTTTGTTCCATTCAGAGATGGAAACTCTTGCTTGGGAAATTTTTTTTCTTGATTGTACTTGCTCTAGTATTTTTCCAAGCCTCAATAACTAATCCTTTCACCTCTGTATTTTCATTTAAGCGACTGTCGTATCTGAATAATCCCTTACGACGTTTGGAGTCTGGTTCCAGGAAGGAGATCAAGGGTTTATGGTCGGATCCTTCGTAATCAAGATATTGCCATCTTGCTGTCGGATAAGTTTCTGCCCAGAGACTGTTTACCACAGCACGATCAAGTCGACACCTCACAAGATGCGTCCCTCTCTGACCTCTCCAAGACAGTGGATCCCCTGAATGTCTTAGGTCGAAGAGATCTCCCTTGGAAAAAAAAGGTACGAAGATCTGAAAAAGAGCCTTCTGATCTTGCTGGTCCTCCCACCTTTCCTCTTCATTTAATAGGTCGTTAAAATCACCTCTGACAAACCAGGGGGAATCACGAGCTGAGGCAAGGTGGACCATATGGCTCCATTGGAGCTGTCTTTGCTTTTTATCACAATCTCCATAGATGAAGGAGGCAAAGAAGGATTTCCCTTCATATTCAATAAAGGTATAGATAAGGTTTGCATTAGAATACATAACATCAATGTAGACTTTTTAATTCCAAAATAGCTCGAGACCGCTAGCACCATGTCCCTTTGGGAGAAACAGATAATGGGACTCATATCCTAATTGATCCAGCTTCTTCAATACAAAGTCATTGGGATTTTTAGTCTCCATAACGAAGAGGATATCCGGATCTATCGTCCGTTTTATTTCGCGGAGATGACGAAATGTCTTGGGATTCCCTAACCCTTGACAGTTCCAGCTCGATATTGCTAAGGAAGCGGATCTACCGGGGTACGAAAACCCGGCTTCCTACGTGAAACTGGAGGAATTAAGTTACACAGCGGTTGATTGTCTGAGGAGTTGCTTTTCTCCACACGCCCAGATGAGTTTCTAGAAGAGTTTCTTGAAGTTCCATCTCTAGCACTGTTGGTAGTTGTTTCTCTGTTTATTGGTGCTTTTTCAGTCACCAGTTTTCTACGGCTCAGAGGGGGCTTTGCCGAGAGAGTTCTCCTCTTCTTTGAGCTGGCCCCAACAAGAGTTTGGGGCTAGAGGCAGTCTTTTTTGTTCCAGGGGGGTGTCCAGGTCTCCGTTTAAGGGGAGGCACTGTCATGGAAGTTCCATTCGTGATCTCAGTTAGGTTAATAGGTCCTAATCCTTGTAGTGCCGATATGCGCTCATTACTAGTTGGAGACTGCTCCTCCCGAGGTGCTTGCTCGGGCACTTGAATAGACGCCTGTATAGATGCTTGAACCATCATATTTGCTGTTTCTTCAATTTCCCCTTGCTCCTCAGCTTGACGGAGTCTTTCTTATCGAACATCGCTCTCTGATGGATCAGCACACATTGTATATTTGGTCATTGCATCTCTAACTTTGGCCGCGGCCATCTCCACTGCGAGTTGAATATTTTTCGGGTTTGTACACTGAAGGGGAACCCCCCTTGCAGTCATACCGTGACTCCTTGGGGAGGTATTTGCCTCTGGGATTCTGTTCTGACCTCTATCAAGGCTGATGTCATTACTGTTGAGGTCTCCATTGTCACCTCTAGAGCGCCATTGAAGATTAGCTGAATGTATTCGTCTACCGCTGGAAGGTGGTTGTTTGTGGTAATTCACATTCCTGCTATGTTATTGGCGATGAGTACTGTATCCAGTACGTCCATTTCTTCTCCACTTAGGAGTGTCACGTAGGTCATAAGACCTAAGATCCCTGCTGCGAGATGGTTGTCTTGGGAGCTGTCTCTGGTGGCATTCCTGTTGTTTCTCATGGTATCTTCTGTTTTCCGATGCAGCAGGGGATTGGGAGGTGAATCGGAAAACATTATTTGCTGTTTTTGATTCATTAGAGCCATCTTTTTGTCCTTCAGTATTGAAACTTAATGACGAAGCAAGCTGTTTTTCTTTGAGCGCTCTCATCTGGGCCTTGGCCTCGAGACAGTCACCAATATCATGATCTAAACGGAAGCATTTCGAGCAGTGTTTTTCAAGCCTCTCGTAGATCAACGAGGCTGTAACTTCTTCTCCGTTTGGGTATTCAATGACTGATTGCATCATAAGGGGTAAGCGTCCATTAACATGGACTCTCATTTTAATAGTGGAGGAGGTTATCTCTGCCGCTTCAAAGACACCTATATCGTCCCCAATGCTTTTCACAGTTTGTTCCGTCCACAAATGGACCGGGATCCCTTGTACCTTAATCCAAAAAGGGATGATGGATGGGAAAGAGCTGGATAAGGTAGGTTCCCATCTTTGGACTATCACCATCCATCTGGCATAGTGATATGGTCGTTTCTCTAGCACTGCTAGAAGATCAGATTCTCGCTCAAATTGGAATTGAAACATCCCGTTTCCTAGGTCAGAACCAATTGGTCTGGTGTCAGATTTCCACAAGTCTGTAAAGAAAGGCAGGAGAGATCTTACACGTTGGACTGAGTTGTTAGTAACTCTTCCAATAAGCTTGAGGGAGTGTTGATGGAAAAGATCGGGATTATCAGGCATCTGGACACGAACTCTTCCCGTTCGCGGAGCTTGCTGGTGGTCAAACGCAAGACCTTTGCCTTTTTCCGCAGAGGATAGGCGTCTTTGCATCTTTTCCGAAGGTTTTGAGTGAGGTTTCCTTGTAAAGAGAGATCTAGAATTTCGACTCCAGATGTACTGATAGTAAAGGATTGCTGATGTTTTCCTTAGCAGTTTGTTGACAATCTTACTAGAACCTCTGGTAAGAGTATCTGATCTGTAGAACAAAATATCTCAAGAGGAGAGGACAGGAAACCCTGTATCACTAACGCCAGTGGAGAAGATGGAGGCCATTGAGTACTCAGATGGAGGGTCTACGACTAAGACATAGATTCCGGAAGCCGTCAGAGAAGGATTCCGGTGAGCGGCGAGGAAGAAACCGGGGGGAGGGGGTAAAGGACAGAAGTCGGTTAGTAGTTAATAACCAGAAGCGCTGCCTAAAGAGGCAAAACTTTTGAAAAACTACTGAAAGTTGCAGGAAGAAAAGGTGCAGAAAGGGAATAAACTGGTGGGTAAAGAGAAAGTTAGTCTTTGGACCCGTAACATATGATTACCAAAAGGAATCATATATATAATGGGAGAGTTTTTTCCTCTCCCTAAAGGTATCCACGTCGACAGACAATTCATAAAGCGTGTGGGTCCCAATTTTTGTTTCTGGTTTTGTGTATCGTCTGGTTTCCTTCTGCCAAATTATTTCTTGGTTTCTTTGCTTCCTGGTTTATTTTGTTCGGTTTGTTGGGTTATGTAACTCATCTTGAAGCCCATTATAAAGCCTACCACTTTAATGATAAAGCCTACCACTTTAATGTTCAATCGTTTAAACGTGTGGTTCCCGGTTTTCATCCGGTCTAAATAGATTTTTAATTATGGTATTATGTTTGGTCTGATCCGTGTGACGGTTTGGCACAAACTCTGTGTTTCATGTTAAAGATGATTAGGGTTCGTTCATACCGTCAGTGTTGCCGTCGAGGCATAACTTCAGATGCAAACTCAATTTCTCTTTAGATCTCTTTATCTTCCCTAACGTTCAAACGAATATGTCTAAATTTCGCTTTCACATCTCTTAACCTCCCCCATCGTTGTTATTCACATTAAAGTCCAAAACGATGTCCACCTTTTCGTATCCTTCATGTCAAGTCTATAAATTGGAAAGGGTTGCGAGTAGGCTGTGTCTTCAGAACAACTCTCATTCATCTTTCTTTGTCAAGCTCACCAAAATCTTTGAAAATGGCTTCCTCCGATGTTGATGTTGTTGTAGCGCAAACCGCCTTCGATGATCTCCGACTCGAAAAACATCAAGAATCAAGGTGAATTCATGGAATCACTCTACTTCTCCTTGATGAAAAGGTATTGAAACGATTAGGATCTTATATGATTTTAAATTCTCTGAAAAAGATGATTTCAACTCATAAACTTTAGATGGTGTTAGCGAGGAGTTCCAGAATGTCTTAGTGAGCTTGCTGGGAAAGAGTTTGTTTTCCAGATACGTGTATCAACATACCATCTCAGGCCCAACCACCGCACCTTCATTGTTGCTGGAATCAACGACCACGTCCCTCCTGAGGTATTATAATATATACTTTGTAGTACCTTACCATCAAAATCATGTGGAAATAACACAACTTCAACTATTCCCAGAATTTCAACACGAACGAAGCTCAAGTTGTGTATGAGGACGGTGGCCAAGCATCTGGTTCTGCCAAGAAAAGAGATGTAGGTGAAAGTGATCAAATCCACCAGGTTTTGCAGTCGAGGAAAGTGGCCGCAAGCGTCCCCGTACCTGAAGTTGCGAAGCTGGCAAACCGCCAACCCAAGTTTCCTTTTGTTTTTTTATAATTCCCTAAATTACTCTGTTTTTTATTACTTCAGACATGGCAGTATTTCCCTGTATCCAGTTTTTATGTTTTTGTTGGCCATTTACGCCCAAGTAACTTCTTTTAAGAGATGAGTTGCTAAATCTAATCTATTAAAAGGGAAGTACAAATAGAAAATACCCCTTAGTTTTCCTCAAAAATTACTATTTCATGCCATTGATATTATCTCCACACCTTTACTAATAATAGTTATGCTTTCACGCTATATTACATGACAATAATAAGCCCATTAACATTTGTTTAACCCAATAGTTACATTTGTATCTTCTAAATCATAAAATTGATTTGATCTTTCGTGAGACCACAATCCATTTCTCTGCATAAAATTATTTATATTTATTAGTAAATAAAGATATTATTAAATTAAGTTTGAACATTTAATTGAATTAACATTAAAAACCAGAAGTATTTCATAACTGTAGTAATGTAATTGTAGTGAACATCACTAAACCAGATTTTATGTGTAACATGAATTAGATTCAATATTTAAAACATTCGGTTTAGTATATATTAATTATAAGTATATAGAATTCGGATTTTTTTTTCAAACAGAAAATAAATGACTAAATTTCTTATTGATTTAGCTGGAAAAGCATTAAAACAAGAATTTCGCATTTCCATCGATATGGTGTATTCAAAATTTTCAAGCAACTAAATATTCCTAAAATCATTGATTATCTTACTAACTTAACTTAACAAGCCCCTAAATTAAAGTTATCACATTAATACCAATAATATTTATACTTGCTAATCATGCTTTACTAGGATATATACACTCAAAATCTTTAGTATATTCCCATAAAAATGTTATAGATTTCGTGATAAAAAAGTCAAACCGTGAATATATTTAATAATATTCCTAAAATTAACATATTCCCATTCTACAAATTGCAAATTTGGTTTTTCAAATATTTCTTTGTTTTCGTCAAGAATTACAATTTTATACCACTGAAATTAAAATACTGTAGCTTTTGGGTATTTTATGAGTTTAATCCATTAAATATAACTAAAGTCTAATATATATGTATTCTTATGAAAAAGTTTGAACATAGTAGTTAATTATAAGTTTATAACCAAAGAATATAAACTACTAACTTCAATTAAATATCTTTTCATTTTTAATGTTTTTTGAAACTTGGTTTCTTTATTATTATTTTTTGTCTAAATAATATATTTGTATTTACGAAAATCAATAAGAATTTTGAATTTTATATAGACTACCAAATAAACTAAATAAAACACAATAAAAGAACAATACAATTTCGTAAATGAATACTTATCACACTGAACAAGATACATCAATGTCAATAATGAATAACATATGAAACTATGATATAAAAGACACAAACAATTAAATTTATCGTATTTTCAAAAATTTAAAACATATAATTATGAAGAACAAACACCCGCGTGGGCGCGCGGGTCAAAAGCTAGTTTTAATATTAAAGAAAAAGGGTTTGATATTATATATAGTGTGGCATATAAGACATTACAGTGAAAGTGTATTTTTTTTTTTTTTTGAATTGAATGTTAAATTGAATTCAAAAGAAAAAGACCTCTTTACAACAAGTGCATCCTATGGTTAAGAAGTTTTCTAAAAAAAAAACATTGCCAAAACTCAAACTACATTGAAATTGCAAAATAGAAAACCCAAAGAAAACCCAAAGCACCATCAAAGTCTTCACTAACACCCCCCCTCAAGCTCAACCATGTGGAACAAGTCAAGCTTGGAGGGGTCATGAGAATTCTCCTCATTAAAAACCCATTAGGAAAACCCAAATGGGACAAAACCTAATGAGGAAAAAGAATAAGATCTTCCATGACCAGGAAGATGTATGGAAGACAAAAAACAAAACGCAGCAGCTGAACTTAACCAATCCTCTTCGAATCAAGCAAAACAACACAGCAGCCAAACACGAAAAACAGACTCCTCAACTCCTTATCACTGGCGCACTGTGAAACCTATCGAGAGCCAAACCAGAAACTCATTCCCCCAGCCAACTCGATATTCCCCTCTCTCTGCAAAATGGTAAATTTGTTTCTCATATTTTTATCTAGCCTACGGATCAGAACTTCGGTAGGCAAAGGGTTTCCTTATGTCTTCTCCTATTTCTTTCATTCCAGATCGCATAGAGGGAAGATTGAATCATATACTTAACCACAAACATTTTGACTCTGCTCCAGCCAGTACGTTGCGTAACCAAGCTTACAAGACTCCCCCAAACAACCGTAAACTGATCTTTCAGAATACTTTTCATCAACACTTCCCAGATTTGCGCAGAATAAGGACATTTAAAAAACAAGTGCTCTGCAGTCTCCCGTAGATAATCTCCCCTGTATCATCATCCAAACAACAAAAGAGTATTTGGGAATCGCATGATCAAACCAGACGACAGGATACCAAGAACAAGGTTGATGTTTTTTCCTTATGCTGAGCCAAGTATCTCGAGTGGAGAAGTTCTTTTTGTATTTTCCTTTTTCATTTTTCCATAAGGAAATATCATCTTCTTGCACCCAATTCAGCTTATACTTTTCAATCTCCACCTCGATCTCATTAAAAATTTGAACTCTATGATGTCTTCTCCTATGGAATCTGCAAGCCTCAACATTTCCATCCCCAGGAATACCCATATCCACATACCCTCTGCCATTCAGAACATCATGTAAGCGACCCAAAGAAGACCATTCTTCATACCAAAATGAAGCCTTTTTACCATTTTTCACCTCCACCTTATACAAAGTTTTTGCAACCCCCCGACACTTGAGAATTTTATTCCACATCCAAAATCCAGCTTGAGTTTTATCCTTAATCATCCACAAAGATCCCTTCCTTATAAGATAGGTCTTTATCCAATCACTCCATAATGAACGAGTAGAGAGAATCCTCCATATCAGTTTGAGGCAATAAACCTGATTAACTTCTTTCAGAGGTCTAATCCCCAAACCACCTTCCTGCTTCGTTCTACAAATATCCCTCCAGCACATTTTAACCTTCCTGCCATTTAACACTGGACCAGACCAAAGGAAACTCACACAAATTCTCTCTATCTCTTTAATACAACTACTAGGAAGTCTAAAGGCTGCCATCCAAAAATTTGTCAAACTCATAATGACAGATCTTATAAGTTGTAATCTTCCAGCATAAGAAAGATACCTGCCGGTCCAGGAGCTCACTCTCTCCCTGATTTTCTCAATCAGAGGCAAAAAGTCATTCACAGTCATACTCTTAGTGACAAGCGGAAGCCCCAAGTATCTAACAGGAAGAGACCCCGTAGCAAACTGAAAATCTCTAAGAATATCTTCCCTCTTCTGCTTGTTACCAGCCATAAACAAAGTCGACTTTTCCATACTTACTTTCAAACCACTCATACAATCAAAGTCTTCAAAAACACCCAAGATACCTTCAATGGAATTACGAGTTCCATCCGCAAAGATCATCAAATCATCAGCAAAACATAGGTGTGTGAGGTTAATGTTTTTGCATTTTGGATGATAACCAATACGACCTCCTCTAGCAGCTTCATCAATCATCCTCGACAGCACATTCATACATATGACAAAAAGGTATGGAGATAAAGAACAGCCTTGTCTAAGCCCTCTCTTACTCGGGAAGTATCCCACCAGCTCGCCATTAACTTGAACAGAAAAAGAAGCCAAGGTTACACAGAGAGAAATCCAGTTTATGAACTTTCCGGGAAGACCAAGAGCTCTCAAAGTGTTCAAAAGAAAAGGCCATTGAATCGAGTCAAAAGCTCTTGATATGTCAATCTGCATGGCACATTTTTGGGAGGTGGACTCTTTGTGATAATCCTTGACCAGCTCAATAGCCAATAACACATTCTCCATGAGCAATCTGTCTTTTATAAACGCCGATTGATTCACAGAAATGCATTTAGGAAGAACACTCTTAAGCCTGTTTGCAATGATCTTCGATATAGCCTTGTAAAGAACATTACAGCAGGAGATAGGCCTATAATCCTTCATCATTTTAGCTTCCTGCTTCTTAGGAATGAGCGCCAGAATTTTGGAATTCAAACCCTTCGCCAAAAATCCCTTAACGAAGAAAGATTGAACTGCAACTGTAATATCATCTCCCACAATATCCCAAGCTTCCTTGAAAAACTCAGAGGTGTAGCCATCAGGACATGGGGATTTATTTCCTGGCATATGAAAAAAGACATCTTTGACTTCCTCCTTAGTAACTTCCTTTTCAAGCATCAAACAATCAGCTTCACTACACTGGAAATTCAATAAATCTTTTAACCTTTCCACAGAAACACCTTCAAAATCAGGAGGCTGCTTTGTCATAAACTCCTCAAAAAAAACTCTCAGCTTCACGTTTAATTTCCTCCTCTGTTTTAGCAACAGAACCATCAACTCTCTGAATTTCATTTATAGCATTTCTGACCTCCCGAGTTTTTGCAGAATTATGGAAAAACATGTTGTTCTTATCTCCAATATCAAGCCAATGAACCTTTGAACGTTGTTTGAGAAACTCTTCTTCCAGATCAGCAAGTCTCAACCATTTAACATAAGCTTCATTCTCAAGTAAGAAACCAAATTCCTTCGACAAATGAACCATTTCTGCATTTTCCCATTCCTTTTTTTGTTCGACTTGTAAGTCAATCTTTTGGTTTTTTCAATAAATATATTAACAAAAAAATGATCATTCTCAAATTCTCAATAAATCCAAATTTAGCTCCACATAATAATTAGTTATTTATTTTTAAAGTTTGATAAAAATTATTCAACCGCTATCAGACAAATAGACAACCTCAAAATACATGCCAAATACGTGTTTTTTTTTTTGTTACAGGCCAAATACATGTTCGTTATAACCTAATAATTTCACAATCCAAAATAACAGTATCAATGCATAGAAACAACAGAGTGTGACAACGCTCAGGGCTAAACAGTAACAGCTTCTATCATGTAATGAAAACAAATGTTCAAATACATAGTCTCTTTCATTGAAAAACACTCCAACATGCGCTGTTTACAACCGAAAAGGTAACTCTTACACGCTCAACAAGAACTGCATAAACCATAACATGCACATCGCTAATTCAACAATTCTCACAGGGGACCAAAGAAGAGCTAGACAAATGTGGAAAGCTATTATTCTCGGTTGTAAACAGCGCATATTGGAACAACTTATTATACAATTAGAACAACCTACTGTCAACATCCTTGCGCTTGCGCAGGGCTACGCAGCTAGTACTAACATATAAACCACTCCATAATTACAGATAGCTAATGCAGAACATCTATGAATTAATATTTGATAAATTAATAATCTATTTAATTTAATAAATTTCACCGGTCGTAAGAGTGGCTCAAAACAACACAAATCGATAAAATAATAAGATAATAATTTTAAAATGTTATATGTAAATATATGGTCCCATTAAAGTTATAAATTAATAATTTATATGTGTACATACTTTATATAAGCAATCAATATATTGTTTCTTTTATATTCAAAATGAAATTATCTTTATATTTTTGACACGTAATATATTTTTGATGCGATTTAGTAATATTATGTCTAAAACCACATTTAAATTATGTGAAATAAATATTATATATATCAAATAATATAATAAAATTCATATAAATATTGAATTTAAAAAAACAATAATTAATGTCTATACACTAAAATTAAATAGCTTTCTTATCTTAAAATAAATATATCTTTAAACAAGAAATCTAAATAAGGAAAATTTTGTAAATTAATATCTCTATAAATTAATAAAAATTTAAAGTTTCAGCATTATTAATTTAAAGATGTTTTACTGTATGTAACTATTACAAATCCTTTCTTTTAACTATGATAGATTCTTTTTTTTTTATATGAACTAACGTTTATCAATTATTGTTCTTTCTCTTAACTATTACAGATTCTTTCTTTAACTACTACATATTCTTTCTGTTAATATTGACTGTATAGAAATGTTAACTATTACAGATTACTAGTTGCATACTCCCCGCGCAAGCACGGGGCCAGAAGCATTATGTTTGCGTGTATTTTTTTCGATTGTTGGTTTAGTAGATTCTTCTAGTGACATCAAATAATAATGAAATGAAAAGAATGTAGTAAGAGTGTAAAGTAAAATTATTGTATATCTAATGTGTTAAATGTTATTTATATGCGAATTAAGGTTTATAGGAATAGTTAGGCTATAATATAGTTTTTAGTGTGTAAAAGTTGGTGTCTATTTTTTTTTTTGTTGATAGTTTTTATATCGTATGTCAAAACTTGATATAATTCTATATTTATAGTATTTATATTTGTATTAAACGATTTATCAATTTGAAAATAACCTTAATTAAGTTAATATTCGTTGTTTAAGTTTCATTAGATAGGTTTTTATATATGGTTTTTGTAAGTTTGGGTTTTGTTCATAAATGATGTGACATTTTTATCTATGGAGTCATCGACTGTGGGAATCCATTCGCCAAAGTCTGGATTCGGTGGTAGGAAATTTTTCAATGAAATTATATTAGTTATTAAAATGTAAAAGAAATTACATATTCATTTAATAAATAACGAAAAATACTTAAATTTTGTTGTTTCTTTTATTTTATTTCACATACAATTTTTTTTTGAAAATATATTAGAAATGTGTTAAATGTTCTTTATATGCGAAGTAAGGTTTATAGGAATAGTTAGGCTATAATATAGTTTTTAATGTGTAAAAGTAGGTGTTTTTTTGCTATAAACAGTTTTTATATCGTAGATCAAAACTTGATATAATTGTATATTTATATAATTTATATTTGTATTAAATGATTTATCAATTTGAAAATAACTTTAATTAAGTTAATATTCGTTATTTGAGTTTCATTAGATAGGTTTTTATATATGGTTTTTGTAAGTCTGATTTTTGTTCATAAATGATGTGGTATTTTCGGCGTCATTAGAGTAGTTATTAAAATGTAAGAGAAATTACATATTTATTTAATAAATAACGAAAATAGTTAATTTTGTTGTTTTTATTTGATCTCACATACAAATGTTTTGAAAATATATATTAGGAAATATGTGAAATGATTTAACTTTTTTGAGCTCTTAATCTATATTATTCAAGCCTCATTAAGTCATCCACAGCCGCGTGAGATTCACTTTTTTTTTGGTCTATTCGTTTTTGGATTTATTTTTTATTATTTTTGGGTTGAGTTATATTATAATAGGATAGTTTTAAGGCTTTTTAAGCCATTTGCGTAGGCAACCGCGTGAGACTTGCTTTTTTTTGTTCTTTTTATTGTTTGTTTTGGATTCATTTTTAACTATTTTGGGTTTGAACTTGTTAAAATTTAGGGTTTATCCAACTATTTTGATCTTTAAAATAATAAGCCCAAAAAAACATAAAAACCTTATAAACAAAAAGCCCATATGATAATAACCCAAATAAAAAAAAATCAAAAATACATGATAGCTGCATGGTTTGAACCCACGATCTTGCATACTTAATTAGACACCATATACCACTTGACTAAAGTGTATTTGATTGTTTGTGATCATCTTACCAAAACTATGGATTTTAAAACAATATATACGGGACCCAGAGCCGGTCCTAGGAATTTACGGGTTAGAAGCAAAAAAAAAAAAAAAATTGGCTACTTTTTAGAAGGGAAAAACAGAAAAAAACATAAAAAAGTAAAAATGTTGCCACTGAGCTTCGAACCTGCGTTTGGGAAGGCATTATGATCAGCCAACTACCACTACACTAACGAGTACCTTTGACATTTTGTGGCCGAAACTTATTGATAAAATGAACGGCCGGAAGCAGGTGCTTCCTTTGCTTTATGCAAGGGCCGGCACTGACGGGACCCACAAAACTACTGACGTGGCGCGCTGTGGAATCTAGAAAGTATACTATTATAATATAGATTTCTTTCTTTTCTGTCAATAACTTATTATACAGAAGGTTCCACAATCTCTATATATGAACAAACATTAACAAACAAAGCTAACAACACCCCCGGTCAACAAAAAAAGTTACCTCTAATTTTATAATCATCTCCTCAAATCAAAAAAAAAAAGGAACAAGGAAAATGGGAAGCAAAAGAGTGAACAGAATGTTGATTACAATGATGTTAGTAATAGTAACAGGGAACTTTGTGGTTCAGACACAAGCTCAAGACACACTCTCATTTAGAAATTGTTATCCAGGTTGTATTGATGGTTGTGCCATTGACAAGCAGTTACCAAAGTTACTTTTGTGTCCATTCACTTTGTCTTTATACTTGTCTTTCTCCTCCAACATCAAATATTCCTCCACCTCCTTCTCAAATGATTTTGGCAAAGGATATAGATCATATTGATTATTTTTGCAAGCTTGGTTGTGCTACTCATCATTGTGTTTCTCTTACGTCGCTCAGAAATCCAAGTAAGTCTTTTTTCTTAATTTCTATTGTATGAAAATTATCTTATTACTCGATAAGCGTATATACACTTAGTATCTTGCTGTCAAAACATAATATTTATTATGGGTTTTAGTTGAAGATTATATAATTGATGGTTTAATATCGTTGTTTGTGGAATGAGCAGATGCAGACAAAGTTGCGGACTGTGTGGATTCATGCTCAGAGAAATGCTCCAACAAGAACTAAAAGCGACTTTTTAAGTGTTCTTGTTATGATATAAAATCGATGTCTAAATATTGAAAGATATGAACTAATATATTTTTTGTATCACTACAATATTCAATTTGAATAAATATTTATTTCATGATGAAATTATTTTACTACAAGCAAATCAATAGATAAAACTGTCGACCTAAGAAAACTAAATAAATAATAAACAAAAAGAGGATGTTTAAGATTATTGTGAAAATCTTATAGAATTGTAATATACCATGCATAACTGATCTGGTTGGTTCTCCCCTCCCTTAAACCGGTGGGTAAAGAGAAAGGTAATCTTTGGACCCGTAGTTAACAACCTTCCTCGTAACGAGCGCCTGGAAGAAAAAAAATTACCTTGGAGTGTTAAGACTGCAATTTTTACTCTACTTTTTTTCTGGATAATCTATACTATTATTTGCCAAGTGATTTTTCGCAACGGAGCTCTCACATTAAAAGTTAGCATGGTTAATATCGTTTATACCCTTAATAAAAAATATAAATTATACACAAATAAAAAACGAATTTTAATTCTATTAATTAGATAAGTGATTAAAATTAGTAATGATAACAAGAATTATCCAAAATCAAAAAAAAAAAAATTTAAGATAAAAAGATAATTCATCTATACATTGTGTTGTTATCTTAAACTATCTTTTAATATAAAAATTAAAAATACAAAAGAATTAAAAATTATTTGATTAGATGAGTTATTAAAATTATTTATTATTTGCGAATTGAATTTTCGCAACAGAACTTTCACGTCAAAAGTTAGCATGGTTAATATTATTTTACCCTTAATGAAAAAATATAAATTATACACAAATCTATACTATTATTTGCGAAGTAATTTTTCGCAACGGAGTTATCACGTTAAAAATTAGCATGGTTAATATCATTTATACCCTTAATGAAAAATATAAATTATACACAAATAAAAAACGAATTTTAATTCTATTAATTAGATAAGTGATTAAAATTAGTAATGATATCAAGAATTATCCAAAATCAAAAAAAAATATTTTAAGATAAAAAGATAATTCATCTATACATTGTGTTGTTATCTTAAACTATCTTTTAATATAAAAATTAAAAATACAAAAGAATAAAAAATTATTTGATTAGATGAGTTATTAAAATTATTTATTATTTGCGAAGTTATTTTTCGCAACGGAACTCTCACGTTAAAAGTTAGCATGGTTAATATCGTTTTACCTTTAATGAAAAATATAAATTATACACATATAAAAACGAATTTTAATTCTATTAATTAGATAAGTGATTAAAATTAGTAATGATAACAAGAATTATCCAAAATAAAAAAAAAATTTTAAGATAAAAAGATAATTCATCTATATATTGTGTTGTTATCTTAAACTATCTTTTAATATAAAAATTAAAAATACAAAAGAATTAAAAATTATTTGATTAGATGAGTTATTAAAATTATTAATAATAAAAATAATCCAATATATAAAAAATATTTTAAATAAAAAGATAATTACTATATACATTGTGATGTTATCTAAATAATATCTTTTAAACTAAATTTAAATAATAAAAAATAAACACATAAAAATAATAATCAAGTAAAATTCTTAATTTTATATAGTTATAATTTTTAAAAATAATGAGTGATTTCTAAGATTTATTTATTTATAGATATTAATAAAATTATTAAGCCCGCAAGTGCGGGCAAAACTCCTAGTCTCAAGTAGGAGTTTCATAAGTAACACTAATAATGAACAAATGTTTTTTTTTTACAAAATATAAAATTTCTAGTTTTTTTAGCAGAATCCTGATTTTTTTTTTGCTATAAATAACTTGCATAATAACTACTGTAATATTTTAATCTGTAAGTTTACATTTTCTATCTTAAAATTGTTGGTACAAAATAATCAATATCAAAATCTAGAAATTAAGTATATAAAATGAATTGACTTTTATTTAAATTTAAAATGATATTATATAAATATAAGATTGTCTATATATTATGTTGTCATGCATAATGTTTATTTATTCTATTTATTTATAAACTAGATAATATTAATTTATTCTTATTATCAATGTTTTGAATACCAAACCGAATATTGACTTGACATTGCAGTTAGGTCAATGGTCACACAAGTACAACTGGATTGTAAATTTAATTTAGCTTAAGTTAAGTATATATATATATATATATGTATGTATAACTATACAATTATTTTTATAAGACCTTTTATCATTGTTTGAAGCTAAAATAATATGGAAATAAAATGAAAACTTCAGAAATAATATAAAATATGATGAAAAATAATTTATTTAAATAGATATTAAAAACAATACAAGTTTTTATGAATTTTTTTTTAAAAAAATTGCATTTTTAACTTGAATTTGAAAAATTTAAGGTTTAATATCAAACTGGACCATCAGTTTTAGCGAGTAACTAGTTCTTAAACCGAATTTATTGTTTTTTAGCACAACTCAAAATTGTTTAGAAGAGAGAGAGTTATGATCCAACCAGCCGGTTCCAGTTTTTAAAACACTTCTTGTCACAGACAACGCTTTTAATAACAAAAAAAAAACAAAATCATTTTAGTTGACATAATTTTTATTATGAACTTATGTCAAAAAGCATGTACATATTTAACTGAAGTTGTTATTTATTATTTAGCCATTAAAAGAAATTGCCATCTTAATTTTTTTTGTTTTTCAAGTTTCCAAAGACTGCAATATGAACCAAATTGTATGCATGCAATATTAACCAAATTGTGTGATCACCATAATTATACAGTTAAGAAAAGATAGTCATTTGAACTTGACAAAATAAATCTTTTTTTTTTTGTTTAAAGGGAAATGATAATATCTTATATAAACTTTCATGGGTTAAGCTTTTTGACTCAACTTGCATAATAATCTATATTTTGTTACCAACTTATGTATTTAAATAACTGGTTGAAAGAGTAATAAACAAATATTGATGAATATCCTTTATGTCCTATAATATTCGGTTTCTTTAGATCTAATACCCAATCATTATAAATATAAACTAATCATTTTCATAATCTCTGAAAATCTCTTTAATTTTTTAAAACTTCGTTATGGATTTCATAACCAAAATATCTAATCTGACCAGTATAAAATATTAAACTAAAGAGTTAAAATACCCTAATTTTTTAAGGGGGTTTTGCAAAACCAACCTAAAATTTCAAGTCAAACACAAAACCAACCTCTTTTTTTTGTCCATTACTATTCACTCTTAAAAAACCTAAACTCTCCTAATGTTTCCACTTATTTACCAAATTGCCATTATTTTTAAATCAGATTTTATTTTCGAAAATTATTAAAAACCTATTACACCCTAAACATTTCTCCTTATTTACCAAAATGCCATTGTCATCAATATTTGCAACCACCCAAAACCACCATTGATGAGCTCTTTAAGCTTGTGTTTATGAAATTTCAACCACTTATTTCACTTTCTAAACAAACAATACTTCATTTCCTCTCATTTCCTCTCTATTTTCATCTAAACAATCCTCATAACTCTCATTTTCATAAACACAAACTTCAAAATTTCGATTTNTGCAGTCTACAAAACTTAGAAAAAAAAAGTAGACTGCATAAGAAGTCTACTATTTTGTTTTGGTCAATTGCAAAACTAACCTGTCGGGTAATAGTGTAGACTTTTACTGCAGTCTACAGTTGCGTAGACATTTAGTTCTGTCTACTCGTAGAAAGTCAACTTTGGTCAATTGCAAAACTAACCTCTTTCAAATAAATTTGAAAGTGTAGACTGCATAATAGGTCTACTTCTAAAAGTCAAATTCTGATCGAATTCTGGTCAATTGCAAAACCAACCTTTTAAAAAATGTAGACTGAAAAGTAAGTCTACTCGTATAAAATCCCTTTTTTTTTTCAAATACAGAAAGGAACCGGTGAATTTGGCAATTGCAGAAACCAACCTAAACGTAGACCTAATGTTCAGTCTACATCCTGTAGACTGAATAAAACGTCTACAGGTCTGTAGATTGAATATGTAGTCTACCATGTAAAATCTATCAAAAGTGGTTTTGTGTATTATTCATTAAGTTTTTTCAAAACTTTTTTTTTTGAAAGTGTGTGTTAGTTAATCAT
>CAKOAT010058155.1:54829-66561 GCA_932364175.1 Eruca vesicaria subsp. sativa | reverse complement strand
CAAATGACTTTGTAGACTGTAGAATACGTCTACAAAGTAGACTTCTATGAAGGTCTACAAATGTGTAGACTTCTCTCTATTATGTGTAGACTTGCAAAGGACAGAACCGTAAAATAACTGTCTGTTTTTTTGTTTGGTCACAAGGGTCAAGTAGTAACTTCAAAACCCCTTTAGGTTGGTTTTGCATTTGACTCAATAAAGGGTACACCTTTAGGGTTGAAATGAAATTTTAGGTTGGTTTTGGCAAATCCCCCATTTTTTAAATCACGGCTCAAAAAAAAAATATAAAACCTAAAAATCCCGCAAAACTTGCTTGGAGTTGTGCCCATTTCATTTCAACTTCTAATTTACATTCAAACAAAAAAACATAAAAAGTTCTCAGCTTCGACTATACAAATGTTATAATCACTAGGGGTTTCCCGACACTACGCTCCGGTTTTTAAAATTATTTTAATATAATAATTTAAATATATGATTTGGTTGTTAATGTATATTTCATGTGCCGTCCTAAATTTTGACATAAACTATTCCCAAGACCCATTTCCTGTACTGTTATTTTATGAAACCATTTCAAGACTAAACTACATCAAAAAGACTTTTGTCCAAGTTCATAACAATAAACATTAAGAGCTTTTACAATAAAACATTGCTCTCGTTTTACGTTTGATTCTTGTTCTTGTCATTCCATGTAACCTAGCCATCAACGTTTCGCCTACCGGACAGTCGACGTTGTAAACCATACCATGAAGAGCCTTTTCGATGTTATATAAGAGACACTCTTGAATTGGTGCCACTGGTGAATATGAATATGAATTCATCTCAAAGAATATGAATTGGTGCCACTGGTGAATATGAATTTGTGATGGCATTAAAGTAAAGTATCATTTTTCAATGTAGTAAGGAGCTTGTCTTTGATCTCTTTCAGCAGAGTCTGCCCACATTTCCCATACGTGTTTTCATGTAGAAAAAGTAAACATCATTTCGTCTTGAAGCATTGCCTGATTCCAGGCTTATATTATTCTAAATCAGCTTCATTTCATGCCAAATAAGCACGTGGAAACTGTCCAACGTGTTCCTCAGACTTCTCTTCCGAAGTAATAACCAATACAGTTGCATGATCAACTTTTGCATCCCTCAAAAACCAAAATTGAACCCGCTTCAATCACTTCAGTCTCAACTGAAATGGTAGACATAAATATTGTAAAAAAAAGAATAAAAACTTGATGTTTAACACCTTTTCCATAACCTGTTTGCTACGGATTGCTGAAAACTTTAAAACCCTCTCATGAACATTTCATCACAAAGGAGACAAAATAATGCAAAAGAGAGAATCCTCGGCATAAGATCCATGAGAGATCCAGTGAATAATAGAATAAACCTCAAGATACAGTGCCAGTGTTAACGAAAACACCTTAACATCAGCTGAAAGTTTTTGACAACTTAAGGATCACCAAAGTTCTTGAGCCTGAATTAGATTCCAAGCCGGAAAAGTTTCAAATTTCTTAACTCATACTATATTTTAAGTAGCAATCTTTTTATTCTTAGCTTCGAAAGCACTGTTTTGACTCTTGTTTATTTTCCAAATACAACTTGTAGTTTTTACATTACGGCAACAACATTAAATTGTACAGACACGGCTTTATGTTTAGAAAGCAAAAGGATGACATACCTCATCATAGACCCACTTCATGTTCTGGCTCATCAGGATCAAAGGACTTTCCTCCATGAACTTTCAGAAAGAATAAACTACATCATGACTAAAACAAACATATTCACTTTGAAAGAAAAGTTTCTTTTAGAAGAGTTCCTTCACTTACCTCAGACCACTTAATGAGATGAGCATATTCAATACAATGAGCTGCATTCCTAGGTGCGCAAGAGTGCACAAAGGGAACTTCACTTGAGTTGGAAAAAGTCAAATTGTGCACTCAAAACAAGGTGTAACACCAGGCACGATAACTCTAGCATGACCCTAACCTTGGGTTCCTCCATATACCATCGGCTTGATTGTTTCTCTTCTCGGGGTATCATCTTCATCATACTCTACATTCCACAAACACATGATCAGAGAAGGAAAAAGCAGAGAACTTAAAACTCACAGAGTAAATGAATTTTTCATACCAAGAAACCCACAAGCTACGCCATTGATGTATCTCCTAGCTTCAATGGAATCAAGACCAAGGGCAATGATATTAAAATCGTTATAAAAAGTCAAGCTCTTTGTCTTCTATACGTGAAAAATGCGGAACAATCTCCACTCTACTCACTCTCACCATCACACGCTTTGCTGCTACTTCTGCCTTAGGCTTCCCTACATCTTCAAGTCTAAAACCAGACACAAAACCAAATCAACCAAACAGTTATCAAATTCCTACAAAATCTTTCTTAGAACACCACACATGGGAACATGACAAATACCCACAGATGGTTCTTAACATTCTGTGCCTTAACGTTAGCGGTTTTGTTCTTCTTGTTCACGATGCCCACAATGTAGTTTGTGATCTAACTGGTAGGGTAGTCAATGTTTGAGGTGGAAATGGTTTAGAACAATGTAAAGAGAAAGATGGGGGCGAACAAAGACGTTTTTATTAGATCTGAGCAAGGAGTTACAAGGAGAAGAGTAAAGAGGCGGACAAGCCGGAAATACAAGATGGTGAGTAACGGTGAAGGTGAGTAAACCCTAGATCTAACCACCTAGTCGCTAAGAAACCTTAGATCTAGCCGCCAAGTGAGTATGTCGAATTCCGGATCCCTTTTCCTTTCACTGCCTCTCCCCTTTTATAGACTCTATCTTCGTGTTCGCCCTAGTTTACCTGAGCCTTGTTGGGCTTTATTCTTGTTAGGCCCGTTTAGTCGTCCGGGTAAGTCGTACTTCCGCCGACTCTTCTAGAATACTCTTAGTCGCACTACTAAACGCGTCTCATGCTGAGTCGTTTTGATGTTATCTGGTTGGCCGAGTATATTGTCGTGTTGGGCTAAGTTTCTCCATTTGATGGGCCTTGTGGAGGGGTATAACCCATCTCCTACAATAAGTCCCCCCTAGTTCACTTATGAGTTCATAGGACTCTAAGTGAATTTGTGGGTCAGGTTTGATCAAATGGGGAATCTAGCATGGATGCACGTTTAGGCGCCACCTCGAGCGCGTCTAGTAGCACGACTGAGTCGATGCTTGAAAGCGTGTTTAGGCGACACCTCGAGCGTGTCTAGTCTCGCGGCTAGGATGTCACCTATGAGAGCGCGTTTAGGCGATCACCTCGAACGCATCTAGTCTCGCGACTAGGATGTCTTCTATTGTCGCGTAAAGGCGTCATCTTGAGCTTGTCTAGTAGCATAACTGAGTCGATGCCTGTGAGAGCGTGTCTAGGCGACACCTCGAGCGTGTCTAGTCTCGCGGCTAGGATGTCACTTGTGAGAGCTTGTTTAGGCGACACCTCGAGCGTGTCTAGTCTCGCGGCTAGGATGTCACCTGTGAGAGCTTGTTTAGGCGACACCTCGAGCGTGTCTAGTCTCGCGGCTAGGATGTCACCTGTGAGAGCTTGTTTAGGCGACACCTCGAGCGTGTCTAGTCTCGCGACTAGGATGTCTTCTATTGTCACGTAAAGGCGTCACCTTGTGCTCGTCTAGTAGCATGACTAAGTCGTTGGTCGTGGGAGTGCAGTTAGGCGATCATCTCGAGCGCACCTAGTCGTGCGGCTAAGACGTCACGTTTGAGCGCGTGAATGCGTCATATTGAGCTCATCTAGTAGCGTGACTAAGTCGTTGCTTATGGAGTAACACTTTGCTCGAGTGGATCAACCGAGCTGATCGCTTTTCGACTTAGTCGATCTAGATGACCAGTTGAGATGCACGTTTAGCTTCTAACCGCCTTCTGGTTTAATCTCAGTTGCTTCTCGATTTAGCTCTGGTTTAATTTTGGTTCGATTAAACCGGTTTTAAGGGCTAACCAAACCGAATTAGGTGAAGGGTTAATAGATCTCGAATAATCTTCTGGGTTTCTACAGTTGATGGGCTTAATTAGGCCCGTTTAAGTGCATTAATTGCACTTAGAGAATCGTGCCTTAGGACTTTGCTATAAATAGGTAGATTCTCTCCTTCTTTCATTATTCTTCTCTGCAAGTTCATGTACTTTCTTCTCTCCCTTCTCTCTATCCTTTAGCTTTCTCTCTCTAGGTGTTCTTCGACCTCTTGCCTTGTGATTTCCATCTTAGGTTATGGCTTCTTCGGGGCGATTATCGCGTGAGGAAAAAGGCAAAGGGATTGCCTGTGCGACGGGTCAGACCGATGATGTTACAGCGAATGGAAGTCCAATAGAAGACTTTAACCTGATTCATCGCGACGCTTTGCGAGGGGAGAGGCTCGAGCTGCATAAAGATTCAGCCGCGGAATTAGAGAGTGAGGAAGGTGACTCTAGTCGCTCGGGTAGCGGGTCTGAGCGAGAGGAGGGTGATTTAGCCGCCGAGAAAGAGAGTAAGGAGGGCAATTCTAGTTGCTCGGGTAGCGAGTCCGATCATGAGGGTGCCGAAGGTTCCGGCTCCGATGAAGGGGTTGAGGACTTAGCGTCTCCGGATCAGAGCCCTCGAACTTTGTGGTTAAGACATCGAATTGCTAGGTTTGATTTTATTGAGTACAGGCCGTCAATTTATCGTCTCGATGGCACCTTCGAAGAGTTAAACGCTCTTCCTCCGGAGTCGTTGTGAGATCCTTGGGCTGAAGGCCAACGTTGGGAGAATGTTTTCGGGACCCGATCTAGCCACAGAACCGTGAGAAGCATTCTGGAACACGCCAGAGGAGCGGGTGTGACTTACGTGATTCCTTCCCAGGAGCAGAGGCCTTGGTCCCCTCCAGCCGGCTTCCAATGTCTATATGAGTCGTACTTCGAGGATGATTCGAAGCTTTGGTTTCCAATTCCACGTTTGATCTCAGCGTACGCGAGGAGGCGGGGAGTACCGATCAGCCAGCTGAAGATAGGCTCGATTCGGAACGCTGTTATGCTGATGGTGATGGCTGCGGAGATTGACGTCCCATGAGTGTGAGTGTATTCGAAGAGTTGACTTCTACGAAGGCGGAAAAAGGGGGCTTGTTCTCTGTGAAGATGCGTCCTAGTTACAATGTCTTGACTGGTCAGCCCCGCAAGGCAACGAACTGGCAGCGTTCCTACTTCTATGTCAAAGCCGATAAATATGCGTTTGCGGAAGCCATCAAAGACGACTTCCCGGTGTTGTGGAACAAAGAAATTGGTAGAAAACGAGCACCGTGTTGTCTGCTATGTTCGTCGGTTGTCTAACCTTGCCTTTTATTTTTGCAGGTCGTCATCCGAATACAATCGCGTACCCAGAAAATTTCTTCGAGATCGCACAGGCTATTGCGACCCAAAGCCATCTGAATTGGCCGGATCTGAGTCGTGAGTGGATTCGTCGACAACAGGCTCGCATAGAGAGAGGTAATAATAATAATTTTTTTTATCCAACCTTAGGTTCTGGCTGACAGACTAACGGTTGTCTTTCTTCTTTCTGTTTTCACAGTTGATTGGGAATCAAGACAGCCGCTGATAGTCTCGGCACGCAAGTCCCGCTTATCCTTGTTTACCAGGAAACAACAGAAGCTACTCAAGCAAGCGAGAGAGATGTCGGGAATACCAGATTTAAGTGCTCTGCTCAAGGGGAAACTCCAAATGCTGAAGAAGACGACTTCTAGGGTCGTAACGGCTGGGGATGACGATGCTGAAGTTTCTCAGCAACCCGATCCAAACCCAGCTGATCAGTCTGCCGAAGTCGATCCGCCGGTCTCTGAAGCGAAGAAGAAGAATAAGAAAAAGTAGAAGAGCCCCGTGACAAAGGAAGTAAGATCATCGACTGAGGCTAATCCTTCAGAAGGGCGTTCGGATGGTCTGGAGGTAAAGGAGAAAGAGAAGGAAAAGGGATCGCGTGACAATTCTGTCGATGGCGATCCTGAAGGAAAAGGTTCGGAGGAAAGTCCGAAGAAAAAGAGGAGGAAAGTGGCTAAGGGGGGCTCGCGATCTCTAAGTCCCAAATCCCGTCCTGCAGACACAAAGGGGACGGTGAACGCTGATGATGAAACTGAAGCGCATAATCGGTCGGTAGATCCTTCTCCAACCGATGTCCTTGAGAAGAGGAAGTCTCCCTCTCGGGTGAGCCTATCGGAAGGTTCGCTTGGCAAGAGACCCCGAGTTGAGCTCGCGGATCGCGTGAACTTCTCGTACGATGAAAGGACTCCTTTGATTCATAACCCAGGCCGGTGCGCGGAGCTTACTCGTCAGATCCGAGGCGGACCGGTTGAAATGCCTCCGGTTGGAGATCTTTTCTTTAAAGATGAATACACGGAAGCTGCTCTTCAAAACAGAAGGGTATGTGCTTTGATCGATGCTTGGATGGTTGTAGTTGCATCTTTATCCCTTTTCAAAACTAATGTCTTTACGTTTGTTGGTTTGCTTTCAGGCCGATGGGAGTATGAACGTACTCGTCGAGAAGTACGACAGAACTTTGAGACAGACGATGGTCCTTCTCGGGAATGCGGAAAAACTTGCCCGCACAAGACTCGGCACTATCGAGCAGATCAAGGCCGAAAACAAGAAGGAGAAGGAGATCCTCCGTGAGAAGTTTGCAGGGTTCGAGAAAATACTCAAATCCGACCGTGCGGCGAAGAAGTTGCTTGCGCGGGAGAAAGCGAGTCTTGAGAAAGCCAACGCCGCGCTGGAGCAGGAGAAGGCTGAGCTTCAAGCGGAAAGGGATGCTATGACACAGAAGCTGATCGATGAAAGGAAACGCCTGCGGGAGTCTCGAGGTCAGGAGGTTACGCGCGAGAGGGTGCGTGTTGAGGCGGCTATGACTGACAAAGCTAACCGTTGCATCGATCGTGTTCGGGCTTACCTCGAACGTCGCAGCCTTTTCGATCGGGAGCAAAGTTTGTTGGATCAGGCTTCTGGGACAAAGAAATGTCTCGAGATGATCCAGGAAGAAAATGTGGGTATCACGCAGGAACTGATTGACGTCTTCGGCGGTCAAGAGATGGAGCATGAAGCCAACGTTGCTAAACTGAAAGTGACTCCTTTATCCGATGCTGATCTCACCCTTTCGCCACTGGTTCTCCCTTCTAGGTTCGTGAATGAGGAGTTCGCGGCTATGCTAGATCCGTACGGGTCGAATGATGACTTAGTTAGATCAGAGACGGCATCGCAACTCCGGACATCATGCGAAGCTCTTGGAAACGAATCAACCGGTCAGTCGTAGGAGGTTCCACCCTATGTGATTCCGTCTCAAAAGGAAGGCGAAGATAGGATGGAAGAGCCGTCGAGAGGACTAGAGGGGTCGGATGAGCCGCTTGCTGAGAAGCTTGCTTCCCCAACTCAAGTTGAACAGAAGGAGTTATCTGAAGAGGTCGGTGAAGATGAGCCGGCGTCGTTGGTCGACCTCGTGGAGAATCTTGCCACCGGTCGAGATAGCGAAGTCGCGAAGGGATCGGAATCCGAGTTGGCTGCTACCGTCACTGAGGATCCCTCCGGTTCGAAAGAAAACGCGATTTGATCGCCTCTTGTTGTATTGCTATTTACCTTAGGGATTTTTTTTGTTTTCTGAGGCCCTGCTGGGTCCTTCCTTGTTGTAAGACTCTTTTTTTTGTTATGATAAAATGCGGTTAAGTGTTTGAGAGTTATCCCAATTTCACCGACTATTTGCGCATATACATTCCTGAAAGAAAGGTTCCAGACCGGCTAGTTGGTGACTTAACGAGTTTAGTTGGCCAAAACTTTCATTCGTTTACTTAGATAGCGGTCCACATTTCTTTCGCAGGTCGATCCTGGTGGGATGCGACTTCGGATCCCTCAATCAAGTGTCTGATCTATGTCCTCGTCTGCAGACGAGAATGTGGGTATCGCCTTGACCGCGTTTGGTCGTTACAAAGTTTGGACTTTGGTGTTGTTACGGCTGCGCCTGATTAGGGTTGCCTACGTACCTCCAAAGAGGATCAAGCCGTTCGTAGTTCGGTTTACCCGAGCAAAAGTGGCTGTTTTAAGGCTCATTTACTCGGGCGAGTAGAAGTGACAACTAGGGTGCATCTACTCGTTTGTTTTGGGTTGTTGTTACAGCTGGACCGATTAAGGCTACCTACGTACCTCCAAAGAGGATCAAGCCGTTCGTAGTTTGGTTTACCCGAGCAAAAGTGGCTGTTTTAAGGCTCGTTTACTCGGGCGAGTAGAAGTGACAACTAGTGTGCATCTACTCGATATTTTTTTTTTTTTTTTTTTAGAAGAAGGGGAGTAGCCGACTGTCCTACGAATAGTAGCGGCGAAGATGCATGGAGTTCCATGCCCTTAGGACGTCTTCACCGTGCGAGGTTTGAAGTCGGTAGACTCCTGGTTTGATGACCTTGATGATTTTGTATGGTCCTTCCCATCGTGCGCCTAGCTTGCCAGCATTGAGCTCCTTGGTGTTCTCGAATACCGCGGAGTACGAGGTCTCCGAGCGCGAGTGGTCTTGCCTTGACTCGCTTGTTGTAATAGCTTTCAATCTGGTGTTGGTAGTTCTGGATTCGGAGCAACGCTTGATCGCGACGTTCCTCCAGTTCGTCAAGCGCATTGAGGAGCATGTCTTCATTGAGCTCGATGTGTTGCGGCATTTGAGAACGCCAGAGGCTAGAAACGTTCACTTCAGCTGGAGCCATGGCTTCGACTCCGTATGCAAGAGAAAAGGGGGTTGATTTAGTCGCTCCCCTTGGCGTCGTACGATGGCTCCATAGTACACCGTCTAGTTCGTCGGCCCAATGTCCTTTCTTGAGGTCCAGACGCTTTTTGATGCCATCGACGATGAGCTTGTTAGAGGACTCGGCTTGACCGTTCCCTTGCGGATATCTGGGTGTGGAGGGGCTCAGGCGAATGTTCCATTTGCCGCAAAAGTCTTTGAAATTCCCAGACATGAACTGCGAACCATTGTCGGTTACAATTTCATACGGGAGACCGTAACGGCAGATGATGTTCTTCCAGACGAAACCGCGTACTTCCTTGTCAGTCACCTGAGGGAAGGCTTCAGCCTCGATCCACTTGGTGAAATAGTCTGTAAGGACTAAGACAAAGCGGCGCTGACGGGAAGAAACCATGGGGCCAATAATATCCATAGCCCAGCGCATGAATGGATAAGGAGCGGTAGAAGTTTGTAACACTTCCGTTGGGCAATGTATAACAGGGGCATGTCTCTGGCATTTGTCACATTGACGAGAATAGGATTCACAATCTGTGTTCATAGTCGGCCAAAAGAGTCCTGCGTTTCTGATCTTTAAGGCTAGGGCCCGTCCTCCGGAATGGTTTCCTCCAGCGCCGTCGTGGGTTTCGGCCATCGAACGTCGAATCTCATCGCCGTGAATGCATTTGAGGAGGACCCCGCATGCGTTGTATCTGAAAAGTTCGTCATCCATGACGGCATAATGCGCGCTGCGCCTTTTTAGTTGTCTAGCCTCCCACTTCTCGGTTGGCAGTGTGCCGTGCGAGAGGTAGTTGATAAACTCCAAACGCCAGTCGACGGTCTGCTGATCGGTCTCAGTCATCGCTGTGTCGTTGATGGGGGCAACAAGGGTAGCCGTCTCATTTGAAACGTTGATGCTCGGTTCGTCGATGCGATGTATCGGGATGGTTCGCTCGATTTGGTCGCGTAATTTGCTTCCAAGGGCGGCGAGTGCATCTGCACAAGCGTTGTCACCGCGGGGTACCTTGGTGAGCTCAAAAAATTCGAACTCTTTTGCTAGCTCTTGAACTATACGGAGGTAGGCATCCATTCGGTCGTTGCGGGTGTCATAATCTCCATTGTACTGACCGGCGACGAGCTGAGAGTCACAATACGCACTTACTCGCTTTGCTTTGACTGCCTTGGCCAAACGTAGGCCGGCTATCAATGACTCGTACTCAGCTTCGTTGTTTGACGCTGGAAAGCCGAAGCTGAACGATTGTCGTATCAGTTCGCCGGTTGGGGATTGGAGTTGAACACCCGCGCCTGAACCTTTGTTCGTCGAGGAACCGTCCACATGTAATATCCAATTCTGACTCGGGAGTTGGGTGTCCTGTTCTAGTTCGGGTGCTAACTCGACAATGAAGTCAGCCAAGACCTGAGCTTTGAGGGCTGTGCGATTTTTATACGTTATGTCGAGCTCCCCGAGTTCTACGGCCCACTTGGTTAGTCGACCGGCGCGATTCATATTCTGCAGGACAGTTCGGAGGGGCTGATCAGTCAGCACCTCAACCGAGTGTGATTGAAAGTAGGGTCGAAGCTTTCTGGCTGCTTCTACCACGGCGAGAGCCATCTTCTCGAGAGCTGGATACCGAGTTTCCGGACCAGTCATGCGCCTGCTTGTGTAGAAGATTGGCTTCTGTTCGCCTCTGTCCTCCTTGATGAGGACACTACTAACCGCTGCGCTAGAGACGGCGATGTAGAGTGAGAGGACGTCTCCTTCGTCTGGCTTTGCGAGGACTGGAGGGGTGGTGAGATACTTCTTGAGCTGGGAGAAGGCTTCCTCGCACTTATCGTCCCAAACGAATTTCTTGTTTCCACGGAGAAGGTCATAGAAAAGGAGGCATTTATCGGTTGATCTAGAAATGAAGCGGTTAAGAGCGGCGATGCGACCAGTTAGCTGCTGGACTTCGCGGCTGTTCTTAGGACTTGGGAGATCGAGCACAGCTGATATTTGCTTTGGGTTGGCTTCAATCCCTCGTTGGGTAACGATGTAGCCTAGAAACTCGCCGGAGGAGACTCCAAACGTACACTTCGCTGGGTTCAGCTTCATCCCATACTTGTTTAGCGTTCCGAAGCAGTCGCGTAAATGGTTAAAATGATCCTTGGCATGAAGCGACTTGACGAGCATATCGTCGATATAAACTTCCATGGTGCTACCGAGTTTATCGGCGAACATGCGGTTGACGAGTCACTGGTAGGTAGCTCCGGCATTCTTCAACCCGAATGGCATGACTTTATAACAGTATGTTCCTCGGTCTGTGATGAATGCTGTCTTCTCGCGATCATCGGGGTGCATCATAATCTGGTTGTAGCCCGAGAACGCATCCATGAAGGTGAGCATCTCGTTTCCTGCGGTTGATTCTACGAGTCGGTCGATGCTGGGTAATGGGTAACTATCCTTCGGGCAAGCTTTGTTAAGATCAGTGAAGTCGACGCAGACGCGCCATTTCCCGTTCTTTTTCTTGACTACCACAGGATTCGCTAGCCATTCCGGGTAACGGACTTCTGTGATTGAGCCAGCTCCGAGTAGTCGTTTGACTTCCTCGTTCACTGCTTTCGCTCTTTCCGGGCCCAGCTTACGTCTTTTCTGGCGGATAGGCTTGAAAGTGGGGTCGACGTTGAGCTCTTGGGTAGTTATTGCTGGATCGATTCCTTTCATGTCCGTCATAGACCAAGCGAAGGTGAACACATTTTCCTTCAGGAATGTGAGCAATGCTCGCTGCATATCGTCGGCTAGATGTGCACCGACGCGCACCGTCTTACTTGGATCGGAATCATCTATAGGCATCTCCAGAACCTCGTCTTTTTGAGGGAAAGTTCGAGCGATCGGATGAGAGACAGAGTTGACTAGGGATGATGAACGTTGCAGCTTGACTGTGGCGATTAGCAGGTCTCGAGCGGCTTTCTGATCTCCGCGGACGGTCTTGATTGTTCCGTCTACCCCAGGGAACTTGATGCATTGGTGGTAGGTTGACGGGACTGCCTGCATCGAATGTATCT
>CAKOAT010058155.1:3335-54729 GCA_932364175.1 Eruca vesicaria subsp. sativa | reverse complement strand
ATGAGCCGTTGAAGCCGGTCAAGGTTCGTGAGGATGATTTGACGTCGTCGAAATCTACCCCCATCTTCTCAAGCGTATCACGAAAGATGAGGTCAACTGAGCTTCCTGTGTCGACTAGTACTTTGGTTACATCGTACTTACCGATCTCAAGGACGACTAGCAGAGGATCGTTGTGGGGCAAGTGGACTCCGTTCAAATCATCGGGGGAAAAGCTGATTGGCGTGTGGCTCGGTGGCTTCGTAGGCCAGCGTCTCGAAGACGCGGCTTGGCGCCGGTAGTCTTTGACGGAGCGGACAGAGTCGCCACAAGGAGGTGATCCACCCATGATGACGTTCAGCCGTGGTTTCGCGACTACTCGTTTGGTATCTAAGAATGTACGAAGATCCGCAGGGACGTTCTCGTCGCTCGGCTTTGACGAGACCATGGTATGGGACGAAGTTGAACGCTCAAGCCGTTGATTTATCGATTTGGAACGGTTTAGTCGCGCGCGTAAATCGGTCAGGTTAGCGTTGAGTTTGTCGCGCAGATCGGTGACAGGCTTGTCGACCGACAAGGGAGGCTCTTCGGTTTCCAGACGCCGCGACTTGTTGGCTTGGAGCATGAGGCGGAGATCTTTGCTGTTGACGTCATTGCATGTAGTCACCTTTCGCTTGAGGAAGCTCTGAAGGTCGCTTGATACTGGCGAGTTAACGTCCTCATCATCGGACAACAAAGGTTGCTGAGATCGTATTACCTCAATACGTTGACGGCTTGCTGGTTGCCCCACGTCTCCCGAAGAGGCTTCGTTGTCTGCGGCATCCGAAGGTTTGTCGTCTGGACGGCGTTGCTCTCCGTTTTTACCACCGGACTTTCGCTGGGCGCGTTTATCTTTGTTCTTAGACCAACTCTTGCCGGATTTTGGTTTTTGCTTTGGGGGCTGAATCTTGAAGTCGCCTTTTTAAACCGATGAGAGGAATTCAGCGTACATCGTTCTACACTCGGTTGTATCGTGTCCTTTGACGTCATGGTACTTACAGTGTTTTGTGAGATCGACTCCTTTAGAAGATCCGGCTCCTGAGGTAGCCGGCGAAGCTGGTTGAGCCGGTCCGGCAGGACTAGCCAAACCTTTCAAAGCCGCCGTCTCTCGGTTGTACACGTTCCATGGCTCGCCGCGTACTGAGAAACTTGCGACTTGTGTGTTATTCTCGTCGACGACAAACAGAAGCCCGCTCTTTTGTTGTTTCTTGTCGCCGGAAGCGTGTTGACGCGGCTCCGGCTTTGCGTCAGAGGTCTTGGGCGTTGTCGGCTTTGCTGCGCTATGTTTGCCTATGATTGCTTTCGTGTCCTCCTCCATTCGGATGAAGTTGTGTGAGCGAGCTATGGCATCCTGGAGCGTCGTGGAGGTGCTTCGGTAGAGGTCCTCTCGGAACTTGGAATCGAGATGGAGGGTGTTCATTAGAGCGTCGACGGCTATGTGGTCAGGGATGTCGATCTTTGAGACGATCGACTTGAAGCGCTCCATGAAGTCTCGGAGACTTTGGTCTTTAGTCTGCTTTAGGTTCCACAAGCTGGAGGCTGTCGCCTCGCGCTTAGTGAACATGATGTAGGTTTTGAGGAAAGCCGACGAAAGCTCTCTGAAGCTGCTGATGGAGTTCTCCTTGAGACCTGAGAACCAGGTCAAGGCTTGGTCGTGGAGTGTTTCCACGAACAGCTGACAGTATGCGGCGTCTATTTCGTCGTCGGGTAGCCGCGCTCGGGCCATCGCGATGTTGAAAGCAGTCATATGTTCCACAGGGTCACCGCCGGGTTTGTATTGCGGAACACGCAGCTTCTCAATCTTGCGGAAGTTTACGCTAGTCAACGTACTGGTGAATGGGGTACGCTCGGTTGAAGCGAGAACACTCTCGATCTGTGGAGCGGCGCTAGTAACCTTGTGAATCGTGGAGCTCATCTGTTGGAGGTTCACTTTGAGCTCGGCGATTTCACGGACAGTCGTGAGATCTGGGCCGACTTGAGCTGCTTCTGCAGCGTGCGGCTCGGTGGGTTCCGACTCTTCGGAGGTATGGTCGGCTACCAGCGCTGTCGGGTTAGTGTTGAAGAGATGACGTCGGAACGGTTGAGAGTTACTCGTCTGCCCGGCGGGAGCTGCTGTTAACGCTGCTACGAGTGCAGCGAGTTAAGCTTGAGTCTCCTTTTTGATTTCGTCTTGTCTGGCGAAACGCGCCATGACGGAGCTCATGAAGTCGGGCGGAAGGGGTGTTTCGGGTACGGGAGTCTGAGTCGGCTCCTCCCCGGCGGTTCCGGAGACGGTTCTGTCGTCAGGCATGCCTAGATCTGATAACGTTACTTTGTTCAGAGCCCCACGGTGGGCGCCAAATTGTTTGAGGTGGAAATGGTTTAGAACAATGTAAAGAGAAAGATGGGGGCGAACAAAGACGTTTTTATTAGATCTGAGCAAGCAGTTACAAGGAGAAGAGTAAAGAGGCGGACTAGCCGGAAATACAAGATGGTGAGTAACGGTGAAGGTGAGTAAACCCTAGATCTAACCACCTAGTCGCTAAGAAACCCTAAATCTAGCCGCCAAGTGAGTATGTCGAATTCCGGATCCCTTTTCCTTTCGCTGCCTCTCCCCTTTTATAGACTCTATCTTCGTGTTCGCCCTAGTTTACCTGAGCCTTGTTGGGCTTTATTCTCGTTAGGCCCGTTTAGTCGTCCGGGTAAGTCATACTTCCGCCGACTCTTCTAGAATACTCTTAGTCGCACTATTAAACGCGTCTCATGCTGAGTCGTTTTGATGTTATCTGGTGGGCCGAGTATATTGTCGTGTTGGGCTAATTTTCTCCATTTGATGGGCCTTGTGGAGGGGTATAACCCATCTCCTACAGTCAACATGTGTCCCACCCTTGATTGTGGCAATAGAGTTCACAAAGCTGACCTGAAAGAACAGAAGAAAACATTGTTAAAACTTCTGCTCAATCTTCATGAGATTTGATACATTAGAGTGAGGTAATATACAGACAAATACACATCTGTTTAAACTGTCTTTCACTAATTTTCACACAAACCTTGCATCTGCCATTAATTTTCTCGACCATCTTAATCACAACACAAAGTTCAATTCCAAGACAACAATCTTCCAATCACTTTCATGTATGATCTAGTCAAAAAAAAGTGGTATCAAAAAGGTTCCATGAGATCGCATATCACACTTAAAGGGAGAATACACCATAGAATCTGCAAAGATAAAAAAAAAAAAAAAAAAACATAATCTGGAATGACAAAATTAGGTTTGTCTATAATCAAATTGGCCTATCAATCATACCTCAAATTCGCCAAACGCTTGTAGTCTATCCATGACGCAGACTCCAATCGCTATCTTCCTATCAACAACACCTGCTCCTGTCACTTGATGTTGTTCCACGACGACGTTCCACAAACCACAATGAACAAATCGTTCGGTTATATCGAAGGAAAGGTACAAACAGAGACAAAATCGCTTTGGTAACGTACAATCCCTGGTGACTAAGAAAGTATCGATAGAGAGAGAGAGAGAGATCATCGGGAGAGATACAGAGAGGAAACGAAGAGAAAGAAACGAAAGAGATGGTTTTGTTTTCCCGTGTAAAGTCTGTGTCTAGTAACAATGTTCTGACGTGGCTATTTGGAGCTTTTTTATTGGCTGATTATAACTGCCGACGTGGCATAGCTCACAGCCCTTTATATCAGGCTTTTAATAGTGTTATATTTTTCCCAAAAAAGAGTTTGGCGTATCTGGAACCACAAATACAGATTATTACGGCCTCATAGAAGAGATAATGATGGTGGAGTATCATGGTGATGTTGGATTGAAACCAATGGTTTTTAAATGTCGTTGGTTTGATACAACCAAAAATCATGGTATGAGAATACATCCATTTGGACTTGTAGATGTCTCACCACGCAGACAATATACAAAATATGACCCTTTTGTGTTACCACGTACTTAAAATAAAGATAAAATGAAGATTTTGTATTATAAGATTTCAAATGATATTTGTCTTTTCGGGTAATTGTAATCAAGCATGTTTCATTCCTTATCCGCGGGTACGTCGAACTTCAGGAGATGAATGGTGGGCTTGCATAAAAATATTACCACGAGGAATCCGAGAAACTTCAGAGGTTGCTTTGACCGCGTGGCAAGACGATAGACGTGATCAAGTTGCAGAAAGTTCATTGCTACGAGTTGAAACACATGACGTTGACGATGTGTTGGATTATGATACAGCTCTCATGGTCCCGCCAAATGATGAATATAAATCCAATGAGGATATAGGAACACCAGGTAATGATTCAGATTCAGGTGATTCCGAGTAATAATGAATGATGTAAAATAAAGAGTGATGTTGTATGATAAACATGAGAATGATGTATGATAAAATAAGAATGATTTAAAATATGTGAGTGTGAGAATGTTGTATGACAACATGAGAATGATGTATAATAAAATAAGAATGATGTAAAATATGTAAGTGTGAGAATGTTGTATGATAAAATGATTATGATGTAAAATATTTTGTGAAACAACGGTTTTCATGTATGTGCAAGTATGGGTTTTGTTGTTGTGTTTTTAGTGTTTAGGGGTTGGGAAGTAAGAGTATTGTTATTGTGTTTTTAGTTTTTAGGGATTAGGGATTCGCTTATATAACATAGCCACGATATGGCCACTGTGTTTTCGTGGCTGTGTGAACTTTGGTTTGGGCTCGATATAGTAATACTGGTTTGCCTCCAAAATAATTTGGTTTTGGCTCTAATTAATTTTGATTCGCGGTTTACTTGGAAGATAATCACGGTTTTGATACTAAATGTTCGTGGCTATTCGAAAATAAATTCGGGTTGGCTCGAAATTTTGGTTTTGCCTCTAATTAAATTTGATTCGCGGTTTCTTTCTAGCACAGCCACGGTTTTGCTACTGTCATTTCGTGGCAATATGAAAAAAAAATCGGGTTGGCTCCAAAATTTTGGTTTTGGCTCCAATTAGTTTTGGTTAAAGTGTCGGATTAGCGGTTTAAATTTAATAGAACCACGGTTTAGCCACTATTTTTCCGTGGCTCTGTCTTAGGGTTATCACTCGATCAGTATCTTCTTTCTCATTTCCACACTTAGCCGAAATTACAAACTCTCTCTCTCTTTAGACGATTCTTTCTGGTGTGATCTCTCATCGCCGATTCCGATCAACTCTCTCTCTCTCAGGGTTACCAACCCTTTCTCTCAGGGTTACCAATTCCCTCTCTCTCTCTGTCTCGACCATTCTTTCTGTCGTCATCTCTAATCGAGTCGATCTTTGTTTAGATTAGGGTTATTTGTGGGGGGGGGGGTTTCCAAGATTCAGTCATTTGTTTTCTCGTTTATGTTGTTTCTGGGTCTTGCATGTTTAGTTTACAGGTCCATCGATCTAGGGTTTGTCTTCAGGGTTTCTTTAAGACAATTGATTTAGGGTTTTTAATCTCGTGTTGTAGATATAATCGATTTAGGGTTTCTTTTTCTGTTTAGATCCCTTTGTGGTCATGCATATATAGATACATCGATTTGGGGTTCTTAGTCTCGTGTTGTAGATACATCGATTTAGGGTTCTTAAAATTCATAAAGACAATTGATTTAGGGTTATTTTTCGGCTTCTAGATACACTCGATTTTGGGTTTCTTGATTCGCTTTGTCTGTTTAGATTAATATGTCTCCACTTAGGATTTAGGGTTTATGGATTCGCTTTCTCTGTTTATTTGTTTTTCGATTTCACTTCTTTATATGACTCTTTTACTCTCTTCTTTTAACTGCAGATGGACAACCGAAGATCACATTCTGAGTCTCCTCCTCAAATGCCCCCTGGTGCCATTGGATTTGCTGCAACCGGACATACTTCATCATCTCGCTCAAATAGCTATCCGCAAATGTCTCTCAATGCCATGTTCAATGCCTCTGCTAGGATGTCTCAGCCACATCTCCATCCAAAAAAGCTCAATGGAGCTTTATGGTAAGTCTTTTGTCTTTTTTTTTTGTTCAACGGTAAGTCTGTTGTCTCTGATGTTTGTTAGCTTAGGATATATTGATATCGGTAGATTAGGATATATTGATATTTGTTTGTCAAAAGGGTTAGTGGTTAACGTAGGAACATTACTGTCTCTGATGTTTGTTAGCTTAGGATCGTTATTGTCTTTGATGTTTGATAGCTTAGGATTGTTGTTTATCTCTGATGTTTGAATTCTGTGTAGGTTTTCTATTGACCCATGCGCCAACTCCTTCATCCGGGAAATATAGCAAGGGTATTACATGGGACCTTGGAAGAGTTAGAGGTCGGTTCCAGACGAAAGGAGGGATTCATGGTGGCAGACATTTGTTGTAAGTTTTTTAGATTTTCAAATACATATTAAAAATTATTCTTTGATAACAACTAACAATATTGTTTCATTTTGTAGCAAAATTTCTATTGGGAGCCTCAGTTTAATGAGATTGTCTATGCCCTCTGGAAGAAGGAAACATGGACGACTATTGGTGAAAGGATCAGCAAGAAGAAGAGGCAAAATAAGCAGCCAAAGTACATCAATGACACGGACTGGACTTACCTTTTGGAGCATTGGGCGACAGAACCAGCCAAGAAGAAGAGCAAGAAAACTGCAAAACGCCGCAAGTCTGACCATGTGGGTAAAGGAGAACACAAGCACAATGTAGGTCCTTGTGGTTTTGCTAGGATAGCATACAAAATGGTATTTTCTGAAGCCTTTTTTATTTTGAAAATTTGCCTAATTGATTTTATTTTCTCTCTGGTTTTGCAGACGATCGAGACTGGTGAACCACCATCCTACACAGACCTTGTGAGGAGGACACACATACGCAAGGATTGGACTTTTGTGGACTACCGTGCTGAAGAACTGGTAGCTCAAGCTGAGATGGAAGCATCCACACAGCTCTCTAACACTGAAGGATCACCACAAAGTCCTTCAACAACATCAACTCCTTCTCGCATCATGTTAAACCAAGCTTATCTTAAGGTATTTTTTCAATCTTTTGTCTATTGTCTTTTGTGTTTTGATTAAGTCTTAATGTTTATAATAGCAATTAATTGTTGTTTATAACTGTTGTCTTTTGTGTTTTGATTAAGTCTTTGTGGTTTGACACTGGATACGTTTTTCCTTTGATCTCTGAATGCCACAGGTAAAAGGGGGCCTGTCTATGGACTCGGCAGTGCCCAGTATAGGGAACATGCACCATCTGCAAGAGTCCCAGCTTCTCTATCCCGGAACCTAGAGTTGGAGCTGCGTGTGAGTGGATTGGAGACGAGTTTACAGACTGTGAATGTTGATGTAAGTGCTGTCAAGGCAGATGTGGCAGTAATGAAGAACGATATGTCTGCAACAAGGTCTGCAGTCAGTCAGATCCTCCAAATGCTTCAGCTCCAAGCAGTTCCGACTCAGGAAGAAGTCTCTCCTTCGGCACAACCTTCCCACTACAAGAAAATTGTATTATTGCAAGAGTAATATATTGTTGCAATATGCTAATATATTATTGCGAAAATGAAATTGCAAGAGAATTGTGACTAATTTTTATTCCTTGCTGTTTGAATGTTGCAAATTCACATTTGTTGCATATATGTAGCAAAATTAGCAAGAAATTAAGTTGTTGCTTTAACCGTCATATTATTGCAACAATTTATTTATAACAATTTTGTTGTATATTTGCAACTTATTTTTGCAATCGTAGATAGTGAGAATCTTGCTAGGTATAATTTATTAATTTATAGCAAATAACATTGTAAATTTCCAATTAATTTGTTTCTTCAATGTAGTAGTACTAATGTTGGAAGACAACTATATTAAAAATTGTTATAATGACAACTTATAGTTGCAACTTATACACTGTGACATAAAATATACAAAAATGTTGTCGCAATTTTATATAGTTACAAGTGATCATTGTAGTATTTTTATATTTAGTAATATATAAAATAACACAAGTCAAATGACCAAGAATTCATAAAAGAGCGATAATTTGAAACTTAAGATACATGATCCATCAATGATCCATCGATAAAAAAAAATAGCAACATTTTTTGAACCCCTCACTAATTAGCCTTTTCTTTCATCTACAGATGATCCATATTATTTCTTGTGTGTCTCATGAAGAACATCCGTTCTTTTATTCTACAAAATATAAATGTTAGAAAACAAAATTTGAAGTTGTATAAATAAACACAATGTGTCTTATCAAAATTCTACAGCCCCATCATATCGTATAAATCTATAAACAAAAGTAAAAATACAATGTCAACTAAAACTTCAAATGTTATATATATGTTTCTTTTTACCACAATGATCCATTCATTATTTTTTTATGGATTAAGAACACCTAAGATATTCATTGGTTGGGATACTCCTTGATAGTGACCATCATTTTCCATATCCATCTGAAAAAAAAATAACAAGATCAAAGTTAACACTTAAAGCAAACAAATAAAAGATAAGCAAAACACACAGAAAAAAAAACTGAAGATGAGTAGCTTACGAAAAAGTTTTTCTGTGTGCAGAAGTGTGATAAGTTATCAGAAGCACACATGTAGTTTGTATATATATATGAAACAATAAAATCTAAAAGTATCTTGATATAGGATATTTCTAGGGAAATTACATTGTATATCATTCAAACAAATTATAATTCATTGTATAACAAAAAGACCTAAGTTACAAATATGTATCGTGTCTTTTATATAATAATACCATCAGACCCCTATATACAACCGGTGAAACCTGCACAAGAAAATAAAAACTAAATTAATAATGTGTAATTGTAAAAGATAAAACGTGGTTTGTCATTATTCACTTATCTTCTTAACTAAATTTATTCTCAGGAGAGGGAGAACGATGAAGGTGTAGGCGGTGAGTAAACACAACAACTCTTTCATTTCTTTTTCTTCTTCTCTTAAATAACTGATTCTCACAATCATGTTTTTGTTTTTATACTCTGTTTCTGTTTTTGTTTTATAAATCCAATGATGAAGAATAACGATAGCGGGCCGGTAAAAGCGTTGCTATGTCGAAAAAAGGAGAGGAGATGAAGACTAATGACGGTGGTGAATAATAATGACATACGAAGTGAAGGTGTATCAGCATGTCTGTAAAAATGGAGAACTGAAGAAGATGAACTCGTTGTCTATACTATATTCCGTGAAAGGAATAGTATATTATATATTCTTTAGTGTAGCTATTTATGTAAGGTTACCATATTATTTTTGACATATTTCTATACTATTCTTTAAAAATGTAATTGTGCCTTCAAGTGTTTAGTGTAGCTATTTATGTAATTGTGCCTTCAAGTGTCTAATATTGAAAAATAATTTATAAATTTTACTTGGGTTTATAGATTCATGTCTAGGATTTAGATTTAGTAAGTAGAGGTTTAGTATAGTAAACCATATTATATACATTATATTTGGGTTTATATTTCTTTGATTAGGGTTTACCTTTACTAATCACTGGTGTGTCTTGTGTTGTTATATTTTTTTAGGTGGAAAAGGTTTACTATTTGCATTCCATACTATGTATTATGTATTGAACAAGTAAATGTGACTTCAAGTATCTAGTATTAGAAAATAATTTATAGATTGTATTTGTGTTCCTACCTAGTGTTTGGGTATAGCAGTCAGTAATTTTCGGTTGGTTTATTTTATAAAATTTCTACTGTATTTTGGTGTTGTACTATGTCGCTAAGATAGAATAGTACACTCACAACCTTAGATAGTACCTCACTTTGATATTTATTAGAATGAAAAATATATACGATAAAAAAGAAAGCTACGTGGATGTTCTACGAAACTTCAGTTTTGCACATTAATTTTACAAAGGTGTCCACACTTCATAAACCATCGTGTCATCTTTTTCTTCTTTTTGGTACCGGCAACTTGTACTTACAAAGGATATAACCGGATGATCTAAGACATAAATGATAGTTTCTTAATTCTATCAACATCAATGCTATGTACTTAATTTCACTTATGATTTTGGTTATTTAGCAAATTTTCCCATATTTCTATATCTTTCAAAATTATATTCTCTCAACAAACTAAAATCAAGAAGGAATCAAATAAAAAATGGGAATAAAAGATGACAAGCATTTGACTAAATAACTAGATTTTGACCCGCGCTTGAGAAGCGCGGGTTTTATTTTGGTTGTAAAAAAATGTATCAAATGATTCTATTTTTATTATATGATAGTTTTATATGTGAAATTTGATGTATTTAAAACGTTTTAGTAGGATCTTTTCATTGAGTTTTGCATAACCGACTCAGTTTGTGATTGAACCGCGAATCAGAAAATTTAGTGTTGTGAGAATATGAAGAATTAAAACACATATTAGATTGAAACCAAAATTGGATGGGTCCATGGCCTATAATAAATTTTAAAAATCAATACTATTGAAAATGCCCAAAATTGTATTATAAATTTGTAGTTAAATCAAATAAATATGTTAATCGAATTATATAGTTTATTTATGTTAGTTAAAATAATTACATTTATGATTTTTGAACAGTAAAAATAATATTCAATTTTAACCCGCACTTCTTATATAGTTTATTTATGTTAGTTAAAATAATTACATCTATGATTTTTGAACAATAAAAATAATATTCAATTTTGACCCGCGCTTAAGAAGGGCGGGTATTTTTTTGTTAACGATAAAATAATATATTAAATTAATTTATGAGAGACAAAGGTAACTCAAAAAATATTTTTTTTATGAGATTCAAAGATAACTCAAAGTATATAAGGAAGAATTTAAATATTGCAAGATTCTAGAGTAACAGATGATATTTGTTACTCCAAGTATCTCATTTTTTGTTTCAATATGCAGCAAATATAGTATAAATCGATTTTTGTTTATTATATCATAGTATATTGATCTGTTTTATACAACACTATGTATTTTCATATAAATAAATCAGTCGATAAATCGTCAAGAAAAAGCAAATAATTTTTAAAATGAAAATTATTGGGTGAAAAAAATGCAATTTTGATTCAGCTAGGATTAACGCTCGAGAATCATCATTACGCGATTGTCAAAACATAACTAAAAACATTATTTCTAAACAAACATAATTCTAAAACGGATGGATGGAGAATCATCATTACCGCTGCGATTTTGATGCAGCCAGGATTAACACTCGAGAATCATCATTACCTCTGTGATTATAAATAAGTTTTATAATTTAGTCTATACTATTATAAAGTGAAAATTTTTTTGTTGAAGAATATAAATACCGTTGTTTAAATTCATCTGTCTCTGGTATTTTAGGATTAACAAACATATGACTTACGTCATAAGCATTTGAGATTTGGATCTCACTTATAACCAAAAATAAATCATAAGCATTTGAGTAATTTCTTTTGCCAATCGAGGAATGTATGTCTTGTTACACGAGGCATGGATCTTACTTCCCTATATAAACATAAAACATTATCATTTATGTTAAACTTTAACGAAATGAAGATATCTAAATTAAAATCTATACAAAAGGATAAATTTACATTTGCATCACAAAGGATTAGTTCCATGGACTCTCTTAGTCTTTCATGAAATGTCTCCACGTATGAAGGCTTTTGAATTGGATGCGACAGCAGTCTTCCTCGGTTTTACATCGCTCAAGAAAGACAACTGCAAATTATTCGCCATTTTTGTTTTAGGTTTTTGAAAGGATGATAAATATAATGGTTAACAGAGGCTATATTTATAATAGGTAGGGACGGTATACAATTAGGTTACGCGAATGTAGGGGAGGATATTTCATACGATTTTTAAAATATCTCTTTCGAGGAATAAATAATATTTCTTGAAGATTTCGAATTAGTTAGGAAGTTTAAGTTTAACAGTTAATGGTAATCCAACTACGGTAAGTTACCAAAATTTATGGAATCTACGATATTGATTGTGGTTAATTGTAACTTGTAGTTAAAGAAATTTCTTTATTTTAGTAGGAAGATAATTATAGAAAACCGTATTTGCAATATTTTCTTAACAAAACTATCTCGTCCATTAAATGTCAACATGAGAGTGATGATATATATTTTTTGGTTGATATCATATGTCGTCTAACTATGGTATATAAATACAGGTATATTTAGTGAGACATGAAAACATATTTCATATATGAAGAAAAACATGAAATGAAGGTCTATAACACAATATAAATGAAATGAAAGTTTATAAAGTCCATGTATGATGCATATACCAAAAAATGTCAACCAAAAAAGTATAATGTTAGAAATATATAGATTGAAATCGTGTAATATAAGGTCTATAACACAATATAAATGTATGAAATATAATATGGTTTATAAATACGGGTAAATTTAGTGAGACGTGAAGACTTATTTCATATATGAAGATAGATCATGAAATGAAGGTTTATAACACAATATAAATGAAATGAAGGTGTATATAGTCTATGTATGATGCATATACCATAAAATGTCAACTAAAAAAGTATAGTGTTGGAAATATATAGATTGAAATCTTGTAATATAGGGTCTATAACACAATATAATTGTATGAAATATAGTATGGTATATAAATACGGGTAAATTTAGTGAGACATGAAAACATATTTCATATATGAAGATAAATCATGAAATGAAGGTCTATAACACTATACAAATGAAAGGAAGGTTTATAAAGTCCACGTATGATGCATATACCAAAAAATGTCAACAAAAAAAAGTATAATGTTGGAAATATATAGATTGAAATCATGTAATATAAGGTGTATAACACAATATAAATGTATGAAATATAGTTTGGAATATGGTTATAAAGTCTATATATGATTTATATACCAAAAAAGTCAACCATAAAAGTATAATGCTGAAAATCTATAGATTGAAATCATGTAATATAAGATGTATAATACAATATAAATGTATGAAATATATTATGGAATGTGGTTATAAAGTCTATATATGATGCATATATCAAATCGTGTTATATAATGTTGGAAATCAATAAATGTATGAAATATGGTTAGAGAAATTAATGGGAAGAGAGAGAATAATTAATAGGAAAAAAGAATAATTAATGGTTAGAGTAATTAAAGGAAAGAGAGAGAATAATTCGGGTATATATAATTTGTGATATGATTTGTAACAAATCGATATATATATATATAGATGTAAGGCGAGGAAGCCCTAGCTCTGACGGCGCTGGAGATTTGAATGGCGATCACGATCCTTGGCTTTGGAGTGTCTCTCTCTGGTTGAGATCTCATCACTCTTCGGTGATAGATTGCTAGGGGTGATCTCTGGATTCGGATAATCACAGGTTGACGGAAGGTTTGAATGTTGGAAGTGATCCTTGTTACTTCCTTCTTCGCCACGAAACTGTTTCTCTCTCCGATCATCTCTGCGTTTTCCAGTGAGATATTTCTGTTCTCCTGAGTTACTGGCCATCTATGCTTAATCTCATCGTTCATTGACGTGAGATCTTAGTTTTTTCTTGACGAGTATTGGTCTTCGACTTCGTCGGAATCAAGTGATCGGAGTTCTTGACTAGCTCCGGCGAATGAATGAGAGGATTCTCTGGGTCTACTGATCTCTTTTGTTTTCAAGTTAGGATTCTTTGATCTTAGCTTCTCTGTGACGAATATTGGTGTTGGAGATCTTCGAAATCAAGTGACCGAATCACCTCTTTGGTTGACTCCATGGATCATTCTTGAATGGCTCCGGCAAACGAATGACATGCTTCTCCTGGGTTACTGATTTCTTTTGTTCGTTGAGTTAGGATCCTTTGATCTTGACTCGAGTTTGGTGTCGTTTTTTCTCTGTTGGTACTCTGTTTTTTCTTACTGCAAAACAGAGCATCCCGAGCTTTGGTACTACGTTGACCTCCTGCGTATTCTGAGCTAGTGTTGGGTTTTGTTTACACATTGAGTATGAGGTCGAATGATGGGGATACTTCTGCTGATGTTAAGGGGAAAGGAACTGTCAGTGTTGATGAGGAAGAACCCTTCCGGCTCATCGATGACGAGGATTCTCATGTACTCCAGGAGTTCAAACTCTCTCTGATCGGAAAAATTCTCAATCCGAGGAAGCAAAAGGTTGATAAATTAATCAATTACATGCCGTCACAGTGGGGAATGCAAGATCGGCTCACAGCGAATGACTTGGGTAATGGAAAATTCTTGTTGAATTTTACTACTGAAGAAGATCTAAATGAAGTCTTACGGCAAGGCCCTTTCCATTTCAATTTCTGCATGTTTGTGCTAGTGAGGTGGGAGCCTATTGTTCACGATGATTACCCATGGACTATCCCCTTTTGGGTGACTATAACTGGAGTGCCTTTCCACTTGTGGACAATAAAGAATTTGCGAGGTCTTGGGGACACTTTCGGGCGTGTTTATACGTTGGAACTTGAAGAGGGTCGGATGCTTATTGATATAGATACACGTAAACCTTTAAACTTCACACGAATGGCTACAAACTCAGAAGGCGATGCAGTCACAATCAAAATATCCTATGATCTCCTCTTTAAGCATTGTACAACTTGTGGTTTCTTGACCCATGAGAAGGATCATTGTCCTTTGAAACCACAAGCAAACACTGTTTTGATCGAGTTGGGACGTCACATTACGGGACCAAAGGACTTCTATGCGGCGTGAACCAAGCCTGAGGCTCAACAACGTCGGTTCTTCTTCTCTGGAAACTCATCAACAGAGGCAAGGTGAGTCTAACTACAACACAGAAGCTCGTATGGCCTGTCACAGAAACGATGATAACCATCAATCTGATGGGCATTCTGGAGAGTATCGCAACAAAGGTGTTTGCTCCACACAGCATGTTTAAAGCAGTGCTAGGGTGATGCGGAGACGCGACGTGAAACAGAGTAGACATGCCCAGGTTCCCTACAGTCGATATCATGATGGGTATCGAGCTGTGAAGTCTTTTGCTTCAACTCGAGATACCGCACGAAGCAATGTAGTGGAAGATCAGATGGGTTCTGTGAGGTTTGAGCGAAGGAGTGGTGGTGATTCACCACAAAGGAGAGTCAATGACAGGCGCTTGAACACTGGATTGAGCAAGAGGAGTGATAGATTGGAGTGGATGGAGAAAGGCAAAAGCGTGGAAGGGTTGGAACATGTGAAGGGACTGGAGAATCATCATCGTGTTTCCTCACTGTATCAACCAGTCTGCAGGAATGGGAAGCTTATGGAGAAGGTCACTGAGGGGAACAGAGATTCTTGTTCTCCCCGAGCGTCTCACCATGTTTCTACACGGAATCAAAGTACGAGTAGGAGCACACGAGTTCGTTCTTTTGATGGCCGCATACATGAAGCTCAGGGGACTGGTGTATCTGGTGGGAACACCGCAACTAGTGCTGAGAGGATGGAGAGGAGCTTTTCATCAGGTCCTTATGATCAAGAGAAAGTGATGGGAGATGGGAACTTGTCACATAATGCGCGGGGACATTTTGTTGAGCCAACAGAGACACGTGTGAATCCACAGAAGAAACGACTTGCCAGAAAAATAACATCTCCAACTATGCACGAAAATGTGACGGTCCGTTCAAAAAGTGTGATGCGTTCTTTGACATACCACTCGGATATTACTGAGCCTGAAGATGATGATGCACGAGTAATTGAAGCCTTATCTGATATGGGGCCTGCACTACATGAGGACGAAGGAGGACTAGATGAGGATGGTGATCTTTTTGAGGAGGAATTAATGGATTTAAAGGCACCTGTGGTACCTGTCCCACGCCAAACTGAGAAAGAGAGAAACTCGAGGAATCTGAAAGGAGCTAAGAGTGGAAATAGGCGAACTCCTAAGAAGAAAGCGGTTCTCCGTCGAGGATCTCCTCGGTTACGAGTCCTAAGTTCTAATTCTCAGAGGTTAACTGATGAGAAGGCTAAACCAAAACATCCTAGTCATACTGCTAGAGAGAATCGGTCTAAGTCAAACAAAGGAAGTGGTTCGGTGGGATCCAAAAACCCATCCCACATTCATCCATGAGGACACTCAGTTGGAACTGTCGAGGGATTGGGACTGACCTCACAGTTCGACGCCTTACGGAGATGTGTCAGAAGCATCGCCCAGGACTAGTGTTCCTCTCTGAAACTAAGAATAGGAGGCTGCTGTTGCAAGACATTCAGGCCGACTTAGGATTTGATCGTTTGTTTACCGTTGAGCCAAATGGGCTCAGCGGTGGTTTAGCTTTATTTTTTATGGATGATTTTCAAGTTAAGATTTTATTTTCAAATAATAGAATGATTGACATTGAGGCAGTCATTGATGGAATAAAATTCTATATGACAATTGTTTATGGGGATCATGTAGTAGAACGGAGAGAATTAGTATGGGAACGTCTTTTGCGTTTTTCAACAACAAGAATTGGACCTTGGTTTATGATTGGTGATTTTAATGAAATTACTTGTCATGAAGAAAAGGAAGGCGGCAAACACCGTACGGATAATTCTGTCTTGCCTTTCAGGCAGATGCTCAGTGACTGTGGTATGCTGGAGTTTCTGTTCACAGGAAACATGTTTTCATGGGTAGGAAGAAGAGCAGAAAATGCTACTGTAAGATGTCGTCTTGATAGAGCTGTGGGTAATGAGAATTGGCATGAGAAATTTCCTCATTCTAAAGTCCAGTATCTAAGGATTTGGGGTTCAGATCATCGTCCAATCCTGGCATACATTCTTAAAAAGAAGCCACAGAGATCGGAAAATTTCAAATTTGATAAGCGATGGCTTTAGAATGAGGAACTCAGACAGATTATTCTTGAAGGATGGAAATCACCAGATCTACCACCGGGTGCAAGTATTATGGAGCATATTACAATCTGTAGGCGTGCGTTATGTGATTGGAAGAGAAAACATAACCTGAATTCAGAGAAAACTGTAGAGGAGCTAAAGGAAAAGGTGGACCGATTATCCTCCACTGATGATGCCACTACAGAGGAGATATCGGCGGCATTAAAAGAATTTTCTGATGCCCTTAAGGCGGAGGAATTATTTTGGAAGCAGAAGTGCAGGATATTCTGGTTAAGGGAGGGAGATCGAAATACTAAGTTTTTTCATGATCTGACGAAGCAGCGAAGAGCGAGGAACAGGATAACCCAACTAATAGATGCAGATGGGAACGTTGTAGAGGATGAGGAAGGCCTGGTAGCCATTGCTACTAGTTATTTCCGCCAAATCTTCCAATCATCGAACCCTGAGGAGATTGAGGAGGCACTCTCAGAAGTTAGCACTACAATTATGCCTGCAGATAATGAGGGTCTTACAGCCCCGGTCACAGAGTGGGAAGTTAAATTAGCTCTTTTTGCTATGCACCCTGAGAAAGCTCGTGGACCTGACGGAATGATGGCTTTGTTCTATCAAAACTTCTGGGATATCGTTAAGGATGATTTAACTCGTATGGTTAATGAATTCTTGTTCCAAGGGAGCATTCCGACTGGTCTCAATGATACTAATATATGCCTTATCCCGAAAGTTGACAAGCCAAACCAGATGAGCCAATTACGGCCCATTAGTCTTTGTAATGTTTGCTACAAAATTATATCCAAGGTCTTATGCCAAAGACTAAAAAGGTCCTTCCAGATAGGATTTCTGAAACTCAGTCAGCCTTTGTTGCTGGGAGACAGATATCAGCTAATATAATGATAGCCCAAGAGTTTTTCCATGCCTTAAGAACAAAACCAAGTGGGCGCAATAAGAGGATGGCCATTAAAACAGACATGAGTAAGGCGTATGATCAGATGGAATGATCTTTCATTTAAGCCACCATGAGGAAGATGGGATTCTCAGAAGTCTGGATTTCCTGGATTATGCGTTGTGTAACAACAGTGAAGTACAAGGTACTCATGAATTGACAGCCAAGAGGGAACATTGTCCCGGAAAGAGTTTTACGTAAGGGGGATCCTTTGTCCCCTTTCATTTTTATTCTATGCACGGAAGCGCTCGTTAGCCTTCTTAATCACGCAGAGAGTCAGGGAAAGATAACGGGGATGCGCATCACGCGTGCGTGTCCATCGATATCCCACCTGCTTTTTGCTGATGATAGCCTTTTCTTTTGTAAGGCGGGGCCCCGTGAATGTGAAGAAGTAATTAAAGAGGTTAGGAAATATGGACAAGCCTCTGAACAATGCATTAATTTTGACAAGTCTTCTCTACTCTTTGGTAAGAGGATCGGTCAAGAGGCCAGACAGGGGATCAAAGATACACTTGGGATCCAAAATGACGCAGGAATGGGAACCTATCTAGGGATACCTGAGGATATCAGTGGCTCAAAATGTAAACTGTTTGCATTCTTAAAAGACAAACTTCGGCATAGAGTGAATGGATGGACGGGTAGGTGGTTATCTAGAGGCGGAAAGGAAGTAATGATCAAGTCTATCCTGTTAGCTCTCCCAACCTATGTTATGTCTTGCTTTCTGCTTCCTTTGGAGATATGTGATGCCTTGGCTAGTGTCATTGCACAGTTTTGGTGGAGCTCAAACCCACCAAAGAGAGGCTTACATTGGACAACATGGGATAAGTTATGTCTATCCAAAGAGGAAGGAGGAATTGGATTCAGGATGATCCATGAGTTTAACCTGGCGTTACTAGCAAAGCAGTTGTGGAGATTGGCCCAAAATCCAGACTCCTTGGTAGCTCGAGCTATGAGGGGGCGGTATTATCGATTAAGTTTGCCTTTGCGAAATCTCAATGTTAGCAGCCCATCATATGTGTGGACAAGCATCTCGGCTGCACGTGACCTATTGCTATTGGGGGTTAGACAGAAAATCCATTCAGGTTATGAAGTAAAGGTATGGGAAGACCCATGGATTCTCACAATCCCAGCGAGATCAGCAAATGCAACTGCCCCGGTTCTGCATCCGAACATGAGAGTGAGTGATCTTATCAATCAAGAAACAAAGTCTTGGGACCTGGAGAGACTGGCAAATTATGTTGACGCTGCAGACATACCTCTCATAAGGAGTATGGCAATTAGCTCAACCCATCGCAGAGACACACATTGTTGGAGTTACACAAGGAGCGGGCAGTACACTGTCAAGTCCGGTTATTGGGTAGCTCGAAATATATTAATGAAGGAGGAAGATAATCTGGTGGACGAACCTAGCATTAAAAGGCTTCAAGCACAGGTATGGAAGGTCAAGGCACCCCCGAAGATGTGCCATCTTATGTGGCAGGTTATATCGGGGCAGATGGCTGTTACGAGTGCGCTAAATCATAGACACATGAGATGCGATAACTTCTGCCCACGATGCGGTGAACCAGAGGAGACAATTGCACATGCAATTTTTCAATGTCCACCGGCCTTACAGGTATGGGCCTTAGCATCTATACCCACCAGTCCAACTTTGTTCCCTTTGGAGAGCACATATGCGAATATGGACTATCTATTCTGGCGAAAGAAGGCCATTTGCGGGCCAGAATTAGACAGGGATCCTTATCCTTGGTTAATATGGTACATTTGGAAGGCTCGGAATGATAAGTTGTTCAGAGGAATAGATAGAGACCCTTTAGAATTGGCCCGGTATGCAGAGAGTGAGTGTCTTGCCTGGTTCCAAGCTAATGAGCAGGAAGGTGAGAGTGCACAAGAGACCGGTGATACGGAACGTCAGGCCATAAGCCTACGAGATATTTGCATGATAGATAGTTCTTGGACCTCTATAGATCAATTCTCCGGATGCGGTTGGGATTGGAAAGATAGCAGGGGAAATAGTCAGCTGATGGGGATGCGTAATGTGAGTAGAGTGGAGTCAGCTTTGCATTCTGAGCTGGAAGCACTGCGGTGGGCAATGGAGAACATGCTTCAACATTCGCCATGTCAGAGCTTTGGGGCGGACTGTAAGGAATTGGTAGCAATGCTCACGGATCCCTATGGATGGCCAAGCTTTTCGACGGAACTAGAGAGGATCTCAACGCTGAGGATTTGTTTCCCAGATTTCAAGATCACTTATATACCTAGATCTCTTAATGCTGTGTCCGATCATTTAGCTAAGGCTGCCTGATCCTTTTATCGTGAGCTCATGTATGTTGGTTGTTCTATTCCGGTCTGGATTCCCAGACCACCTCATGCTTGAGTAATAGATCAGCCTTTCGTTGACAAAAAAAAAAAATATAGATGTAAGGCCGAAAATAAATTACCATAATAGTGATAGTGCACACAACTTCTATCAGTCAATTTTTCAAGGATGTCTTTGCTTTTAATAGTATATATATGATGCATATACCAAATCGTGTAATATAATGTTGGAAATCAATAAATGTATGAATTATATTATGAAATATGGTTAGAGTAATTAATGGGAAGAGAGAAAAATAAATAATGGGAAAAAGAGAATAACTAATGGTTAGAGTAATTAATGGAAAGAGAGAGAATAATTCGGGTATATGCAATATGTGATATGATTTGTAACAAATTGATATATATATATATATATATATATATATATATATATATATATATATATATATATATATATATATATAGATATAGATGTAAGATGAAAATAAATTACCAAAATGCCATTAATGAAGGGTGCACACAACTTCCATCAGTCAATTTTTCAAGGGTGCCTTCACTTTTAATATTATAGATTTCGTGAACATGAAACTAAAGTACAGTAGAACCTCTATAAATTAATACTCGATAAATTAATAATCTCTATAAATTAATAAATTTCACCGGTCCCAACTTGGGCCGGTCTAAAATATGACACATATCGATAAAATAATAAGATAATAATATTTTTAAAACTTTCATGTAAATATATGGTCCCACTAAAATCATAATTTAATAATCTAGCTATATATAGTTTTATATAAGTACAATCTAACATTATATTGTTGGTTTTATATTTATTATAAAATACTTTTATTTTTAAACATTTCAATATATTTTGATAATATTTAGTTAGGGGTTTTATATTTACTATAAAAATAATTTTATTTTTTAAAAATTTCAATATATTTTGATAATATTTAGTTAAATTATATAAAAAAACCATGTAACAATTATATGAAACTTAAAAATATACACCAAATAAGATAGTAAAACATATAAAAGTCAAATTTCTAAATTTAAATAATGTACATATGCTAAAATCAAATATATTTTTTATTTTATAAATAAAAATGGAAAAAAATAACAAAAAATCTAAATAAGGAAACTTTCGTAAATTAATATCTTTATAAATTAATAAAATTTCGAAGTCCCAACATTATTAATTTATAGAGGTTTTATTGTATATTAATAGTTTTGTTTTTTGCTCTCAGTGCATTTACCAAAAACAAAACAACTCCTTAGACAAATCTAATCTTATTCACGTTGGAACTGAGGATGTGTTTATTGCTGTTATTTAGTGGATTCCTTCCTTTTCTTATAATTTTAATTTTTACTATAAATGATCATAGTCTCTTCAATTCCAACCTACGTATCAGTAAACTACACCATACTAGACCCAAGACAATAAAAACCATAACATAAACTATATATAAAATATCAACAATCTGAACCTTGAAAATATAGTGTACATCTTTAAACATATAGTATGAATATATATTATATATTTCTTGTACTTAGTACACAATTTTTTTCTAAAACATATAACAACAAATACATATAATTATTGTCACATTTTTTGCTACGTAATGTTTTATATATTTTTTTGCAAATGAGCAATAGTTTCAAACTATTGATTGTTTCATGCAAAATTTGTAATATATTTGTTTATCTTGTAAAATGTTGCATTTTAGTAATGAAAATATGCAACATATATTGTGGTTGAGATTTTGCAATAAATGTGTAATGAAATTGTAACGAATATTCATTATTGCAAAAATATTGCAATGATCATAGCAAATTAATAACATAAATATATGTTGCAATTTTGTTGTTACAATATGACAATTTTGTTGTAGTGTCCCAAGCCAATGGAACCTAGATGTTCAGCCTCTTCATCTCTTGTCTTTTGGTTCTTAAAGCTCTAATATTTTGGTACTTCTAACTCAAATGCTCTGTAATATATATGTTTATGTTTTGTCTCTTAAGAACTAGTGTATTAATATAATTTCATGTTTTGGTTTAATTTTTATTTAGTATTATTTAAGCATTTAAATTAGCTGTAATTAAGAAATTAAAACTAAAACATAATTAAAAATAAGTGGCTAAATAATTAGCCACTAAAAAACCGGTGATTATGTAAGCCACCGAAAACAAAATGGCTAATGAAAGTTTTAAACCGTGGCTACATAAACCACGAAAATAATTAGTAGAACGTGGCTTCTATAATGCCACGAAAATAAAGTGGCAAAACCGTGGCTATAGAATGCCACGCACATTAGCCACGATTTTAGTAGTATTTACAGTGGCTTTTATAGCCACGGAAAATCAGTGGCAATACCGTGGCTAAATAGCCACGTAAAACCACGGTAATTAATAGCCACGAGGCTATAGCCACGGTAATTTCCCCGACATAGAAACGTGGCTGGTGCTCAGTTAGCCACAGTTTTTTCCTTTATAGCCACGATATCTCAGTAGCTGTATCGTGGCTATACGATGGATTTTTACTAATGAGAAAAGAATAGGTTGATATAGCTTGTGAGAACCAAACTTCCTTGTCCAAACACACTGTGGTCGATCATCTCTCAGTTGTTTCCAAGTCTCTTGGCTTGAAAACTCGTCTTTGAAGCCCAATTGTCAATTCCAAAAGTTTAAATGGAATTTTTTTTGTAAAAGAAGCAAAACTAATTTTACGAAACAATCTTCCCTAATACAAACTTCGGAAAGTCTACTGAAAAACTTTAGTAAAACAAGCAAAAAAAATTACGAAACAATCTTTTGTAAAACAAACTTCGGAAAGTTCTAAGAAGAAATTTCGTAATATTAGCAAAGCATTCCGAAAGCATAAGACAGCATCGACGGATAATGAAGAGACGAGACAAAGCAAGAGAATGTCCTCATCATCCTTATCTCACCTCTCATCGCCCTTATCTCCCCTTGACTCTTCCTTATCGTCAAAACCTCCTCAGTCTCTCTTTCCCATAGCCACAGCCTTCTCTATCTCCTCTGCATCACCTGGTAGTGCCCATGCACTCCTGCGGTGCCCATGACCTCAATATCTCTCCTCGTCGCCCATGACCTCTCTCTCTCCTCATCGCCATGAACTCTCTTTCTCTCCACTCCGCCCACTCCTCATCGCAATCACCTTCTCACTTCTTCATCTCCCATTCCCGTGTTCAGCATGTTCTTGTTTGAATTTTGTCTGAAACATTATTCGTTTCATCGCAATCGGAATTGTAGTTGGGTTTTACAAATAAAACAAGAAGTACTTTGTTCTTGTAAAATTTGGTTAATCAACAAGTCAAAAAAAAAATTAACATGAACACCACTATGTTTTCTATGAAACAAAATGATTTTTATCATCTCATAAACGAATGGCACAAAAAACCGCAACTCGAAACAAGCCAACAATCTTTCTGAGAAGAAGTCATAAAAATTCTAAATTGTAAGACAGTCTAAAACAGCCTAAAAAGCTATACATCCCACTTACGACTCAGAAGGTAAAGTAGCCAATCTTAGTGACGGTTTCTTAGAGAAAAATAAGGAAGAAAATACGATTATTGAAGATTGCTAAAATGATAAACTCGAATCTCAACAAATAAGAAAAGACTGAAGGAAATGGAAGATATAAATCTGTCGGGAAAAGGAAACACGGCTGACCTTAGAGGAATATATAAACAAACCTGAAACTGCGAATAAGGGCACATCAATTTTGCTACATAAACTATCTGCACTTAAAAACCGTAGCATTTATTTCTGCTATGTTTTGTTTTCTATTTTTTGTATCCAGCTACTAGAAAAAAGTAGCGAAAGCACTTCGATCTCTTGTTCAACTCTTTTTTAAACTGATTTAGATTTTCCTTGATACCCGAAAAGGGTACGTAAGTAGCCTTTCATAAGGTTTAATCCAGAATCAATAAAAACCTTTTTACATCTCTTCTCATTTTTTTTTGTTTTTAGTGTTTATGTGGTTACACAGAGAATCCAACCCCTCAAAGAAAGTTATGCTCTTTTTCCATTATAAATTTCGACAGTGCGAATTTTAGTTCCTATATTAAAATATATTGTTATAGGGGATATTACTTTTAAATTGCATTCAAAATATTTTATTATTGGAAAATTTTACATATCCTTGACTTAGCTATTTTATATGCTCAAATTAACCTTTAAATTACTCTCTCAAATAAGAGATTCACTATAGCATTTACGGGTCTAATCCACATGGAATATGATCTCTATAAACCTGTGGTTCTTAGATCAAGTTAGGAAAATAATAGAAAGTAGTAAACAAATTAATAAAGAATTTGGTGTATAAGTAATAAGGAAAAGCGTTAGACCCAGGGATATCAAACATGCAATCAGAGCTGAAATCAATAGATGCTATGGGTTTTGTTAAGAACAATTCTAAAAATAAAACTTAATAGTAAGTTAACCAGTTTTCGCTGCAGAAACTATCAAAAGTCTAGATCCTATTAAAAATCAACTCTCGTTGCGGATTCATGTAATTAGACAAGCATAAATATCCAATTCGATAAGTTCTCTAAATCCCTAGACCAACTCTTGTTGTGAATAAGTATTTATCTCATCATGATATAATTCAGGTACTAGGTAACACTATCATGTCTACCAACTATCCTATGATTAAGTTTCTACTTAGCAACTTTAGAAACATGCATCAAAATCCCTGGTGAAGAATATAATCAGATCACCCTATTAGTTTCATCCCATGGTCAAGAACTCGTTAGGCGCTAGTCGGGCGTTCAGATTGGGACTAGCGCCTAGCTGATTAATCGGAAAATAATCGGGGATTAATCGGGGATTAATCGGGGATTAATTTTTAAATTATTTAATTTTAAATATACAGATATATACACTATCATATGTGTTGTACAAGTAAAAACCCATTGGTGCAGCGGTAAGTGAGGCATTAACATTTGTCGAAGGTGGCGGTTTCGATTCTTCTGTACAACATTAAATCCATTTCTTTTTACTAGTGCATTTTAAAGAAAAAAAATTTAAACAACTATTTACTTTGTCCCACATCGACTAAATAGAGTGGGAGAGAGCATGAAGTATGTTATAAATCCATTTCTTTTTACTAGTGCATTTTAAAGAAAAAAAATTTAAACAGCTATTTACTTTGTCCCACATCGACTAAATAGAGTGGGAGAGAGCATGAAGTATGTTATAAATAGGTAGACAATGTCATACTAACTTCGTCAGTCACATGGGTTTGATATAAAGCCCAATAACGTTGACATTAGTCCAAATTTTCTACGGTTCAAATCGGTTTTAATCCGGTTTTGAAGCGATTAGTCGGTTCTTTGACCGATTAGGCGCTAACCCGATTAATTGATCCGATTTGATCAAAATCGTGGCGGTAAGTGCACGCCGTACGCCTAGTCGGGCGCCTATGCGGCCATTCGCCCGCGTTTTAGAACCCAGGTTTCATCAGTCAACATTTCTTCATAAACCCTAGAAAATTTCTAAATCTAACAGGTTGTTTACTCATACATCATTAGAGATAACACAATCAAATATTGAATAGTTGCATAGATTAAAATATAGAAATACTGGAGTTCAAATCAAATTCTCTTAAGGAGTTCTCTGAAAATAGGACCATGTGTCTTTTTGAAATTAAGGTAACTTCTGGGCTAAAGTGTAATTCTTGAAACTTGCGTCGATTTGCTTGGACAGCATGGGTGTCGATCGACACCATGGGTGAGTAGCTATTGACACTGACCCGAGATAACGACTCTGACTTCAACTTTTCAGCTTTAATTCTCGTGATGCTTCAAATGGCTCTAATCTCCAAATTAATGCTCGAAGACGTACTTAACCCAGCAAAGACTCTAAAAAAAACGCGAACACATAATAAAGAATCTAAAACTGGACTTATACTATGGTCAAAATCTATAAAACCAAGTAATATCAACTTTCCCAGACTTATCTTTAGTTTAACCTCAAGCAACAAAGATTGAACCTGTGGAAGAGGTTTAAAAAAATCACCTTCACTTTGGAACACAAGCATCACCTTTACAATGTTTCAATCCACATCAAATAATACCAACCTTAAAAGGTACTCGGCCTCAGCTTAGCAACCTGACTATCACACCCACAACTCACCAGATACCATATGGCATATCCCTCCATTAACCGCATTTAAGAGTTAAATGTGCTGGTTCAACTTGGGAGTATCGATCAAAGAATACATAGACTCTTACCCAATTAGGTTTCTGAACACACAAGCAGTCTTCTCAGGTTCATTTCCCATGTTTCTTCTCATTTCACTTAGTTGATGTATCCCTTCTTTGAAGACTGCTTGTGTGTTCAAGCTCTAATGTTGGCTGCCACTAGCTTCTGTTAAACTTTTTTGACCTATATCTATTTAAAAAAAAATTATACCGAAGGGAGAAAGGGGGAAACTAGACTCACACAAACTCACCTTCCAGACTTGAGAGTATCCAGTGTATACCAAGCCCCAAGATAAAAAAAAAATGAGTAGATTACGTTGGAGGTCAGTTTTGGTTCTTTCAGACACTCTCAGTGAGCATGGATGCTACTGGTAGGTCGATCCACATTGAAGTTTTCATGTAATACACCCTGCCGTCAGTAACTCAAAGAATAGTACCATAGAGTGGTTAGGTGGTTAGTCTCAATAAAAAGTTTATCATTCCAAACCGACTCTATTTTGGCTCAATAAAACGACTCACTAACACGCAAAACATAACACAATGTCAGTAACTACCTCCCTCTTACTTAAACAACATTGTCTCTAGTGTTATACAGCCTAAGATTAGAAAAATAAATAGATAAATTCCCAATCATGCAAAAGAAATCTCTGAGAACGGGTTAGGTGTTGATTGGCACAACTAAGTGTTGATTGATACTCAGATAGAAGGAGGGTGTCAACTAACACTTTGTAAGTATCGATCGATGTTGGTACTCAACTCATTCTCTCTTCTCTCTCTCTCTCTCTCTCTCTCTCTCTCTCTCTCTCTCTCTCTCTCTCTCTCTCTCTCTTTCTCTCTCTCTCTCTCTCTCACTCTCCCTCTCTCTTTTTGAATAGAAAATCAGCCGGTTGTCTCCCACTCAACACTTTTTTGGTCTTCCGTTTGAATTTTGGAGCTCAGGTTTAATTTTGACCAGAATGAGACTTTGCTCCAAAACAAATTCCAATATCTTCCTTCTTCATCTCAAACAAACAGCCTATAAAACTTCTCACATCATCACATCCCTTGTCTTTTCTTCTCTGAAGTAGTTAGTGCTATGATCTTGACAAATGGCTACGACCTACCTTTGTTGGGCAGCTTGTACTTAGTGCTACTAGTCTGATGAATGAGAGTCAAGGTAGAATCTTTAGGCATTCTGTTCTTATTTTTTATCATTTCCCTAGATGTAGGTCTTTCAGCCTTGTCATGCTTTGATACTCATAGGGTGTCGACCAACACCAAGGGGTATTAATCGACATTTTTGAAACATCTCCACTCTCGAAATCTGCTACGGGTGCTGGATACTCACATATCTTAATCTAGGAAGTTAATTTTATGCCTCTACTCACCAAAACAAGTTCTAGAGGACCCTGTTGTCGATGATTCTAGACACATCTTTTTCTTCTGCATATCAACTACTGCTCCCATTGTAATCATGAAGGCTCTTCCAAGGAGCAGAGAAGTAGTCCAGCCTTTTTAATTCTCAATCACATGATATTCTACAGAGGATAATGTCGTTCCCAATCTTTACTTTCACATTCTAAATGATTTCTTCAGAGTTTGTCTTGAAGACATCTAAAAACGTAAAGCTAGCTGAGGAAGGTTCTACCTTGATTCCCAATCTATCAGCAGCGTCTTTAAGCATGACTAAAGCACCCGCAATCACATAGCATTAGAAAACTCAGTTCCTGCAATAGAACATGATCCACACACTTCCCAGGATCTTGTCTTTTCCTCAACTTCTTGGACTCACTTTTGATTTGGTCAAGCATATATTTGATCTTTTCACATGTCTCCTTGGTTTCCATGGAGAACATACCAATTTGTACTTGTAATAGGCATCCTCAAAAGATTCTTCTCAGGAACCTTATTCACTTTGAAAAAACCAGCAAGCTATTCAGCATTGATAGACCTTTTGAGGTGTCTGGGTACTTACTATGCCATAGATTTCTTGCTCTCTCCAATTGGTATGCAACTCTTGGTCGCATGCTGATTGATAACAGGCAGCTGCATCGCCATATCAGAGGGGTGTTGATCAACGCTTATGGAATGTCGATCGACTCTAGCTTCTTTCCTTGAGTTCTCATATAGGAGGCATCGATGCCATGAAGGTGGTGATCGAAACCAGTTTCTTGTGGCGAGTTCTCAGGGATCCACATTGTGTCAATCGACATTAGTTCTGAGTGCCAAATGGCACTGAACTCTCGACCAGAAAATCGCTTTCATTTAGCTTCTCATGCTTAACCACTTGCCAAAAATATCATCAACTATTTCATTGATATAGTGGTTCTGGCTATATTCAGCTTTCTCGGCAATTCTCAATTCATGCGGTTTCACAGCTTCTGCAGTCTTGGCAACCTTCATATCCAGCTTCTTCACATGAGTGTTCCGAGACTCAACTTCCCATTCAGATATGTGTACATAAAATCCATATTCTTGTTGAGATCTACACTTTTGTTTATTTTGTCCATCCAGAAGATGTATCATGTCTTCAATCTTGCTCCCATGTGTTGATGCATGAATTTTATGATAGCTAGATTCACCATAGTTCCTTGTGAAGCTATGTTTCCATGAAAGGATTTATGGAACTGAGGTTTCTTATTGTACACTTGGTAACCACCTCCAATTTAGTTCACATCCTTTCCTTCATCTGATCCCATAATCTCAATTTCTGCAGAAAACTGAACTTGTTCCTTGTTTATGAGGATATTTTGAACATAATCCAACTTGGCATTGACCTCAGCGATCTGACTAGCTTCCATCTCAGTCGATTTATCCCTCTCAATGTCTGTATTCTTGGTGCTATTTCTAGACAAAAAAATCTCAATCAGTTTTCTTTCTTCTTCAGAACTTCTAGTCTTAAAGTTTCCTTCACTTGCTGCATCCAAAGCCGTCTAATACTTCCAATCAACACCTCTGAAAAAATTGTTCAGCAACTGGACCTCTGTAAACCCATGATGTGGGCAGTCTCTATGATAGGCCTTAAATCTGATCCACACGTTCTTGAATGATTCAGTACGCACATGTTTAATGTGAAGATCTTATGAGAACATCAGACCTTGCCTCATCCAAAAAGTTGTTCAGGAATGCATTCTTCATGGCAGGCGAGATGGTAAGAGATCATGGTGCCAGCTGCTTCAGCGAGTACGCTGTGTCCCTAGACAGAGAGTGTGAGAACAGATTAAATAAGAGATAGTTTTCATAGACCACATTCTCCTTGATGCTAGACACCAAATCTCTGAACCTCTCCAGATGGTCCATGGGATGCTCATGAGGAAGACCATACAAGGGTTGCTAAACCCCAAGACTCAAGTATGCATGCTTCAAATCAAAATCATCTCTCTGAAATGTTGGAGGTCAAACTGAGACATGTTAGCATAGTACTGATTAGGCCTATTGTAATCCCCAAGTGTTCTAGCACAAACATCTTCAACATTCCCAGCAGCTCCAACATTCACTACATTCACCGCAGCGACAACTTCCTCAGAAATCATATTCCCATCCTCGTGATTCCTCTTACGTGTGTCATTGTAGGAACACCCTTCATGGTCTCGTAAGACCCTCTCAGCATCTGTGACCAACGAATGTTCTCTTCCTTGTTGTGAGTATCTTCGAATGACTTTTGAGTGGTATCGTATATTCTAAAGCTGCTAATTGTTGGTTTGAAGGACTCAAAATTTCTTTTTCGCTATTTCTGGTGTGCATGCACCTGAAAGACACATGAAAAGTCTGTAAGTAACTAGTAAAAACCAAAAAAAAAATACTAAATCCTACACCTAGACTAATGGTGAGTTGAAGTCTCCAGCAATGATGTCAAATTTGATATGTTTAAATTAAACTTTAACTTGTTCTCTAAAATAAAAGGTTTATTGTAACATTTAAGGGTCGAATCCACATGAACTATGATCACTCAATAAACTTGTGGTCTTTAGATCAACCTAAGAAAAAAAATAGAAAGCAGTAAACAAATCAATATAGAAATCGGATTGTAAGCAATAAAGAAAAGTGTCAAATCCAGGGATATCAAATACGCAACAAGAACTGAAACTAATAGATGCTATGAGTTTTATTATGAACAATTCTAAAATTCGAATTAATTAGTAAGTCAATCGGCTCTCGCTACAAAAACTATCAGATGTCTAGATCCTATTAAAACCAACTCTTTTTCGGATTCAGTTAATCAGACAAGCATTAAACTCCAATTCGATAACTTAACTAAATTCCTAATTCAACTCTCGTTACGAATAAATATTTAGCTCAGAAGGATTCAATTTATGTAATAGATAACACTCTTGTATCTACCAACTATCCTATAATGAAGTTTTTTACTTAGCTACTCCAGGAACATGTATTAAAAAGAAATTCCTAGTGAAGAATATAGTCACAGACACTATGGGTGTCGATCGATAACATGGGTGAGTGGCATCGACACTGACCTGGGATAATGACTCCCACTTTAAAATGGCTCCGTAATCTCTAAAATGTTCCAAGACGTACATGATCCTGCAAAATATATAAAAGACACAAAACACATAATAATGACACTATAACTGAACTTATGCCATGGTCGAAATCCATAAAAAAACAAGGTATACCACATTTCTATTAAAATCTATTGTTTTGGAATGAGAATTTTCTTTAATTTTACTCATAAGACACTTGAAAACATTTTGATAATATTTATCAGGATTTTATATTATATGGTAGATATATCCTATACACAAAATAATCTAACAGAAACAATTATAATGCCTAATTTATACAGTTTAATCAATATATAAAATTAAAGTAAATATTTTTATTAATTTATATAAAATATAATTTTTTCAATATATATAATATAGTTTAGCTATATTTTCAAACAATCTGTAAATCAATAACTCCATAAATTAATAAAATTATAGTTAAAACATTATTAATTTATAGAGTTTTACAGTATTTAGTACAAATTATTTTTTTGGATTAGTTCTTTAATTTTAAAAGTTAGTATATGAAAATGAAATAGACAAAGGAAAATCAAGATGTATGTGTCCTATAGTTTCTCTGGGATTCTAAAGGGAGATCCTGTTTGATTTTAAATATAAAAAAATCACGAACAATACGGGTGTGATTGGTATGGGCTATAGGTGCTCTCCAAAGCAACATATATTTCTAAAGCACAAATTCACAGCAATCAAACTTTAATGATTTTGTAAAAGTCATAGTTCAGCATCTCCAAAAAGACTCTCTATTTTAAAGTTTCCAAAACTCTATATTTGAAGTTTTAAGGTGTTCTTCTCCAAAAGAAAAACTTCAAATTAACTTCAAAATTATTTCTATTTTACATTTTGATCCTTATATTTGTCATAGTTAATATAAATTCATAAAAAAATTGATAAATAACATACACATATATATAAATTATACAAAAATATTAACTAATAAAATCTTACACTAAAATATAAAATTATAAGTACAAACACATGATTATTACAAATATAATACCACATTTTTGTTGTCTAATTTTGATTTTAAAATACTAAACTACAAGCAACTATTTTAAATTTTATTATAAATATTTATTTAGTTTTACATCTAAAACTTAAATTTATAAAAGGTAAAGTTTAATTTGAAATATTTATAAGATTTTAAAAAAATTATGGATTAAAACAATAAACAAAAAGTATTTATGAATTCTAATTTTTATTTGTAATTGTAAGGACCAAAATGCACTAAAAAAGATGAAACTTCAAATTTAGAGTTTTGAGTATTGAAACTTCAAATATAGAGTTTCACTCTTAAAAACTTCAAATTTGAAGTTTTGAGGTTTCTTTTTGGAGAACAAAAAACTCTATATTTGAAGTTATAAAATTTCTTTTGGAAATGCACTAACATAATCTACAGCTGTACAAGTGCTTTATAGAAAAAATTAAAGCAATTTTTTTTGAGCTTTCCATATAATCTACAGCAATAAAATCTAAAGATACAGCAAAAAAAAAAACTATAGCATTTTTCTACAGCTAAAATTACAGTGTTAAAAGAGAATACATCCAAAATGTAAAGACATGAACATTTATAAATAATTACACTACAATCTCTTTAGATTTATTTTCCTCCAAATCAATGTTCATCCAAAAATAATAGATAGATAAATATGATTAATTTTCTTTTGTTGCAAGAGTTATAATAATAGAGATGATCTCCTAGAAGATCTTCAAGTAATTTGAAACATAAACACTTAAAAGTTAACCAAGCGATATGAATCCCAGACACAATGATTTACATGTGAGTCTGTGACCATCAGAAACCCTAACCAAAATACCAGCAAACTACCTTCAACATGACAACCAATTGATACATTACGAAAAATCAAACAAGTTTTGTATATAGAGCAAACATGAAAAATCAAACCAGTTTTGTATATAGAGCAAACATCATCACAAGAGGTGGGGTATTACATCATATAGTTCTTAGTCTGCATGCATATCCATTGAAGAATCAAAAGAACTAGGAGAGTTAGATCCCCTGTTCAGTTCACTGCTTCTGGTTCCCCCAGATATGGAGCCTCCCTGCGGAATTTGGTAGTTCTGCAGACTACGGCGTATCGGACTAGAAAGAGCGTTTGAGAAAACCGAATTCTTGGACTGGTTTTCGCATTGCTCGGGCCGAACCACTGGAACAGCTGTTGGGCAAGATGTGTCTGAAGAGTTCATGAGCCCGGAATTTATGACATGCATTGTTTGTTGAGGTAGCGGCGCTCTTGGGGATATTGGGGGTTCCTCTGTGCAGCACTCGAGCTCGTTCTGCATTGGAGAAAACAAGAAACTCAATCAAGAAGAGAAAAAAACAGATCTGACAAGGATTCCATGTTATGTTATATAAAATTATATGAACCTGAATGTAATTGATTATATCCACAGGAGTCACTCTAGACCCTCCTTCTTGTTGTCTCCATATCCATTGGTAAAGTTTTTCCTGAAACATGGAAGAATTGAGCAGAACGTTCAGTGTGTTCTATATTGTTCCCGACTTGGAACAGCCACAGAGCTCCTCGTAGGTAGTGATGCAGTAAAGCTAGAAAGAGCCACAACAATCTAGTCTATGCGTTTCTTTCAAACCATACTAACATATTGATCTAAGTAGCATGTCACCGTCCAACTATAAGTTTCACTTCACACCACAACACAATTCATCCCCGCGTCACGTAGAATTTCAGTACATTATAAATAGACAATCATACAATACTGTACAGTCGTCAACATATAATATTCAGACATACACAAGAACAGTCAAATGGTGAGGGACACCGCAAACAAGAAATGATTACCCTATCATATAAAGAATCAACACAGAGGTTGTACATGAAAAAGCCTTGTAATACGCAGAAGTGAGAAAACTAACAACTTAACCTAAAAATCAAAAAAAAAAAAAAAAAAATTGAAATCAACAGAACCTCTCAACGAAGACCAATCAAATTGAATTTATCCTTTTGTAGATAAGAATCACAAACAGTCTGAGAGAGAGAGAAGGGTTTTAAATCCATACCAGACCATGGCGTTCACCGGCTTGGAAAGATAGTTTCTGGTGGTTCATGGATTGAGTGTAAAGCTGAGACAGCGAGTTCGCGGCGGTCCGAAAGGAGGCGTAAACAGTCCGATCTACCTCATCGAGGCTCGTCGCTGTAGCTTTTCTCTTCTTACCCATCCCCTTAAGATTCTTCAATAATCGGCTTTGAACGGATGGTCGCTTTTCTCTCGGCGATTTTGATGAATTATTAAAAAAGAGAAGAGGATTGGACAAAGAGGGGGCACTTGTCTCACTTTATACGAAACGGCAAGACCAAAGAAGGTTTTACCTTTTCGTTTTGGACATCAAACTCTGTAAATTATCTTTACATATACGTACGACAATGTCTTACACAGAATTGTCGATTTGGCTCAGTTCGATTTTTAGGATTTGAATTTTAAAATCAGGCCCAAACAATCTGGCCTCTTGCTCTGCTAACTATTTCATAACTTGTTTCTCTAGTAACAATTACATCATTTAATTTTTAATTAGGCTTATATATGATGATCACCTTCAACATATGTAATATTGATGAATAATTCTATAATATGCTTTCACGATGAAACTCTCACGAAATATTTAGATCACAAACGGTTCTCCATATACAACACAGATGATGGACATGCTCACTCCACAGTAGACGATCACAACAAATGGTTCTGCCTGAAGTACTATGAAACCTCCGATAAGCTTTGTCTTTTATAATCTACAAGAGCTTTCATTGTCTAGAATTCGAATCCACATACATAAATGTATAAGCCCTCTCTAAAATTGAATCATAGTGTGCAGCCACTAGACCAAGTATGTTATATCTAAAACTATCTCATATCATGCAACATTTTTTTGGTTCCAAATTTAATTATCATAGTGAAAGGCACTCGCATACATTGTTGAATGCTAAAGTGATTGTTTCAACAACTCCGGAGAAAGAAGCTACAAGGAGGGAGAACGTAGCTCCAAACAAAGGGAAAATAAATTTGTCGGAGATGGTTGATGTTCATGACAAGGTCATGATGTAAATAAATTCGGCCCAATAACAAAACAGAGACAGTGGAAAAAAAGCTAAGTCGACAAAAGAAAAAAAGTAAATATCTAGCCGACTTCCTCCTATATAAAAAGGAAAAATCATCAAAAGGGAGATATTTACAAACATACAAAATTGGCACAAGAATTAGAGTTTTATAGATTTATATTGTTCTTGACGAATTAATGTCTTTATTGAATTTTGAGACTATTTCCTTATGATAAATTACAAATCTTCCAGTAAACTTTTTTTTTAATTTGCTTTCATCTCAAACATGCCGTAGTTATATTAAATAATTAGTGTCTTCTGTAAATAGTTATATAACAACGCCAAAGAAGATTTATGATAACCGATAGAGATAACTAACAGTTAGACTCGAATCAAAGTTCAGATAAATGCAATCGTACAACCAACTCTGGAAGCAAGTCTGGACACTGTGGTGGCGTTGGTGCAAAGACTCGAGCGTAAAGATGCAACAACAAAGGAGACCCAGGAAAGACTTGACATGTTCGCAACAACCTTATTAAAGGCATGCATTGTCAAGCATGAGATAAATTATGCAAGGGTAAACAAAAAATTGGAGGATTAGGCTTACACACATTGTAAGATTTGAACACATTGTTATTCACAAAATAATGTGGCACCCATTTTTTTTTTTGTTCAAACTTTTACTTTCATTAAGAACTTAAGTTGCGTCCATGCCCAAAGGGACTATTTTGCACATTGGTCAGCCCAAACATTTGCTGAACAGGAATAAAAACGCAATAGAATTAAAAGAAGCAGACAGTTGGTAGATGTCATTAAGTACTCCATAAATCTCGAACAAGCTCCCCTTCTTAACGATGGTGTTGATGAGTACTTGAGAGTCTGAGAGTACTAGAACGTTTTCTAAACCGTGTGAGAGGGAAGAGTTATATCTGAGCGAACAGCTAAGGATTCTGCCATAAGAGGCGCTGAGACCGAGATCTCTGTCGCTGAGTGATGGGAGGGTGAAATTGGGTTATCGAGGACCCATCCTAATCCTGCGTTTTCTGATGTGGAGTTCCACGCTGCATCAATGAAGATCGACATTGATTAGGGTCTCTAGGGATTGGCCTGGATCTGCCTGCAGTCGATTGTTTTGAAATTGGAGGGGGTTGCGTCATCATCCACTCCCGTGCATCAGAGATGGCTTTTTGAGCTGTTTCTTCTAGGCTGAAGCTTTTTTTTTCGAAGATGAGGAGGTTTCTCGATTGCCATAGTTACCATATGATCCATGCCGAGAGAGCTCCAGCTGCAATACCTACTGGTGGTAGGGAAGGTAATCTCCGAACTCTCTCCCACCCCTCATGGAAATCACTGAAATCTACAAAGTTGATATTTATTGCAAATCGGGCTAACTTCCATACCTTTTTGACGTAGGGACATTGGAACATGATATGGCTCACTGATTCCACCACATTGCATCTGACACAGAGTGGAGAGACCGGTATGTTTCTAAGTGCAAATTGTTCTCCTACTGGTAGAGCATCAAGTAGGGATTTCCAGAGGAAAAGTTTAATTTTTTCGGCGGTTTTAATGTTCCAGACACTAGAGTACCAATCATGGTGTGGAGTTTGATCAATGGCTATTGTCTCATGTTTTTCCTCCATGATTGATAGGTATCCTGACCGAGTCGAGTATTCACCAGACTGATTCTTGAGCCACACTAGATCATCTCCCGATGTTAGCTTGCTTGGTTTTATCTTCAGAATTTGTTCCTTATCGAATGGTAGTATCCGCTCAACCTTCTCCAGATCCCATTCAGATGTATCTGGCCAGAGGAGTTCCGCCAGTGTCATACTTTGGAGAGCCTCAGGAGGTGGGCCAAAAGGTCTAAGTTGTTCACAATGTGACATCCATGGGTTACTCTACACGTTAATAGTTTCACTCTTTCCTATCATCCAACCAATATTCTTAACGAGGAGGTCTCGGCTTATAAGTACACTCTTCCAGCCATGTGAGGATGTAGAGGGCGCTTGACAGTTCAGAAAGGAGTCAGTTTGACAATATTTTCCAAGGAGGCACCAAGCAAGGAGGCATGAAGGGTTCTTTATAATACACCATCCTATTTTTTCCAGGAGGGCATCATTAAATGAGTTAACATCTTTAAAACCCAGTCCTCCTTTTTCTTTTGGTCTTGCCATCTTGTACCAAGAGATCCATGAGACTTTTCTTTTTCCAGGTTCTAAATCCCACCAGAAGTGTGTGAGTGAAGATTGGATATCTGGCGCAGACAGATTATGGGATCTTAAAGCATGACATGGTGTGTGAAGACATTGACGCCAACACGCTTTTCACCATAATCATTTTTCCAGAATTTGAAAGGAATTTTGTTGACCAACTAGCTACACTCTGTTAGATTCTGTGAACCACTGAGGCAAATAAGTCTTTTTTTCCTCCTACCAAAAAGCTCAGGGAGCCCTAGGTACTTACCCATACCACCTTCTTTCTCAATTCCAAGGATTGCTTTCATCGATTCTCTTATAGTAGGATGTGTTCTTTTGGAGCAGAAAATTGATGATTTCTGCTTGTTATTAGTTGGCCCGAGACTGTTTCATAGATTGTAAGCAGCTCTTTCAGTGTATCCGCATTCTTTTTGTTTGCTTTGCAGAAGAACATGGTGTCATCCGCAAAGAGGAGGTGGTTGAGCCTGGGGCTGTGTGTTGCAATGGCTATTCCTTTCAGCAGGCCTTTCTCTTGAGCTCTGGAGCAGAGATCTGTGAGAACTTCAGAACAAAGGATGAAAAGGTAAGGTGACAATGGGTCCCCCTGTCTAATTCCCCTTCCAAGTTTTACATAGCCTCTTGATGCGAAAAAGATAAGAAAAAGAGAGTTTGATCGATTTCGGACTGAACCTTATGAAAGGCTGCCTACGTACCCCTTTCGAGGATCAAGTCGAACGTAGTTCAGTTGGTAGATCTGGACAAGAGATCTAACTGCATGAGTGATTTCGATCCAGCAATTGAGCACCAGTCATAGAAACCGAACTTGTCGAGAATAAAGCCAAAGTTTCTAAGTAAGGAAAATTCTAAGTCTAGAAAAGTTATAAAAGTCTCAGATGAGAGCTCTGATTTTCGTCCCTTGCTTCTGTCCTATGCCTCTTGCTTATATACAACCTTCCCTGGCGGTTTCGTCCTTCCATTTCGCCCAGATTCGAGTTTATCGAGAATCTTCCTTTCATGTTTATCTTTCCTTTTTCCCGCGGAAATCTTCTCTTTATCTTCAAACTTGACATTTATCTTCAAACTTGACATTTATCTTCCTTTTGCGGGTAGATCGTCAAAACATTATCGTATCTTCGGGTTAGATTTCGCGAAAGTCGCGAGATGGGCTTTTATCACGTTTTAGGACTTTCCGAGCCGTTTTGCGATAAACCCGTTTTACGACTTTATACAAAATCGTTTCCTGATTCGATGCCATTTTTAATAAGTTCGTCGAGTTAATCGTAAAGTTTAGCTACTTCATCTTTCGGTTAATCGTTGTCGTTTTTACGATTCACTCGAAGTTTTATTAAAAACGCGTTTTTTTACGATTTTTACGAAAAATCTCGAATAATCGTATAGTTTAGGCACTGTTCAGTGCTTCATTTAATCGTTGCCGTTTTATAGGATTCACTCGAGTTTTTTTGAAAAAACAAAGTCTTACGGTTTTTATCGTAAAATTCGATCGATAGGACGGATCGAGACGAAACGGGAGACATTTCGACCGTGGTTCGGAACATGATCGTGTCAAAGGACGTATACCTTGAATCAAGGATGTGGGAGATCGAGGCTCGGGATAATCAGCTCGACGTACAACAAACCTAACAGGACCGGTTCAGCTCGCTGTACGTCAAGCTATCGGGGGGCTCGTAGCTCGACGTACGTCGAGCTATCGGGGGAGCTCGTAGCTCAACATACGTCGAGCTATCAGGGGAGCTCGTAGCTCGACGTACGTCGAGCCATCGGGGGAGCTCGTAGCTCGACGTACGTCGAGCTATCGGGGGAGCTCGTAGCTCGACGTACGTCGAGCTATCGGGGGAGCTCGTAGCTCAACGTACGTCGAGCTATCGGGGGAGCTCATAGCTCGACGTACGTCGAGCTATCGGGGGAGCTCGTAGCTCGACGTACGTCGAGCTGAACTGGCTGGTTCAGCTCGTCGTACGGCGAGCTATCGGGAAGCCCATAGCTCGCGATTTACGGCGGGTGCGGTTTTTTGTGGTTTTCCTTCGTTTTATAAAACTTCTTTTAGTTTTATAAAATGACTTCTCGATTTTCCTAAAACGACTTCTCGATTTTCCTAAAACGACTTCTCGAGTTTTATAAATTAACTTCTCGAGTTTTATAAAACGACTTCTCGAGTTTTATAAAACAACTTCTCGAGTTTTATAAAACGTATTTTTTATATTTTTGAGGAAATTTTTGGCTATTAATTCCGTCGTACCGATTTTGACCCCAATAGTTAGCCCCCCAGCTCGCTAGAACCTTGAGCTTCTAGCGTGAGGTTCTTGCAAGTGGTTAGCCAGTTATAGGTAAGTTAGGCGGAATTAATGGTTGGAAAGTTCCGCTGAAAGTGATCTTTCCACTCTCCAGGCTGTGAAGGCTGCCTACGTACCCTATTGAAGGGATCAAGCCTTTCGTAGTTCGTTTTGGAGTTAAGGTTCGTTTGACCTGTTTCCTAGCAAGACCTTTACGGTCTGATTATGTGTATTGGACCTTTGCCGGCCTTAAGACTAGCCTCGTGGGCTGTTTGCTTTGGCCGAGTGTGACCGTTATAGTTTTTGGACTGGCCGTGTGCGGCTCTGAGTCCCTGCCGCTTTGCGGCTTTATTATAAATCAGTTTGCGTTTTTAAGAGTGTGTTTTTATTCGTATGAATGTAGCGGGAAGAATATGAGTTGATATTGAGGGAGGTCCGCGAGTTGTCGTCTCGCATTCCTTTTCCTTTGTGGATCGCCTTATTTGTTTGCTTGTTTTAGGATGTTTAGTAAATCGAGTGAGCGTTTAGATATAGACGAAGAGACATGCCTTTAGGATCTCGATTCATGCCTTGAGACGTTAGAGACCAGTGTGCTGGGTTTAGGGCAAGACCTAGGTTTACTTTCGGATTGAGGCTATGCGATGACTAGTCGGCTTTCGTTTTGCATGTTGCGATTTTAACCTGATTCCATACCGATTTAGAATCCGCGATAAGTTCTCGGCTTTTACGATTCGTCTGGTTGGAATCAAGCATCTCAACGGGAACAATTTCTAAGTTGCCCAGAAGTGCTGACGAAAATTTTGGATTTCTTTTATAGCGCTATTACCCTGGTGTCGGGTGTTCGAGAGCTATCTCTGCAAGATAACTTAGTTTGTTTAGGACTGTTGCAAGTTTGTTGTGATCAGCATCAAACTTTTTAGGTGATAGATGTTTACGTTGTTTGGGCCTTCACGAAGGATACATACGTTAAGAAGTTTTGCGTATTTTATAGTCGCGAATGGACTGTTAGGTCTTCCAAGAAAATGACTTTATCGAGGAAGGTATTTATGCGAAAAACTATTCTCCGGGCGTCTGCGACGTCTCGCCATGCCGAAAGTTGGTTTTTATTTTATATGCCGCGTTTCATGTTTGAAACATTTGCGGGCTCGAAGATTTTGCGCGGTGTCGCAAGGGTTTTGTCTTAATCCAGCTTTGCAGAAATACTTTTTTTTTGTTTGCGGACATTCGCAGCCAAAACTTATGTTCCTGCTTGGATGTTAAGTAGTTTGATTCGTGCTAGAGAAATTAGGACCGAGGGGTCGCGTAAGTTTGCTCCCGAAACAAAGCGTCTTTAATTACAATGTTTTGTGAAGTGTTGACCTTCCGAGACTCGTCGGGTTTTGTAGGCAACTTGCTTCGGAAATAGAGTGAGCTGTGAGAATACAGAACTTATCCGATTTTGTATAAGTTTGTGTTATCCGTTAAATGTATTGGCTTGGCGTGAAGGTTGTATTCAGCCGCATAGCCAAAGACGCAGTTGGTGGAGGATTAGACCATGACACATTCGTGCTATGAAGTCGAGTCAGTTCGTAAACTTGGACTCAGCATTGAAATGGAGCGTGATCGGACAAGGGCCACATAGCGTTTGTCAAGATTGATATGCCAAGTGTGCCCATGGTTGTGGAAAACTTTATTCCATTTTTTAGTTCTGATTTATACAGTAAAAGTTTCGTATAACCTTTCCTTTGATTGTATGGAAGTTGTTTTCTTTTTTTTTGCCCGAGGGAGACGAAGCTTTAAGAAGCTCGGTGCCGAGCCCATGCGAAGTTGGTTGCGGGATGGTTTCGTTCCAGATGTAATCGAGAGGAATGAGAGCAGATGCTCATGAACCACAGAATGAGATCTTTCAGATCGTGGCGCGAGGAAACAAAGTTTAGATTGGTCGTTCAGTGCCGGATCGTATAGCTTGGTTTCGCTATACGAAGAGTACTTTTCGCAAAACCTGTTACAGTGAAACCTCTATAATTAATAATGTTGGGATTACACCAAAATTTTATTTTTTTATTAATTTAGAGAGATATTAATTTATAGATATACTAATTGAACCAAAAACTCAATTTGGGACTATACATTTATATTAATTTATAAAGATATTTAGTGTATATTAATTTACTGTGTATTAATTTATAGCGGTTCTACTGTATGTTTACTTTCGAAAGTTACTTCGTTATGAAATGATCCTGACTATACGAAGAATTTTTTGCTTAAGTAACGGGCGATGAATTTAGTAAATCGGCACGACGCATTGGGATAACAATGTTTCCGCAGATTTTTTGAGAAACCTTTCCGCTTAGTTTTTGATTCTTCGGTGATGGTTTTTCGGAGTCACTTGCGGAGCTTTACCAAAAGTTATTTCACCAAGATCTAGTCGCAAAATTTTTTAGCCGGTTTCTCGGGCGCAACGACTCACATGACCAGCAATAGGATCAGTTGGCGAGAAGGGAGGACGTGTTCTCTATTGCTGCTTTGTGTTCTCAATTTTTCTTTTTGCCGCAAATGTTCTTGATATTATTCCGTGACTCACTTGGTTCGACGGAGAATGAGATCAATGCTTTGATGCCTAAAGATTTCCTGTATAATTTTTCGATTCTTATACGAAAATTTTTTTTTATCAAGTTGGAGAAGATCTTTATGACTTCGGCAAATCATCGAGTTTCACTCTGAAGTTTCGCAGAGATTTTCTAACCGCATTATTGCGATGAGAGATGTTGTATAGTCCTCAAGATTATTTACTAGACGGTTCGGATCAGTCTTTAGCGTTTAGACGGTTCTTAGATTGTCGTTTGCTTTTGGGATTATTTTTACGAGGCGTCGCATTGTCCGAATATCTATCTGTTTATATTTGCGAGAGTTTGCTTTATAGAAAGTGTTTTCTAGATGCGAGGAAAAATATTCGACGAAAAAAAAAGATGAGCTTCCTTTGAAGGATTCGGATGATCGATAATCCGGGTTTGTTAAAGACCGTGGTGGACTAGCGATGACTTGGAGTATGTCTGATTTACGAAAATTTATAGGAGCGAGTCGGTTTTAAGACGACGTTAGCGTCTCTAGCTCCTTCTTTCTTTAGGAAATGAAAACGCTCGAATGCGTGGCGATCGTTTCTCGATTGTATGAGATATTGGATTGGTTTGCGAGTTATGCCTGAACGGTTAGAGAACAACAGATCGAGATAGACAAAAATTACTTACGACTTAGCATGCTAGACTATCCTGCTAAATTCTAAGTTCCCTAGGTTTTACGGCAGTTTACAAGTCGTTTTCATTCCTTTCCTACGAAAAATTAGAAGTCTAATAAAATTTTCAAATCGGTCATACCTTAGTTTCATTGACGATTTGGGATTCTCTATTCCTTCTTCTTCGTCTTTTGACTTATCGGTCTTCAATGAATTACCAACAAGAGTATCGGAGCGGGGAGAACTTAACCATCGGAGTTCATGTTCTTGTTTCTTCGTACTGCTGGTTTTACTTAAACGACTAGGTGTGCTTTGTATATCAAAAAATCAATCACGTGTTTATGATTGGATGTTTTCGACTTAGCATGGCAAAGTTTCGTAAAACCGGGTTGCGTTTAGAGAGTTCAGATCTCTCGTATATTATAGGCAACTTTGGTGTTAAGTCGACCGTTGTTGTTTTAGACGATTGATTCGAACTTATACGAAGAAAAAAGGCTTTGCGGTTTTTATCGTAAAATCCCGATGGAAATTCCGATTGAGACGAAACGAGAATCAGCGCGATCAAAACTCGAGAGAGAAACTCAAGGATTGGTTCAGCTTGACGTAGGGCGAGCCGGGTGAACCCTTTCAGCTCGCCGTGTGGCGAGCTGGATGGTAAGAACCCTTGGGGCAAAGTCAGCGCCTCTTGGGTGAGGTGAAAGAGTCCTCTAAACTCGCCATACAGCGAGCTGAACTGCATGGCGCGGATAATCTCGATCCGTCGAGTTGACTTGTTTTCGTCGTAGAATCTCAACGGAAAGTTCGATTGAGACGAAACGAAAACTGTACGATCGCGAATGGAGAGAGAAGCTTGAGGAATGGTTCAGGTCGCCTTAGGGAGAGCTAAATGAGTTCTCTCAGCTCGCCATAGGGCGAGCTGGTGCGGACAGTCTCGAATCGTCGAGTTGACTTGTTTTCGTCGTAGAATCTCAACGGAAAGTCCGATTGATGCGAAATGAAAAGCTGTACGATCGAGATTGGAATAGGATCAGGCTTAGTATCCTGAGAATCGTGTCCAAATTGCCATTGGGAGAGCTGGTCAAACCTTTACACGTTGAGATTTATCCGATTTGGTTACGGGGTATGATTGGTTTTATCGTTGCCCTTTTGTTTAGATGGAGAAATCGCGAGCTTGTTTCGTGCTCTTTCTGTGGTGAAGAGTCGCGATTAAGTTTTCGATTTTGTTAATTAGTACAGCGTTTGCGTGAGCGTTGGCTATAGGAGCAGTCCCTGCTAGAGTTGTTTTACCAGCGTTTTTGCGAGTTGCAACTTTGTCTTTCATATATCCAGACATTGTTTTGATCAAGCGTTTTGCGGCTATGAGTAAGAGTAATCCGACCCCCCTCCTTCTAGCGCAAAACTGTGGCAACCGAAATTCACACCGTCGATTTCCGTAAAATAAGGAAACTTAGGAAAACCCTATTTTCCAGAGGACCCGGATCTATGCGTAAGCCAATGACAAGTAACCAAATAAATGCGTAAAATATGAAAAAAACGGAATTATAAGGAAGGTCGATCTTATCTAGAATCCGCAGAAGAGCGTTGCGATCTTTACAAGAGATTACAAAGGCTTTGGCCGCAGGGGCCGTCAGCGAGTTATCAACATAAAACCCTAAACCAAGTCGAGTCGTAGCTCGATAACAAATGACGAAAAAGATAAGAAAAAGAGAGTTTGATCGATTTCAGACTGAACGTTATGAAAGGCTGCCTACGTACCCCTTTCGAGGATCAAGTCGAACATAGTTCAGTTGGTAGATCTGGACAAGAGATCGAACTTCCTGGGTGAGTTCGATCCAGAAATTGAGCGCCAGTCATAGAAACCGAACTTGTCGAGAATAAAGCCTAAGTTTCTAAGCGCGGAAAATTCTAAGTCTAGAAAAGTTGTAAAAGTCTCAGATGAGAGCTCTGATTTTCGACCCTTGCTTCTGTCATATGCCTCTTGCTTATATACTGTCTTCTTTGGCGGTTTGGTCCTTCCATTTCGCCTAGATTCGAGTTTATCGAGAATCTTCCTTTTATGTTTATCTTTCTTTTTTTCCCGCAGAAATCTTCTATTTGTCTTCAAACTTGAAATATATCTTCAAACTTGACATTAATCTTCCTTTTGCGGGTAAATCGTCAAAACGTTATCGTATCTTCGGGTTAGATTTCGCTAAAGTCGCGAGATGGGCTTTTATCACGTTATAGGACTTTCCGAGCCGTTTTGCGATAAACCCGTTTTACGACTTTATACGAAATCGTTTCCTGATTCGATGCCGTTTTTAATAAATTCCTCGAGTTAATTGTAAAGTTTAGTTACGTTCGTCTTTCGGTTAATCGTTGCCGTTTTTACGATTCACTCGAAGTTTTATTAAAAACGCAATTTTTTACGATTTTTACGAAAAATCTCGAATAATCGTATAGTTTAGGCAATGTTCGGTGTTTCATTTAAGCGTTGCCGTTTTATACGATTCCCTCGAGTTTTTTCGAGAAAACAAAATTTTATGGTTTTTATCGTAAAACTCGATCGATAGGACGGATCTAGACGAAAACGGGAGATATTTTGACTGTGGTTCGGAACATGATCGTTTCGAATGACGTATACCTTGAATCGAGGATGTGGGAGATCGAGGCTCTGGATAATCAGCTCGACGTACGACAAACCGAACTGGACCGGTTCAGCTCGCCGTACGTCGAGCTATCGGGGGAATTCGTAGCTCGACGTACGTCGAGCTGAACCGGCTGGTTCAGCTCGCCGTACGTCAAGCTATCGGGGGATCTCGTAGCTCGACGTACGTCAAGCTGAACCGGCTGGTTCAGCTCGCCGTACGTGAAGCTATCGGGGGAGCTCGTAGCTCGACGTATGTCGAGCTGAACCGGCTGGTTCAGCTTGCCGTACGTCGAGCTATCAGGGAGCTCGTAGCTCGACGTACGTCGAGCTGAGCCGGCTGGTTCAGCTCGCCGTACGTCGAGCTATCGGGGGAACTCGTAGCTCGACGTACGGGAGCTATCGGGAAGCCCATAGCTCGCGATATATGGCAGATGCGGTTTTTCGCGGTTTTCCTTCGTTTTATAAAACGTCTTTTAGTTTTATAAAACGACTTCTCAATTTTTATAAAACGACTTCTCGAATTTTATAAAACGTATTTTGTATATTTTTGCAGAAAGTTTTGGCTATTAATTTCGTCGTACCGATTTTGACCCCAACAATGTCTAGATTGAGCCACTCTTTCCATAGGATCACCAGCCCTCCTCCTGCAGTACCATGTGGTGATATCGCCTTCAGGTTCGCGAAACCTAAATCATCCAGCTTTTTTGCAACCACAGGGTGGGGATTTTTTATTTCCGAGAGAAAAGTAACATCCGGGTCATACTCTTTGCAGATTTCTCGGAGGCTTTGAACTTTCCAAGGGTTCCCAAGCCCTTGGCAGTTCCAAGGCACTATTTTTAAGGAAGAGGATTGGGATGAACATGAAAATCCATCCCAGATCTCCTTTTATCTTGTCTTGCAGTAGGTGGTACGACCCGTGGAGCTCCTCATTACGAGGGATGCTTGTAGAAATGTTCTCTTCATGTCGAGGGATTGTTTTGATGACCTTGTAGCTTTGGATGTATTCCTCTTCCTGACACCTTCATTTATCAATGCTAGGGACAATGGGCTGAGAGGGGGTCTACCAGGTTTTCTCTTGAGGGGATGTTGCACTGATCGTAGAGCTCTCTCCCTTTCAATTGGGGAAGCTATTGTTCCCAGTCTAGTAAAGGCCGAGAGGGGCTCATTAACAGGTCCCTGTCTCAGAGTTTCAAGCTCTCAGGAGTAGCTTCAATTGGTGAACTAGCAGGGGTAATTGTTGCAATTCCAGGTTACTTTGTACCAGTCGAGCAGCAGCTTCCTCCACTTCCCTTTGTTCTTCCGCCAGTCTCAATCTTTTCTTTCTCGCAGCGCTCTCTGTGGGGTCGGGACAGTTAGCATACCTCGTCATGACGTCTCTTATTTCCTTGCTTGCTACAGAAACAACCTCAAGAGGATTATAATTTTGGGGGGTTTGAATAGGGTTATGGTTTGTAGGCTGGATGCTTGGACGTGGTGATTCAGATCTCTCCAACTGAGGGTAGTAACTGTCACTCTGATTCGGTTTTTCCACCCAGAGAGATCTTGTATGTTGTGAGCGGTGGTACCCCACTCCACCATGATGGTCAGCACGTCTGTATTCTCTAGAGTGGTAAGAGTTTTGGCTCTCATTCCGTCTTCCTGAATCGTGGTAAGGCCCATCTCTACGGGTATCTCTAGGCGTAATGGTTCTCTCCGCTGAAGGAGGATTTCTATAAATGTAGGAGTCTGATATTTTTCCATCTCTCTGTTGATGTCTATCAGGGTCAGAGGTGTAGCTTTCTCTGACTGCATTTTGGGGGTGGGGATATTGGGAGGTTCTGTGAGATCCCTGATGATGAGATATCAGCAACTTTGAATGGTCATTTCCGAAGGCTCTATGGGGGATGCGAGCTCTTTCAGAGACTGTCCTATGTTGCTGATCCTTAGGAGTTCTCTTAGGAGAAGAAGGTTTATCTGGGCAGTCAGCTTTGTCGTGGCAGAGACTAAAGTAGAAGAGCAGTGATTCTGGATCTTTTCATATATGAGAGCAACTTTTAGTTCTTGGCCGTCATCAAACTCAGGAGTCGTTGATTGGATAAGCGGTTGAAGACCATTGATGAAGACCCTTGTTCTATCCACTGTGTTGGTTACTTCCGAGTGGTCAAGGATCCCAATGTCTCAAGCAATACAGTCTAAGGTTGCAGTCGACCAAAGGTGGAGAGGTAAGCCCTGAACCTGATTCCAGAAAGGAATCTGGTCAGGAAGGATGGAGAGAGAGAGGACTCCCAACATTGGAGGATCAGCATCCAGTATGCAAAGTGGTATGGCTGGGTATCAAGGACTCCCATGAGATCTTTTTCCGACGCAAACTGGAACTGGAAGCAGCCTTGGCCTAAGTCTGCTCCAATAGGCCGAGATTCACACTTCTAGTGGTCAGAGAGGAAAGGTATCAGAGACCACATCCTTTGAACTTTTGGATTCGTCATTCTACCCACGAGGGTGAGAGAGTGTTTCCTAATGAGCTCAGAGTTATCGAAGGTGGGGACTCTTACTCTTACTGTGCGAGGAGGAATCAGGGGAGATGCTGGGCCCTTTCCTTTTTCAGCATAGGAGAGTCTTTGATGCATAGTTTCACTAGAAGGTGAGAGCTTGAGGAGGATTGTGTAGGTGGCAAAGATTGTTCTTGCGTAAGCAAGAGAGGTATAAAGAGGAGAAACGGTTCTTTAGAGTGGTTCTTTGTGGGAATAGACTTATTTCTCAGAAAGGAGTGATGCTTTCCGGGGTGCTGCAGTCGTGACTCATGTTTCAGAGGGTTGGATTCCGGCGAGGAGGAGAGCGGTGGTCCTTCCGACCACGGGTCGGGGGAAGAATCCGACGTGTAAGAAACAGAAAACTGCTATTATCCAAGAGATATTTTCAAAGAGGGGACTTTTCAAAATAAACAGCCTATTATCTTGCGGTTAAAGCTTCAGACAGTAGAAAGTATTACTGGATAACGAATTTCCTCGGAAAGCGGACCTGAGAGAAAAAAAGCGTGAACCTAAAATTTTAAAACCAACTTTTAGAACTATCGTGGCATCCCATTTACAAACCACAATTATGGTTGAACGGATCTTTATAGATCATTATTTTCAATATATGGATCCTTTGTATCTATTTAGATAGTATTATCCATCATACGGATGGCAAATATATATACTAGATCTCTAGTTAAAAAATATAATTATGAGAGTGGGAACATGAAAACGATTTCAATATGAAATCACTTTTTGGATTCCCACTTCTTGTCTGAAGCCAGCAAGAAGTAAAAGACATTAATGTTTGTCACTGATTGTCAATAGTTTCATTGTTTAGTTGACCTGCATATGAAATACAGGGTCACTAAATAGCTTATTTCGAGAGGATTTGACTATTATCAAAAGTATATAACTTAGTTAGTATTCCAGATAAGATTCATGTGGAGAAAGTCTGGAAAATATACACTAAATTTGTTGTAGAAATAGAAGATAAACTATGGAAACCCCAAAATTATATTAATAGAGAAAAAAATATTAGTTGCAATTTTTGTTCGCTACGTTCTGCAAACTCCAATTCGAGTTATCTCCTTTATTATCCCCATTTGTGGTGTAGCCAATCTCCTATGGGTCTCTCAAATTTCTCATGTTCCTATAACTTTAACAAAATATGAAAATTTGATTTTGTCCTTTTTTACTTTTTTGAAATTATTATATCTTTAGAAAAAAACTTCAAATTTCAAAATATCAAAATTTTAAATTTTGCATTTTCAACTTTTCAAATTTTAGCTATTATATTATACCGTATAGTTTGCTTAGTTGTACTGAGTCATACTTCATTTACTGGGAAATATTGATGTTGAGTTATACTGAGTTATACCAAGTTCTAGTGAGTTATACTGGTTATAACAATTATACCGAGTTTTATTAAGTTATACTACTAGTTATACTGCGTAATACCGAGTTCAACTGGGTTTTACTAGTTATACTGTGTAATACTAAATACTACTGAGTTAGTTGTACTGAGTTCGGTTGAGTTAGCAGTGCGAAGTTATACTAAACCAGATCTGAAGATAAATAAAAGTAAAATTTCAGATATTATTTTATACCGTATAGTTTACTTTGTTATACTGAGTCATACTTCATTTACTGGGAAATATTAATGTTGAGTTATACTGAGTTATAATTTTTTAAAAAAACTTCAAACTTCAAAATTTCAAAATTTTAAATTTTGCATTTTCAACTTTTCAAATTTCAGATATTATATTATACCGTATAGTTTACTTAGTTATACTGAGTCATACTTCATTTACTGGGAAATATTGATGTTGAGTTATAATGAGTTATACCGAGTTCTAGTGAGTTATACTAGTTATAACAATTATACCGAGTTCTATTAAAATATACTACTAGTTATACTGTGTAATACCGAGTTCGACTGGGTTTTACTAATTATAGTGCGTAATATTAAATACTACTAAGTTAGTTGTACTGAGTTCGACTGAATTAACAGTGCGAAGTTATACTAAACCAGATCTGAAGATAAATAAAAATAAAAACATGAAAAATACTTTGAAAGAGAGAATAAGAACAATAAGAACCCTAAATTACAGAAAACCCATACATATCTTTAACATCCCTAAATCAAAAAAAAAAATGAGAACAAAAGAACCTTACAATCAAAAACTCAGTATTCGGTTTAATAACCCAAAATCCCTAAATCTAGAATAATAAGAATCATAAATCAAACACCCAAAATAAGAAGAATCATAGAACAAAATCCATATGTTCTTCAGCCTTTAATTGAGACTGAGTCATCGCAGTTTTCAATCTGTGGTGCCATTGTTGATGTTCTCTGTCATTAATTCAGGCTCAACCACCATGGGAGAAGAAGAAAGTTTAGAATCGTTAAAGGGGGAAGAAGAAGAAGAAGAGAAAACTGCCGCAGAGAAAGAAAAAAAAGGAGAAATTAGAAATAGAAATTTATGATTTTTCAGAACTTAATTTTAGGTTTAAGGATATATAGATTATTTCTCTTATTTTTAATTATAAAGAATTTTTAAAAAAATATCATTTTTAGTGATGTCCTTGGTTGATTGAAGTTTAAGAGATTGACTCCAATTCATATGGTCTAGAGTGAATGAAACATGAGGCTACATGGTGAGCCACCCATCTTTGCTCAATTACTCTACAAACTATATTAAGTATGTAATGAACCGGTTGACATTTCTGAGAATCTTAGACAATTAGAAACATGAAGGTCTTCTTCAATTGATGTTAGCTACTAAAATTTATATTAGCGATGTACTTGTTGTTGTTTTTTTTACAATGAACGGTTATTCTATTACTTATACTTGCGGTGGCCTAGGTAACCAGGCCGAAATAGAACAACCAATAAAACAAAGCTCTTTATGGAAAGAACTCATAGTCCTAACTAGTGAATCAAAAATCTGATTATGCGCTCGTGGGATATGAATGATCTTGAAATCTGGGAAGCATATCCGAAGAGTCTCGATTTCTCCAATTATGTTGCAAAGCTTGGCCATGCAAGAGGCTCCTTAATATATGGCGATCAAATCCTTTCAATCCATCCCAAACATATAACATGCACTACAAGAAAACTAAGGCATTACTAGGAAAATTTACTAGGAAAACATTTCCTCGTAAAAATACTACGAGTTTACTTCGACTTTACGAGGAAACCTCTTTTCCTCGTAAAGTTCTCGTAAATTTACGAGAAAAGAGTTTCCTCGTAAAGTCGAAGTAAATTTACGAGGCCCTTACGAGGAAAATGTTATTTTCCTCGTAAAGGCATAGTAAAACCTTTCCTCGTAAAGTCCTAGTAAATATTTACTACGAAATTAGGAGGAAAAGATTTGTTACTACGAAATTAAGAGGAAATGGATAGAAAATATCGAATATCAATCAAAAACGTGTTTTGTACCCACTTTCCTAGCAATTTCCTAGTAAATGCTCAGATTCGAAAATTTCTATAAATACGACCATATGTGATTCATTTGAAACACACCCAAAAAAAATCAGATATAAGCTTGATCAAACAAAAAAAAAATGTCCGGTCCGGGAAGTATTTTCGAGTTGCGGAAGTGGATGTATTCACACAGAGATAATAACGGGAGGGTGACGAAAGAATTTCTCGAAGGGTTGGAGACGTTTATGCATCAAGCAGATTCTACACCACTCACGCAGGAAAGTGGTAAGATGTTCTGTCCTTGTCGGAAATG
>CAKOAT010058044.1:92236-124293 GCA_932364175.1 Eruca vesicaria subsp. sativa | reverse complement strand
TAAAGGTGTTAAGATGGCTAATAGATCTATTCCTAATGATTACTTTCATAATATTCAACCAAAGACATTTGATGCTTGAGTTATGGTAGTAAATGAACATTCATCTAGACATAGAGCTTGTTTAGAATCGTATCTAGGCCTAAGGTAGACAGTTTAATTGATCGCTTGCCATCCTTAGATCGAAACTTGATCACCCAAGTTCAAATTCCCATACCCATGAGTTCTCCTTTACATTCTTTGTCAAAGTTATTTCTTTTATTGCATTCTAGTTTTAGTTAACCTTAAAAACCAATCAATCACATGATCGCACATAGATTAAGCTAGTACTTGTATTCTCGGTGCTTATAAATCCCTCAGAACTGGTTCGACAATCATCTATACTACAACATTTGTTTTAGGAGCGTCAAAAACTCCTAACACCAAACGTGGCCAGCCATGATAAAACACCATCCAAGGGTCGTGCATCACTTCCCCCATTGTAACACATGAAACTGCTTTCCCACACACATATGTCTTCAAGGCTGTCTCAGTCCTTGGAAGTAAATTCCGGTCTTCTATCTTCTCTCCTGGCTATTTGCGTGTGTTTTATTGATGTATTGGAATCCCAGGGCATGGCAAACAATAATCAAAACTCACCAGAGGCTTGTTCTCAACTCCTTTCTTCATAGCCCTCAAAACTGCCTCTTTGCTGCATTTGAATGCATCTCTGTCTTGGATTTTTGAATCCGACCATCTCTCTGTTTCTCTATTTTTCTTTATGTTTCAGGACCAAGAAAGAATCCCTGGTGTGTCTGAAAAGGCACAGACTTGCCTTCATTATATAGAAGAAGGGGCGGTTACTTCTTAACCATTGCATCCCTTAGGTATATTTTATGTCCATTGATTTAATCAATGGTACGGATCACACCTGTTCGCCTATGGCAGTTACCAGACGTCCTTGGCTTTACAAAACACTCCTGGACATGTCCAAAACAAGCCTAAAGTGATTTGACATGCCCATGTCCCAACCACAAGAGCCCAGTGGCCCATTGGTACACATGTGTCACCCACATGGCCTTGTCACTATCCAGACCCGGTCCAACTGCCTAAGAGTTGAATACTCTGTCCAGCTGAGTTGAGCTGATCCCCAGCTGGCCTATCTGAGTGAGCTAGTCAATCCAGCTCAGGAAGCTGGCACACTCTACTTGAGCTCCAAGTGATCTATGTGCAGCTGGTTGAGCTTCTTGCTCACATCACCCAGCTGTGATACACTTCGTACAGCTTGATATCTTCATCATATTCAATCCTTCTAAGTCCCTTGGTCTATTTCCAGACATAGACTTAGTTTTACCATTATCCATTCCTATCATTCACTTCATCGAGGTTGTTCACGATAAATTCTTGTGATCTGAACCAAGCAGTCTCGTTTCTATTGAACATCTTGGCCTTATGTCAAGTTCCAAGAACGGGTACATGACAGGCATCTGGTGTGAGCTGACCAATGAATGTGTAGCTAGACTGAGCGGGGATGAGCTTCCCCCAGCTCTTCTAAGCTAGATGGAGCTGTCCTTACACCTTGTCCAGCTACCCTTTTACTCTTGTATCTCCTTTTACTCCCTTTTCTTCCTTATTTGGCTAAGTCTCAACTTCGTGATGTACTTAGCCACGTTTCTGAACCATGATATGCATGTCTTTAGGTTGTGCGACCTGACTGGTGTATCTCCTTGTGCCATGGTCTGTCTCTACGATCCAATCCAGGATCAGGGACATGACAAGTCTCCCCCACTTAATAGGGATTCGTCCTCGAATCCAGTCCAAGTGTATCTTCCTTTATGAACTAACCATACCACTTTAGGTACTCAGCCTTCGTCCTTGTTTCTATCTTACTGATCACATCCTTGATCATCCTATAAACAAGTATCCCCCACTTGATATAGATTTTTCCCAAAAATCTTATCAAGTGGTCCATCTGGTTTTCGCTGATGGCATCCTTACTTGGCTACTCAACCATAGTCACGGATCCATCAATGATCTACCATTGTTTTGACCCACTTTTAACCATGGTATTGAGATGATTTTTCAATATATATATATATATATATATATATATGTATATATATATATATGTTTTGGAGTCTATTAGGTATGTTTTCAGGTTCAGGAGCATTTTGGAGTAAAGTGATTATTTAGGCGCCTTTATGGAGCTTAAAGGAGAGTTTTCCCGAGATAACTATGAAGATCAGACAACAAGGTCGATATCCAGAGATACATATCGAACGATACACATCCTGTGTAATCGGTCGAGGACGCTTCCGTAGAAGATGACGAAACGAGATACTCCATCGATCGATGTATGCCTTGTACCATCGATCGATATCTAGCGTGAAGAATAAGTTTGACTCAACCGACTTGAAGCCAAAGTTCTCTCAATATTACAAGATTGCCCCTGATGAGTTTTTAACCTAATTGAACTCAAATTTATAGTTATGCCTATGTGTTTTGGCAGAGTATGCTTTTATTCTATGTATGCTTTTTATGCTTTTTAATACTCTTAGTTCTTTCATTTATAAAAGTATTATTTTCATCTTATTCTAATTATCATCAAAGGTTATAGAGTTTTAGATTTAGAAGAATGTACAAAGAGATTTATTGTTCAAAGGAACCAAGTGTTCAATCTTCTAATCTTATGAATTTCTATTATTACCTTGATGCTATGAATCACTTAGCCATGTCTGAGTAGATTCACTTGTTAGATTTGGGGTTCAAATAGTTATGAGGGATTAGCCCCAACTATGGATTGTTGAGTTGTGATATTCATTATCCTGATGAACCCTAATGCTTACTCTAGNCTTATGAATTTCTATTATTACCTTGATGCTATGAATCACTTAGCCATGTCTGAGTAGATTCACTTGTTAGATTTGGGGTTCAAATAGTTATGAGGGATTAGCCCCAACTATGGATTGTTGAGTTGTGATATTCATTATCCTGATGAACCCTAATGCTTACTCTAGAGTAGCTAACTAGAGTATGATCCTGGAATGATTTAACTTGTTAGTCATCATCCTGAAATCATTTGGCATAAGCTGAGATCCTCTAGGGACGAGCTAGAGCAGGTCTATGATCTTGGTGAACACATATTCAATTCGATCTGAAGCTATATCGATCGATACTCTTATAGAGTAATCGGTCGACGAAAACCTATATCGTCCAATATCGCTGTCAAAACATCGGTCGATATTGCCGGCAGTCAGATCAATGGACAAGTCTAGATAGCGATTGCTAATAGACTTATCTAAGAGTTGAAGTTCTTTAATATCTTGCAAGCAACTTATTAAGACATCTGTAGCATTATAATCCTGATTATCTGAATAGCAACCTTGAATCTAACTATTTCCTTTTATTGTTTAAAACCTAAACCAGTTCTCTTGAGAACCTCATCATTGCTCACAACTGCAATTTACTTTTAAACTTAATCAACCTAGCATAATCACTAAGGATTATATCTTTTGTGTTCCTTAGTTCCTTGTGGATTCGATCCCTAAGTACTACAACTGAACCTCTTATTTGAGAGAGTAATTCACTCTTTAGGGTAATTTGAGTGATATCAAATTTGGCGCCGTTGCCGGAGAACTTTGATCGCCATTAGATTTAATCTGATTAGGTCTAGGTTACTTGTTACTGCTTAATCATCTTCTGACACAAAAATTTTGTTTTTTTTCAGGTACATGCCAAGCAGTACTAGAAGCAACAAGAACACCCAACTTGTGTACTCAGAAGACCCCCACAGTTTGGAACGTAGCATCCGCAGAGACTTACGTTCCGCATCGATCGACATCAACAACTGTTCGTCGACCGACACTCGCTTACCACAGTCGACCGAGAGGTACGATTTTTCCTACTAACATGAATATTTTTGCTACATTTAAATTTAAATTTTTCCTCTTAGACTAAATAACACTGAGGACAGTGTTTTTTAAGTCTGGGGGGGGGGGGTATCTACTAACATTTTCATTTGTTATCATTTTCATTTCACTACTATCATTTTTACTTCAAAAATGAAAATAAAAAATAAAAAAGAGAGAAGAAAGATCAATAAGATGAACATTAGTTGTTCATTGGGATTGATATTAAAGAAAAGAAAGTTTGGGATTCATAGAAGGGGGATAAAGAGAGAAAATGAACCAGAATGAGAATGGCTGAAAATTGCTTGAGTTGAATCCAAGTGTTCCTTGATCGATATTCCCAAGGTAAAGCCTACACCTTTATTTTATGTATAAATGAGATCGATAGAGGGGATAGACAAACAGGATCATTGAGTTGTTGGCTAGTTGAATTTGGTTGCTAAGCTAGGATATGGTATAATGTATTTCTGAGATTGATAGATATTTGAAGTGGATTGCAATAACTAAAGAGGTGATGGTTCTAAGTTTAGAATTATAGGAGCTTCCGCCTTTCAAACCTTTTCTAGACCAATGTTCTATTATTTGCGTGAGGACAACCAAAAGGATAAGTCTGGGGAAGTTGATATATCATGGATTTTACCCACTTTTAACCATGATTTATATATGTTTTTGGAAACAAAAGGATACTTTTAGTGTCTTTTTAGAGGTTTTACAGATTCAGGTACTCACTGGTGTAAAATGGCCATTTTGGAGCTAAAATAGAGACTTTATGAAGATATGAGCAAAACGTGTTGAAGACATCGACCGATGCGCATTAAGAGAAATCGACCGATGAAAGATCATCCAAATCGATCGATAGAAGACATTCTATATAGATTGATACATAAGTCCTCCAAATCAATTAAATGAAGATTAGAAGCCCTAATTGCTTCACAAGAGTTTTAATAATTTACAACTTAAGTCCCTGATCGCCTGTTAGGCTATTTTAAGAGGGTTTTGTACTAGATTAAGCAGATTTCTCCAGAGACCTTTTAGACCTAATTTTAGAGAAACATCTAGCCATACTTTGAAGAAGAGCTTAGGAATTGAGAGAGAGATCTGAACTACAATCCAGAGAAGATCTTGAACTCCCTTGCTTTACTTATTGTTTCTATTATTATTATTATTATTATTATTATCTTAAAGCACTATTCAAACCATTATGACTTTGTCTCTCATAAATATGTTTGAGTAGTCTCTCTTGTTAGATTTAGGTTTCTCATTAGGGTTGACTCATGCATTGAAGTAATCATCATTAGAGTGTTTAAAATATAGTTCTAAATCTAGTCACCATAAATACTAGTGTTAAGGATTGATCACCCTTACCTCTGATTTTAGGATCAGTTTGGATAAGTGAGAACTTGGCAATTACCTAGAGTCTAAGTTGTTTATTGAAGAGAAGAAAACCCTTCCAAACCTGTCATTAGAACTCGCTGGTGCAATATCGATCGACGAGATAACCGTCTTGTCGACCTATATAGCATAACAACTATCGATCGATATTTCTATCGAACTATCGATCGATATTTGCTCAAGGTCATCGAACGATAGTTCTTGACCCGAGATCCAGTAAGAGTTAATACTTCAAATTCTTAAGAGTTTGAATCCAGAACTATGAATAATAAAAACCTTTAATAACTTGCATGCTTGTCATACCTAAGTTTAACTACCTTCTTTTCTCTTAACAAACAAATTAATCAATCAAGCAATTTATTGGTTACCTTTTAAGTTATTGTTTAAAACTTGTTATCTAGCTTTACTTCAAAAAGTAAATAATCTGTTGTGTAATCCTAGAGTCTCTGTAGATTCCATCCCTAAGTACTACAAGTGAACCTCTTTTGATGAGAGTAACTCACTCCTAAGGTAAATTGAGTGATATCACTAAAAGTAGGTCAAATTCAAGGTATATCAACTCCCCCAGACTTACCCTTTTGCTTGTCCTCAAGCATAACAAACAGGCAGTCTCACTGAAAGAGGTTTAAAAACAGCAGGGACTCACAGATTTATAATTTAAAATCATGACATGTACAGTATTCAATCCAAATCTAAGAAGTCCTAATCAAAAAAAGCACATCATACCATATCTTAGCTTAGCAACCAAATTCATCTAGCTAGCAAATTTGAAAATACTATCTGACAATCCCCTCAACCAACCCCACTTCATAACATAAATAAAAGTGCATGGTTTACCTTGTGAGTATCAATCACATGATGCAAGGATTTTAAAACAAGTATCTAGATCTCCAGGTAAAAGTTAGTTTCTTTCTTTTCTCTCTTCTAATTTCTCTCTTTAACCAAAGTCTTCATTTATTGCATGATCATTGACCAAGATTGGACAAGCTTCCATGTAGCAAGCCTTAATGGTGGTTGTCACCAAGTCCTGTTCACTTCTTTTTGACATATATCCAAGAATTCATATGAAGCAAGCCTTAATGATTGTAGCCACCAAGTCCCATTCGAATCATTTTTATTGGAATATTTATGAATCAAGCCTTAATGGTTGTAGTCACCAAGTCATGTTCTGATTCCACCTAACTAATATATATATATATATATATATATATATATATTTTTTTAATAAACTACTAAGAAAATATATTTACTTAAATATTTAGGATCGAAATAGAGAGAGAAAAAGTGATAAATCTACACAAGGCTTTACCTTCCAAACTTGTGATATCACTCAGGTATTTAACCTTAAGGAGTGACTTACTCTCTCAAACAAGAGATTAGTTATAGTATTTAGAGATCGAATCTACAAGGATCTAGGAAACAAATTAAATCTAATCAAGTAATAATACTATGTTGAATGAAGGTAAATTGCAGTAAGAGATTAATGGTAAATAGCAGTAATAATAATTGAGCAAGACAGTTGCTCCTATAAATTGAATAAGGGTGAAACTTAATTGGAAAGGTGTTAGACTTAGGGATTTTATTCAGGGATTGGAGATTATAATTCTATAGTTGATAATTAGTTGTATGCCTGGTATTGTAGAGCTTATGCACTAAATAAAAAATTCATTAGGCATTCGCTTTACTGAATAAGTCTATTTACTAGATCTATTGCCCCAAACTAGAGTGTCCGGTCAATAGCAGTGTTGATCGATTACTCTATAGGATTATCAATCGATTAACGTTTCACGACGTTGATCGATTTCCAATGGGAGTATCAATCGACATGGCTAGTTAAGCTTTATGTGCGAGTTAATATAGGCTCCCTGTAGAACCCTAAATCAGACTATCGCTATACTCTAGCAAATCCTTGCTTAACAGAATTCCTCAAACATAGATAGATAGATAGATAGATAGATAGATAGATAGATAGATAGATAGATAGATAGATAGATAGATAGATAGATAGATAGATAGATAGATAGATAGATAGATAGATAGATAGATAGATAGATAGATAGATAGATAGATAGATAGATAGATAGATAGATAGATAGATAGATAGATAGATAGATAGATAGATAGATAGATAGATAGATAGATAGATAGATAGATAGATAGATAGATAGATAGATAGATAGATAGATAGATAGATAGATAGATAGATAGATAGATAGATAGATAGATAGGGTTTTTTCTGCGAGTAACCCAGGGACTTTCAGCGGGCGACCAAGGGTTTTGCCGTGAATAACCTAGAGTTTTTACGCGAGTAACACAGGGTTTATTTCGCAGTTTCTGGGAGAGCAAGTTTTATTTTTCCGAAAAGTTCTCGGAAAACGTCTTTTGCTTAACCCGTGAGATTTGTCCAACTCGGAAATAAGAAAAACACTATGGGGTTTGATAGATTTTATCGTTCCCTTAGTGATCTGAGATAGAAATCGTGAGCTTGTTTTGTTGCTCTTCCCGTGGTGAAGATTCGCGATTAGGTTTTCGATTTTGTTGAGTAAGACAGCATTTGCGTGAGCTTGGCTGTAGGAGCAGTCGCTGCTGGAGTTGTTTTACCAGCGTCTTTTTGCGAGTTGTGACTTTGTCTTTCATACATCCAGACATCGTTTTGGTCAAGCATTTTGCGGCTATGAATAAGAGTAATCCGACCCCCCCCTCCTTCTAGCGCCAAACTGTGGGAACCGAGATTCACACTTGTCGATTTCCGTTAAATAAGGAAACTTAGGAAAACCCTAATTTCCCAGAGGAACCGGATCTCTGCGAAAGCCAACGACAAGTAACCAAATAAATGCGGAAAAATATGAAAAACGCAATAAAACAGATTTATAAAGAAAGTCGATCTTATTTCCGATTCGCGTAAGAGCGTTGCGATCATTACAAGGAATTACAAAGGCTTTGGCCGCAGGGGCCATCAACGAGTTACATACATAAAACCCCAGATCTAGTCGAGTCGCAGCTCGATAACGAAAGACGGATAAAGATATGAAAAAAGGTTTGATTGATTTCGGACTGAACCTTATGAAAGGCTGCCTACGTACCCCTTTCGGGGATCAAGTCGAACGTAGTTCAGTTGGTAGAGCTGGACCAGATATCGAACTGCCTAGGCGAGTTCGTCTAGTAATTGAGCGCCAGTCATTGAAACCGAAGTTGTTGAGAAAAAGCCTAAGTTTCTAAGTGCGGAAAATTCTAAGTCTAGAAAAGTTGTAAAAGTCTCAGATGAGAGCTCTGGATTTCGTCCCTTTGCTTCTGCCCTATGCCTCTTGCTTATATACTCCCTTCCGAGGAGGTTTAGTATTTCCATTTCGCCCAGATTCGAGTTTAATGGGAATCTTCCATTTATCTCGATCTTTCCTTTTTTCCCGCGGAAATCTTCTATTTATCCTCAAACTTGACATTTATCTTCAAGTTTGACATTTATCTTCTTTCTGCAGGTAAATCGCCAAAACATCGTCGTATCTTCAGGTTGGACTTCGTTTAAAGTCGAGAGTGGCTTTTATCGCATTTTATGACTTTCCGATCCGTTTTGCGATAAATCCGTCTTACGACTTTAGACGAGATCGTTTCCTGATACGATGCCGTTTTTAGATAAGTTTCTCGAGTTAATTGTAAAGCTAAGCAATGTTTGATGTTTCGATTAATCGTTGCCGTTTTCTACGATTTACTCGGGGTTTTATTAAAAACGCGTTTTGTACGATTTTTAAGAAAAATCTCGAATAAATCTTATAGTTTAGGCAATATTCGGTGTTTCATTTAACCGTTGCCGTACGATTTCCTCGAGTTGTTTTCGAGAAAACAAAGTGTTACAGTTTTTTTCGTAAAACTCGAACGATAGGACGGATCGAGACGAAACGGGGGAAATTTCGACCGTGATTCAGAATACGATCGTGTCGAAGGACCTATGCCATGAATCAAGGGTGTGGGATCTCGAGGCTCGGGATGGTCGGCTCGACGTACGGCGAGCTAGTTCAGCTTGGCCAAGTCGCAATATGGTGAACTAGGCGATAAGAACCTGTGGGGCAAAGTCAGCAACTCTTTGTTCGCCCAACGGCGATCTAGCAGGGACGGAACTAGTTCGCCCACCGGCGATCTAGCTTGGCTTAGTTCGCCGGTGGGCGAACTAGTCGAGGGACTCCTAATTCTCCAGTGGGCGAACTAGTCGTGACTAGTTCGCGTTTTACGGCGGTTTCGGTTTTTCGCGGATTTGTAAAACGATTCTCGACTTTTATAAAAATATTCTTCGAGTTTTAATAAAACGATTCTTCGAGTTTTATAAAACGATCCTCGAGTTTTATAAAACGATTCTTCGAGTTTTATAAAACGATTCTCGAGTTTTATAAAACGATTCTCGAGTTTTATAAAATGATTCTTGAGTTTTATAAAAAGAAACTTCGAGTTTTATGAAACGATTCTCGAGTTTTATAAAACGATTCTCGAGTTTTATAAAACGATTCTTCCAGTTTTATAAAAGGATTCTCGAGTTTTATAAAATGATTCTTCGAGTTTTATAAAACGATCCTCGAGTTTTATAAAATGATTCTCGAGTTTTATAAAACGATTCTTCGAGTTTTATAAAATGATTCTTGAGTTTTATAAAACGATTTCTCGAGTTTTATAAAACGATTCTCGAGTTTTATAAGACAATTCTCGAGTTTTATAAAACGATCCTCGAGTTTTATAAAATGATCCTCGAGTTTTATAAAATGATTCTTTTAGTTTTATAAAATGATTCTCGAGCTTTATAAAACGATTTCTCGAGTTTTATAAAACAATTCTTCGAGTTTTATAAAACGATTCTTGAGTTTTATAAAACGATTCTTGAGTTTATAAAATGATTCTTCGAGTTTTATAAAACGATTCTTCGAGTTTTATAAAACGATTTCTCGAGTTTTATAAAACGATCTTTCGAGTTTTATAAAACGTATTTTTATTTTTACTTTTGCGGAGACTTTTAGCCATTGATTCCGTCGTGACCGATTTTGACACCAACAAAAGTGTAGGTGAATAGTGGGGTCATGGGTAATGTACCTCTCCCTCTGCCTCTCAGGAAATCATCTCAATCTTTGTTTTTCTTTTTGGATGCAAAAGGGAGGAGAGAAAGAAACCAAAATTGTTGAGACTTTTACCTTCCAGATTTGCAAGAGGATTCTGATCCCTTGTATTCCAAGCCCCAAGACAAGCGATAAATGTCAGGTTAGATTGGAAATCGGCTTTGGTTCTTCCATATATTTTCAACAAGTGTTGTCATAGCTAACCGGCGCTCTTCTTTAGCATCTCTAGTATCTTTTGTAACTGACAAATCTAAGAGTGGTGCTTAAGAAGTGGTTAGGTAACAAGTGTGAATCTATATGATCATTGCTTCCTTTTTCGTAAAACATCTCTCTATTTTTTTATATTTTGAAGTAAAAATGATAGTAGTGAAATGAAAATGTTAGTAGATACCCCCCAGACTTAAACAACACTATCCCCAGTGTTATTTAGTCTAAGAGGAAAAAATAAAATTTGAATGTAGCAAAAATATTCATGTTAGTAGGAAGAATCGTACCTCTGCCCTTACATATCGATCGATATGTCTGTTAAGACATTGATCGATATATGGTTAGCTGTATCGGTCGACATAATAAGGCGTACGTCGATCGATATAGGGTACCTTCGCCTATTGTGTAGTTAGTCTATCAAACTCACCATTGATGGGTTTTGTAACCCTATGTTAGCTCTGTTAGATATACTCAACACACACAAATAGTTAGATAAAAGATAGGAGCAAGCATAGTCATAGAAAGTACGAATAAAAATCCTACAAGTCTGAAAGTAAAAGTGAAAACATAATAGTACGAGATAAAGGATATAAAGGAGCAAGTGAATCAGTCGTCATTGCTCTCGTCGTCGTCCTCGTCCTCCTGATCAAGCTGGTGGGAGGAAGCTGATGCTGATGGGTCAAAAGCTGAATTGCTCACTCTTCTCAAGCAGCGGCATCTCGAGACGCGAGACCTGATAGCCTGAAGAGCATCCAACACTCCTCTCCTGTAGACATGCTCTTCTCCTGTCTATATCCCTGAGAGATGTTGGAACGGGGGCGGTGATGCTGATGATGAAGCTCGAGAAGTACCTGCGCTGCGGACTCGTGTATCACGGCGTTGCGGGGCTGGGCCAAATACTATGGTCGGGTCAGGCTGGAAACGAAGCCTGTCGAGGTTGCCCGCAAAAGCAGTCGTTTCTGGATGAGGCAGGAGGAACCAGTGCACGCCAGCTGGAGTCCTGAAAGCCTAGTGCAGCTCCCTGTTCTTCCACTGGCTGTTACTCATATGCTTTGCGTCCAGGTAGTGCCGAGAAGTGTCCACGGCGTCCTCGTCAAAGCGGATCCCACAGTGCTGGAAATTCGGTGTCAGCAGACTCCCTACCGTCTCCTTCTTCTTCCCATTGACACCAGAGAAAGGCTTGGTCTTCAGGCTGACTAGATGCTCAGCGAAGACGGCACCCAAGTTGGGTGTGGCCATGGTACGCTCCGGGTCGAGGAAAGTAATATCTACCAGTCCGTCGGGTGCATGGTACAGCAGTGCAAGCTCGTATATCCTCACCTTGTTAGGCTCCATCTTGCAGAGCAGAGTGGCGGCAAGGATCCGCATGAAGTACCAGAGAGCGAGGTGACGGATGTCAGTCTGAAGAGCCGAGGCTGAACTCCAGTGGCCTGTACCAAAGATCTCCCAGAATTCCTTAACCGCTGGGAAGACGGGGATAGTGCTGGAGGTGGTGGTGGGCTTCCCAAAGCCATAGATTGTGCAGAGCTCGGGGACAGTGACGTGGTACCGGATACCCCTAGCGAAGAAAGACAGAGTACCATCGCAAGCAACACTCGATGGCTGGTTCTTGTCCTCAAAGCAAACCGTGGCCATGAACTACTGGACGAGCAAAGGGTGGAGGTCATAGGATTGGGAGCCCATGGTCCCAAATCCGAGCTGGATGAGCATCTCGCCAAGGTCCTTGTTGATCCCTAGACGTCGGACCGTGGTGGGGTCGATGAAACGCGTGGGTGCGATCTCCACATCAAGCCATGCATTGTAGAGCAGGCTGTCGTAGTTGTCCCAGTACTCACTCATAGGACGGCGCAAGCACTCGGGACTCTTGGCTACGGCCTTCGGGTTGGTGAAGCGCTGGTAGATCCGAATGCGTTCCCCAGCTCTACGTGGCCAAGAGTCGTGCTCATCTTCCCTTTCAGAGGAGGAAGAGGACAGTGGAGGATTGCTGCTGGAGGCGCCAGGTACATCGAGTTTCCGCTTGGTTTCGCCTCTCTTTGCGTGCAGCGTTAGATGTCATCTGCAGAAAAGAGAGAAAACAAGAGTATCAGCAATCCGTTTAGTTCATCATTATCGACCGATGTCAGTCGATGAATATCGATCGATAACGATCGATTTCAAGTTCTTCCGAATCCGGCCAAGATTTGCATATCGATCGACAGAGCAAGCTCGATGTCGATCGATATCGAGTCGCGAAAACTGCAAGAACCTTAACCATCCAAATCGCAAGTTCATAGTGTAAATCCTAGTTCTAAGACTTATAAACCTCTAATCTAACAATCCTAACAACTCTAATCGATTTAAAACTAACCTATCGACCGAGTTCTAGGTAAAATATGATTTAAACCTTATTCTCTTTAAAAATCGAAAAGTCAATGGATTATACCTTTAAGGATTTCGGATTTGAGAGTGAAATCGAGATAAGAGAAGAATTTTGAATCGATTGAGGCAAAAAACGGGGGAATTCCGTGAAGAATCGAGAGAGAAAGATAGGTTTTAGAGGTTCGGTTGTGTTTTGCGATTGTGGAGGAGAAAATAAGTTGTATCGACTTAAGGGAGTTCGCCCTCGATATGTCTGTATCCATCGACATAGTAGGTTTATATCGACCGATATGACTTGATTTGGCTATTATGTTCACTATTTGTGCTTAAGGTTAAGTAATTAATTTATTGAAACTAAATGGATTAATTTTTAAATACATGATAAATTAAATCCTAATTGGGTTAACCTATTCTATTGGGTATCCTAGGCGGAGTTAGGCGTACCTAACAGGAGGGGTTTATCATTTGGGGGTTTAACCCAATAGTGCTTCACTCGTTGACCATTTACCGTAAATTCTTCTCCTTTCTCATTTATAAGGGTAACGGTTCCGTTTGGTGGGGCCGTTATGACAGTGAAAGGGCCAGACCAACAAGAGCGAAGTTTTTCGGGAAATAGATTCAAACGAGAGTTATATAAGAGAACTTGATCATTCGGGACGAAGTGTCGAGAAACAATGTGTTTGTCATGATAAGCTTTGGTTCTCTGTTTATAGAGCTTAGAGTTCTCATAGGCCAGATGTCTTATTTCATCAAGTTCATTTAGCTGGATGAGTCTATTTTCTGCAGTTGACTTTATGTCAAAATTTAACAATTTAGTAGCCCAGGCTGCTTTATGATCTAGCTCGACTAGTAAATGGCAAGATTTGCCGTAGAGTAGGTGAAATGGAGTTGTTCCTAGTAGTGTCTTAAAAGCTGTTCTGTAAGCCCAGAGTTCATTATCCAATTTCCTAGACTAATCCTTTCTTGTGGCTCCGACAGTCTTTTCTAGACTCTCCTTGATCTGCCTGTTGAAAACTTCGACTTGTCCACTAGTCTGCGGATGGTAAGGCTTTGCAACTCTATGGTGGACTCCGTTCTTTCTGAGAAGATTCTCAAAGATTTTGTTGATAAAATGGGTTCCACCATCGCTTATAACTACACGAGGAACTCTAAATCATGGGAAAATGATGCTCTTGAAAAGTTTGATAACAATAGAGGCATCATTCGTAGGTGATGCAATTGCTTCAACCCATTTGGAAATGTAATCGACAGCAACCATAATGTAGCTGTTTCCGTAAGAGGTAGGGAAAAGACCCATGAAGTCGATCCCCCAACAATCGAAAACCTCTACTTCGAGGATAAATTTTTGTTCCATTTCATGTCTCTTGCTGATTTTTCCTCGACGTTGGCATCTGTCGCACTTGACGATAAAGGCATGAACGTCGCGGAACATTGTATGCTACCAAAATCCAGCTTAGAGAATTTAGGAAACCGTTTTAAAGGTTGCAAAATGCCCAGCGTATTCGGATCCATGGTAGTGATAAATGATATCAGAAATTTCAGATTCAGCTACGCATCGTCGAAATATACCATCGGCGCACTGTTTATAAAGGTAAGGTTCGTCCCACTGATACTTACTTATTTCTCTGAAAAACTTTTTTCTGTCGTAGTGTTTAAGTTCTTCAGGTTCGACGTTGGCGGCAAGATAATTTACTATGTCAGCATACCAAGGTCTCTCGCTAAATCGCTTTTCCACAGCGTGCGTTTCCTGCTCAATATCTCCATTCTGGGAGATGTTGTGTGTGTCAGCGAGTGTTTGGCGTGCCACAGTCACGGTCATGTCGATGGGAATCTTAAACGTGATGTTATGTAAGTCATTATTGTTGCTTCCATCGATCGACATGGTATCACCAGTATCGATCGATTCAACTGAAAGTGCATCGGTCGATGTCAGGTCTCCGAAGTCAATGCTTTCAGTATCAACGGCTGATGCAAGTTCAGAAGAGAGTTGTATCTAGCCGATGAGTGATGAATCTGTGAAGTACACATTTTCAGTTGGTATGAAATCATTGATAGGGACTTCTTCGTCTATTCTGATCCGAGAAAGATGATCTGCGAAAACCATTTTCTACTCCCCTCTTATCCTTAATTTCCATATCGAACTCTTGGAGAAGGAGTATCCATCGGATAAGGCGTGGTTTCGCATCTTTCTTTTGCATTAGATATCTAATAGCGGCATGATCAGTGTGAACAATGACCTTCGAGCCTACTAGATAGTTACAGAATTTTTCAAAAGCGTATACTACTGCAAGTAGTTCTTTCTCGGTTGTTCCATAGTTTCTCTGAGCGCCGTCCAGAGTTCGGCTGGCGTAATAGATAGCATGTAGCTTCTTCTCTTTTCTTTGCCCTAAAACTGCTCCAACAGTAAAATTGCTCGCATTGCACATTATCTCGAATGGGAGGTTCCAGTCAGGTGCTTGTACGACGGGGGGAGTTATTAGCGCCTTCTTGATCTTTTCAAATGCCTGTTGGCAATCCGGTGAGAAATCGAATTTAGTGTCCTTACAAAGGAGAGTAGGTAGGGGTCTGGCTATCTTGCTGAAGTCCTCTATAAATCTCCTATAAAAGCCTGCATGTCCTAGAAAGCTCCTGATATCTTTTATGTTGGGGGTGGTAGACTCATCATCACTTCTATTTTTTCTCTGTCTACCTCAATTCCTGCTGCGAACACTTTGTGTCCGAGCACGATTCCGTCATTGACCATGAAATGACACTTTTCCCAGTTGAGGACCAGATTCTTTTCCTCACATCTCTCCAAAACTTTGCACAGGTAGTCGAGACAAATTTTAAAACTCGATCCATAAACTGAGAAGTCATTCATGAATACTTCCATGAAATTCTCTATCATATCAGTGAAGATTGACATCATGCAGTGTTGGAAAGTAGCTGGGGCGTTACACAGACCAAATGGCATTCTCCGATATGCGAAGGTTCCATAGGAGCATGTGAAAGTTGTCTTTTCTTGATCATCTGGATGTATCGAGATTTGGAAAAATCCGGAATACCCGTCAAGAAAACAATAGTATGGGTGATTTGCTAATCTTTCCAACATCTGGTCAATAAAAGGCAGTGGAAAGTGATCTTTCTGATTAGCGGAATTCAGTTTCCTATAATCGATGCACATACGATGTCCGGTTACAGTCCTCGTTGGGATAAGTTCATCTTTCTCGTTCTTGACGACTGTAATACCTCTCTTCTTCGGTACAACGTGGACCGGACTTACCCAATTGCTATCAGAAATTGGATAAATTATCCCTGCATCAAGTAGTTTAATTATTTTCTTCTTTACGACTTCCTGAAGATTTGGGTTTAGTCGTCTCTGATGCTCTACAGACGAATTGGATTCGTCCTCAAGATGAATCCAATGCATACAAAGGTCAAGAGATATGCCTGGAATGTAATCTTAAGAGTATCCAAGTGCTTTTCTATGCTTGCGAAGCTTGATTAGCAATAGAGAAATCTCCCCGTTAGTGAGATTTGTGTTAACTATCACAGGATAGCAATCGTCCAAAAGAAAAGCATACTTAAGTCCAGTAGGTAACAGCTTAAACTCCATTTTTGGCGCTTTTTCCTTTGTGAGATTTCCAACTGATGGCGGGTGTCGATCGATATTACTTTGAAGATATCGATCGATATCGATATCTGATCCATCATCGCTTTTGGTTTCCACGCGTGAGGATCCTCGACTAGTTTCTATGAGACGTTCGCACTCCGTTGCTCTGCTATCTATGCCGAAAATCTCGTTCTGAGCGGAAATAGGCTCATCTTTCAATTGATCATTCGAGTACAATTTCTCAAGAGAATCTTGGGTCAGCTCATCCACCTTGTCTGCATAAGATGATTGTTTGTCTATTAAAGGAAGTGTGATGACTTTCTCCATATCAAATCTCATAGGGATGTTTCCTATGTTAAGATTTATTCGTCCTTCTTTGACATCAATAATGGCGTTCACAGTAGCAAGGAATGGTCTATCTAATAGGATTGGATCTCTCGGCTCAATCTTGTAATGCAGCACAACAAAATCTGTAGGGACAGTGCATCCGTCAATCTTTACTGGTACATCTTCAAGTACACCTTCCGGAATCCTAACAGATCTATCAGCAAGTACGAGTTGGATATTGGCCGGTGTAAATTCAGTGTACCCAAGGAATGTTGCAACAGAGTGCGGCATTAAATTTACGCTAGAGCCTAGATCAAAGAGTTCTCTCGGGAATAGCTGGTTTCGAATTGTGCACTTGAGAACGAAACTACCAGGATCGGGTCGCTTCTCTGGGGTTTGAATGATGGTGCTAGCTTCTGCTGAAACCATCGTTACACTGCGTTTCTCTGTTGAAAAACTCTTTGTTGTCATTCCTTTGACATACTGTCTTATGGTTGGTGAAATGGTGAGAGCGTCACAAAGTGGTATTTCTACCATAACTCGTTCGAAAGCTCGTCTGCAAATATCTTTATCCCTGTAGTGTCTAGTATTAGACTTGGGAGGGTAGGGAGGTAAAGTGTTGTACACCCGTTCTATGGTCGGTCCGTTGGTTGTTGAACTTTATTTCAAATTCGTGGGTGTTTGTCGATCAACATTTGTGTCTTCGTGTCGATCGACATCGGTATCTTTGTGTCGATCGACATCGGTGTCTTCGTGTCGATCGACATCGAAAGTTTCCTCTTCATTGAGAATGATTACTGGTTCCTCAGTTCCCTTAGAATTTTTATTATTTTCTTTGTTCTATGGGAGCTCAGATTTCAAATCGCGGAGAAGCATGGGGTTGGGATTGGATTTCTCCGATTCTGGAATATCGGTGTTTCCTTCAGTGGGGTGGTTTTCTCTAATAATCGGAGTTAGCTGTTTTCCGTTCCTCAGCATTACAGCACTTACCTGATGTTTTGGGTTTATGTCAATCTTCCCTGGTAGACGTCCTGCTTCCCTCTTGATAGTGGTAGCGCAATTGGCAACATCGCCTTCTAGACTTCTGATTTGCTTACGCAAAATGTCAAATTTCGCCGACATTTCGCAGTAAACATCATCCAACTTGACGTCTAGGTCTTGGCTTAGCCTCTGATATCCCGTGAAGTCATTGTTTAAAACGGGTTGGGCTCTCCCGCGGTGTGATACAGCGAGGGTGTCATAGTTTTGGGTAAAACTATCTATATCAAAAAGGTCTTTTTGCGGGTTTTCATGTCAAAGGAGTGTTTGCTCTATGGAGTGAATATCCTTATAGCCTTGGGTAATACCAGGCTTCTTTTCCTTTGTGAAAGAATGAAGGATATCTAGAGACTTCCTAATTTCATTTATCTGAAGGTCATTCCTAGATCTAGATTCTCTTTCTTTATCTTTATTTTCATAAGATTTACCCATTGATATATTTTCAATCAAATGATTTGCTTCTTTAGGGTTCCTGGAGCTGAAATTTCCATTCCTCGCATTATCTAGCGTGATCTGGTAATCTAGCTCAAGGCCTCCGTAGAAGAATTTAAGGAGCTGTGGTTTTGAATAACCATGGTGGGTACAATCTCGCTGATGGTCCTTAAACCTAGTCCAAGCGTTTCTGAAAGATTCTCGTGGGCCTTGAAGGAATGTGGAGAGTTTATGTCTAGCGTCCCAATATCTATTCTCATCGAAGAATTGCTTAATGAAAGCAGTGCGAATATCTTTCCGGCAGGTTAAGGTTCCTGCTGGTAATTGATTTAACCAATTTCTGGCTTCCCTCCCTAAAGAAAAAGGGAACAATCTACAACAATTAATATCGCTGAGTGCCAATTCTTCTAGAAAATCAAGATGCTCGTGGGGAGGCTCTGAGACGAAACCACGGAAAGATTTTTCTTGTACCAGATGGATGTAATCAAAATGAAGTGTGGACTTATTTGCTTCATCCTCTGGTAACCTAATAGCCGACCTATTGGAATAGGGCTTAATGGGGTCTAAGTAGTCTTGCAGTTTTTCTACATCTTCAATTTGATATCATTCAAATCTTGCAGTTCCCCGGCAACGGCGCCAAATTTGATATCACTCAAAATACCCTAGGAGTGAGTTACTCTCATCAAAAGAGGTTCACTTGTAGTACTTAGGGATCGAATCCACAGAGACTCTATGATTACACAACAGATTATTTAGTTTTCGAAGTAAAGCTAGATAGCAAGTTTTAAACAATAACTTAAAAGGTAACCGAGCAATTGCTTGATTGATTGATTTGTTTGTTAAGAGAAAAGAAGGTAGTTAAACTTAGGTATTTTCTCAGGTATGACAAGCATGCAAGTTATAAAGGGTTTTTATTATTCAAAATTATGGATTCAAACTCTTGAGGATTTGAAGTATTAATTCTCACTAGATCTCGGGTCAAGAACTATCGTTCGATGACCTTGAGAAAATATCGATCGATAGTTCGATAGAAATATTGATCGATCGTTGTTATGCTATATCGGTCGAGAAGACGGTTATCTCGTCGATCGATATTGCACCAGCGAGTTCTAATGACAGGTTTGAAAGGGTTTTCTAGTCTTTAATAAACAACTTAGACTCTAGGTAATTGCTAAGTTCTCACTTATCCAAGGTGATCCTAAAATCAGAGCTAAGTGTGATCAATCCTTAACACTAGTACTTATGATGAATAGATTTAGAACTATATTTTAAACACCCTAATGACGATTACTTCAATGCATGAGTAAACCCTAATGAGAAACCTAAATCTAACAAGAGAGACTACTACTCAAACATAGTTATGAGAGACAAAGTCATAATGGTTTGAATAATGCTTTAAGATAATAATAATAATAATAATAATAATAATAATAATAATAATAATAATAATAATAATAATAATAATAATAATAATAATAATAATAATAATAATAATAATAATAATAATAATAATAATAATAATAATAATGATAATAGTAATAATAATAATAAGAGAAACAATAAGTAAAGCAAGGGAGTTCAAGATCTTCTCTGGATTGTAGTTCAGATCTCTCTTGTTGGGGTCAAAATCGGTACGACGGAATCAACAGCCAAAACTCCCCGCAGAAATATAAAAGAAATCGTTCTATAAAACTCAAAGAACCGTTTTATAAAACTCGAGGAATCATTTTATAAAACTCGAGGATCGTTTTATAAAACTCGAGAATCGTTTTATAAAACTCGAAGAACCGTTTTATAGAACTCGAAGAATCGTTTTATAGAACTCGAAGTATCGTTTTATAAAACTCGAAGAATCGTTTTGTAAAACTCGAGAATCATTTTATAAAACTCGAGAATCGTTTTATAAAACTCGAGATTCGTTTTATAAAACTCGAGAATCGTTTTATAAAACTCGGAGAATCGTTTTATAAAACTCTAAGAAAAGTTTTATAAAACTCGAAGAATCGTTTTATAAAACTCGAAGAATCGTTTTATAAAAATCGAGAATCGTTTTATAAAACTCGAAGAATCGTTTTATAAAACTCGAAGAATCGTTTTATAAAACTCAAAGAATCGTTTTATAAAACTCGAAGAATCGTTTTATAAAACTCGAAGAATCGTTTTATAAAACTCGAAGAATCGTTATATAAAACTCGAAGAACCGTTTTATAAAACTCGAAGAATCGTTTTATAAAACTCGAAGAATCGTTTTATAAAACTCGAAGAATCGTTTTATAAAACTCGAAGAATCGTTTTATAAAACTTGAGAATTGTTTTATAAAACTCGAAGAATCGTTTTACAAAACCGCGAAAAACCAAAACCGCCGTAAAACGCGAACTAGCCTCGACCCGGCTAGTTCACTATTGGGCGAATTAGAAGCTTCCCGGACAGTTCGCCGACCGGCGAGCTGGACCGGTCCGGCTGGGTTTGCCGTACGTCGAACCGACCATCCCGAGCCTCGATATCCAACATCCCCGATTCAGTGCTTACGTCCTTCGACACGGGCGTGTTCCGAACCACGGTCGAAACGTCTCTCGTTCCGTCTCGATCCGACCTATCATTCGAGTTTTACGATAAAAACCGTAAAACTTTGTTTTCTCAGAAAGAACTCGAGGAAATCGTATAAAACAGCAACGGTTAAACGAGACACCGAACATTGCCTAAACTTACGATTTATTCGAGATTTTTCGTGAAAATCATAAAAAACGTGTTTTTAATAAAAACGTCGAGAAAATCGTAAAAAATGGCAAATATTAACCGAGAAATGAACGTAGCTAAACTTTACAATTAACTCAGGGAATTTACTACTAACAGCATCGGATCGGGAAATGATCTCGTATAAAGTCGTGAAACGGATTTATCGTAAAATGGCCCGGAAGGTCCTAAAACGCGATAAAAGACCATCTCGCGATCTTAACGAAATCTAACCAGAAGATACGATAACGTTTTGATGGTTTACTCGCAGAAGGAAGATAAATGTCAAGTTTGAAAATAAATGGCAAGTTTGAAGATAAATAGAAGATTTCCGCGGGAAAAAAGGAAGGATCAGGAAAAATGGAAGATTCCTGATAAACTCGAATTCGGGCGAAATGGAAAGACTAAAACCGCCTAGGAGGGAGTATATAAGCAAGAGGCATAGGGCAGAAGTAAGGACACGATTTTCAGAGCTTTCACCACCAAATTTAGCATTTAGGAATATTTCTATTTTCTGTTAGCGAGCTGCATCTCAACTAGGGCTTTCGGTCTTAGACTTCTAGAGTTAGGGATTTCGCCGACGGCTCACGCAGCTAAGGTCTTCTTGCTCTCAATTTCGTTCATTCATATTTTAATTTTAAATTTCATCGTTTTTCTTAATTCTCGTTGTGCGGTTCTGCAGATAGCCGGGTCCTTTGGAAACTTAGGCTTTACTCGAAGTTTCTTTATTACGATTTATTGATCGTAAGTGAATTTCTGTTCCCACATCTTTCTCAATTCCTAAGCTCTTCTTCAAAGTATGGCTAGATGCTTCTCTAAAATTAGGTCTAAAAAGGTCTCTGGAGAAGTCTGCTTAATCTAGTACAAAACCCTCTTAAAATAGCCTAACACGCGGCCAAGGACTTAAGGTGTAAATTATTAAAACTCTTGTGAAGCAATTAGGACTTCTAATCTTCATTTAATTTCTTTGGAGGACTTCTGTATCGATCGATATAGAATGTCTTCTATCGATCGATTTGGATGATCTTTCATCGGCCGATTGCTCTTAATGCGCATTGATCGATGTCCTCAACATGTTTCGCTCATATCTTCATAATGTCTCCATTTTAGCTCCAAAATGGCTATTTTAAACCAATGAGTACCTGAACCTGTAAAAGCTCTAAAAAGACACTAAAAGTATCCTTTTGTTTCAAAAACATATATAAATCATTGTTAAAAGTGGGTAAAATACATGATATATCATTTACTTGACTTCACGACGTGTAAATCAACACTGAACAGCTTCTAAGAACTTATGAGTTTAAGATCAACTATCTCTCTCTCGCCGTAAAACTCAATTGCTAAAAGCCGTAAGTAAAACTAAACCACCAGCGTCACCTATTACAGACCTAGGTGACCTGATCTTTAGTTTTAGGATAACATCAAATCTCTTATTCTACTACCTAGAATCACTCAGATTTATGTATATCTTATCACAAGATAATGGTACTTCGGACTCACGCTGAAAATCATTTTCATTTTATTATCACCAAGTACCTGTTATCTCGAATCTTAAATTTTCTTTTCCATCAACTTCCATCATCCTGTCATCCCCAAGCTTGACATGTTGTTGAAAACTGACATCAAAGTCAATGAACCACTCCTTCACACCACACATGTGGTTGCTGCATCCAGAGTCCAAGTACCAGACATGTTCTTCCCCATCTTTATTCATATCAGTTTGCACCATCAGTAGCAAGTCTTCCTCCATCTCTTCATAGTTTGCATTCCTCTCCCTAGTAGGACACTCACTCTTGTCTGTGTTGAAGTTTGTATTACCTCTGCCTCGTCCTCCTCTTCCACCACGGTTTGGTCATCTTCCTTGGTAGTAACATCCACGTCCTCTTCCTCCTTCTGCCTCCAGGACGTGTTCATCACCTTTATGTTGGACAATGATTTGTTTATGAACCCAGCTTTCCAGTTTACCCACTGACAATTCTGTGATATCTTTGGATTCTTCAACGGAACATACTACATATGTGTACTTCTCCGCAAGAGTATGAAGGATCTTCTCCACCACCTTAGCATCTGGAACTTGTTCCCCTATTGTATATCCTTCTTTCAACTCCAATACCTCGAAGTTTCTTCGCATTCTCTGCAGCTGGGAACTTTGAACCCTCTTGTTCCCTTGATACTTGTTTTTCATGGAATCCCAGATGTGATTTGACGTTTCCTTCTTCACGTTTATATTCAGTATCTTCCTGTCAAAAGGTTCCCATAGGTAGTTCTTGACCTTCAAATCCTTCAGCTTTTGTTCCGTCAGCTCCGTTCGTTGTGCACCCGTTAAAATAACATTCCTTTCAGCCTGCGTGATCACAGGTTCCGCCAGATCCGACCACGTTGAGCAGCAAATTATTTTTCTCCGCTTATACTTGAAAAACCTAGAGCACAGTATCAGTACTCAAACTTCGAAATGGATACTTTATTGAAGTTATGTAAACAAATTGCATCCTAATTGTTTAATCAGGTTTACTTGACTTCACAATGTGTGAATCAACACTGAACAACTTTTAAGAATTTACGAGTGTAAGATCAACTATCTCTCTCTCGCCGTAAAACTCAATTGCTAAAAGCCGTAACGAAAACTAAACCACCAGTGTCACCTATTACAGACCTAGGTTACCTGATCTTTAGTTTTAGGATAACATCAAATCTCTTATTCTACTACCTAGTATAACTCAGACTTATGTATATCTTATTACAAGATATTGGTATTTTGGACTCACGTTGAAAATCATTTTCATTTTATTATCAACAAGTACCTGTTATCTCGAATCTTAAATTTCCTTTTCCATCAACTTCCATCATCCTGTCATCCCCAAGCTTGACATGTTGTTGAAAACTGACATCAAAGTCAATGAACCACTCCTTCACACCACACATGTGGTTGCTGCATCCAGAGTCCAAGTACCAGAAATGTTCTTCCCCATCTTTATTCATATCAGTTTGCACCATCAGTAACAAGTCTTCCTCCATCTCTTCATAGTTTGCATTCCTCTCCCTAGTAGGACACTCACTCTTAACGTGTCCCATTTTAGGGAATTTGTAACTATCAGTGTTGTCTGTGTTGAAGTTTGTATTACATCTGCCTCGTTCTCCTCTTCCACCACGGTTTGGTCATCTTCCTTGGTAATAACCTCCACGTCCTCTTCCTCCTTCTGCCTTCAGAACGTGTTCATCACCGTTATGTTGGACCAGGTTTTGTTTATGAACCCATAGGGAGCTCTGCAGTTCACCCACTGACATTTATGTGATGTCTTTGAATTCTTCAACGGAACATACTACATATATGTACTTCTCCGCAAGAGTACGAAGGATCTTCTCCACCACCTAAGCCTCTGGAACTTATTCCCCTATTGTATATCCTTCTTTCATCTCCAATACCTCGAAGTTTCTTCGCATTCTCTGCAGCTGGGAGCTTTGAACCCTCTTGTTCCCTTGATACTAGTTTTTCATGGAATCCCAGATGTGTTTTGACGTTTCCTTCTTCATAATTATCTTCAGTGTCGTCCTGTCAAAAGGGTCCCATAGGTAGTTCTTGACCTTCAAATCCTTCAGCTTTTGTTCCGCCAGCTCCAATCGTTGTGCACCCGTCAAGATCACATTCCTTTCAGCCTGTGTGATCCCAGGTTCCGCCAGCTCCAACCACGTTGAGCAGCAAATTATTTTTTCCGCATATACTTGAAAAACCAAGAGCACAGTATCAATACTCAAACTTCAAACTGGATACTTTATTGAAGTGATGTAAACAAATTGCATCCTGACTGTTTAATCAGGTTTACTTGACTTCACAATGTGTGAATCAACACTGAACAACTTCTAAAAACTTACGAGTTTAAGATCAACTATCTCTCTCTCGTCGTAAAACTCAATTGCTAAAAGTTGTAACTAAAACTAAATCACCAGTGTCACCTATTACAGACCTAGGTGACCTGATCTTTAGTTTTAGGATAACATCAAATCTCTTATTCTACTACCTAGAATCACTCAGATTTATGTATATCTTATCACAAGATAATGGTACTTTGGACTCACGTTGAAAATCATTTTCATTTTATTATCACCAAGTACCTGTGATCTCCAATCTTAAATTTTCCATCAACTTCCATCTTCTTGTCATCCCCAAGCTTGACATGTTGTTGAAAACTGACATCAAAATCAATAAACCACTCCTTCACCCCACACATGTGGTTGCTGCATCCAGAGTCCAAGTACCAGACATGTTCTTCCCCAACTTTATTCATATTAGTTTTCACCATCAGTAGCAAGTCTTCCTCCATCTCTTCATATTTTGCATTCCTCTCCCGAGTAGGACACTCACTCTTAAAGTGTCCCATTTTAGGAAATTTGTAACTTTTAGTGTTGTCTTTATTGAAGTTTGTATTACCTCTGCCTCGTCCTCCTCTTCCATTACGGTTTGGTCATCTTCCTTGGTAGTAACCTCCACCTCCTCTTCCTCATTCTGCCTTCAGGAAGTGTTCATCACCATTATGTTGGAACAGGTTTTGTTTATGAACCCATATGTGGGAACCGAGATTCACACTTGTCGATTTCCGTTAAATAAGGAAACTTAGGAAAACACTAATTTCCCAGAGGAACCGGATCCCTGCGAAAGCCAACGACAAGTAACCAAATAAATGCGGAAAAATATAAAAAACACAATAAAACGAATTTATAAAGAAAGTCGATCTTATTTCCGATTCGCGTAAGAGCGTTGCGATCATTACAAGGAATTACAAAGGCTTTGGCCGCAGGGGCCATCAGCGCATTACAAACATAAAACCCCAGATCTAGTCGAGTCGCAGCTCGATAACGAAAGACGGAAAAAGATAGGAAAAAAGGTTTGATTGATTTCGGACTGAATCTTATGAAAGGCTGCCTACGTACCCCTTTCGGGGATCAAGTCGAACGTAGTTCAGTTGATAGAGCTGGACCAGAGATCGAACTGCCTGGGCGAGTTCGTCTAGTAATTGAGCGCCAGTCATTGAAACCGAACTTGTCGAGAAAAAGCCTAAGTTTCTAAGTGCGGAAAATTCTAAGTGTAGAAAAGTTGTAAAAGTCTCAGATGAGAGCTCTAGATTTCGTCCCCTTGCTTCTGCCCTATGCCTCTTGCTTATATACTCCCTTCCTAGGCGGTTTAGTCTTTCCGTTTCGCCCAGATTTGAGTTTAATAAGAATCTTCCATTTATCTCGATCTTTCTTTTTTTCCCGCGGAAATCTTTTATTTATCCTCAAACTTGACTTTTATCTTCAAGTTTGACATTTATCTTATTTCTACGAGTAAATCACCAAAACGTCGTCGTATCTTCGGGTTGGACTTCGTTTAAAGTCGCGAGTGGCTTTTATCGCGTTTTATGACTTTCCGAGCCGTTTTGCGATAAATCCGTTTTACGACTTTAGACGAGATCATTTCCTGATACGATGCCGTTTTTAGCTAAGTTTCTCGAGTTAATCGTAAAGCTAAGCAATGTTTGATGTTTCGATTAATCGTTGCCGTTTTCTACGATTTACTCGGGGTTTTATTAGAAACGTGTTTTGTACGATTTTTACGAAAAATCTGAAATAGATCGTATAGTTTAGGCAATATTCGGTGTTTCGTTTAACCGTGGAAAACGAACTAAGCCGGGCCGGTTTAGTTCGGTGTTTCGTTTAACCGTGGAAAACGAACTAAGCCGGGCCGGTTTAGTTCGCCGATGGGCGAACTAGTGGAGTGTCGGCTTAGTTCGCCGATGGGAGAACTAGTGGAGTGTCTCCTAGTTCGCCCATTGGCGAACTAAGCCGGGCGTCTTAGTTCGCCCATGGGCGACCTAGTCGTGACTAGTTCGTGTTTTACGGCTGTTTCGGTTTTTTGCGGTTTCGTAAAATGATTCTTCGAGTTTTATAAAACGTTTCTTCGAGTTTTATAAAACGATTCTCGAGTTTTATAAAACGATTCTTCGAGTTTTATAAAATGATTCTCGAGTTTTATAAAACAATTCTCGAGTTTTATAAAACGATTCTTGAGTTTTATAAAACGATTCTTCGAGTTTTGATAAAATGATTCTCGAGTTTTATAAAACGATTCTCGAGTTTTATAAAACGATTCTTCGAGTTTTATATTCTCTTTATATTTCTGCGGGGAGTTTCGGCCTTTGATTCCGTCGTACCGATTTTGACCCCAACAGTTAGCCCCCCAGCTCGTAAGAATCTTGAGCCTTTAGCATAAGGTTCTTGCTAGTGCTTAACCAGTTTTAGTTAAGTTAGGCGGAATTAATGGTCGGAAAGGTCCGTTGAAGGTGATCTTTCCACTTTCCAGGGAGCGGAAAGCGTTTAAAATTAGGGCTGCGCCTTGTGAAGGCTGCCTACGTACTCTTTTGAGCGGATCAAGTCTTTCGTAGTTTGTTTCGGAGATAAGGTTCGTATGACCTGTTTCCTAGCAAGACCTTTACGGTCTAGTTATATGTTGTGTAGGAATTATCGAGCATATTGATGTCGATGGCATCTGGACCTTTGCCGGCTTTGAGACTAGCCTCGTAGGCCGTTTGGTCTGGCCGAGCGTGGCCGTTATAGTTTTCGGACTGGCCGTGTGCGGTTCTGAGTCCTTGCCGCTCTTCGGTTTTTTTTTTTAAATCAGTTTACGTTTTTAAGAGCGTGTTTTTATTCGTATGAATATAGCGGGAAGATTATGAGTTGATATTAAGGGAGGTCCGCGAGTTGTCGTCTCGCGTTCCTTTTTCCCTTAGTGTATCTCCTTGTTCGTTTACTCGTTTTGGGATGTCTAGTAAATCGACTGAGTGTTTAGATATAGACGAAGAGACATGCCTTTAGGATCTCGATTCATGCCTTGAGACGTTAGCGACCAGTGTGCTGGGTTTAGGGCAAGACCTAAGTTTACTTTCGGATTGAGGCTATGCGATGACTAGTTGGCTTTCGTTTTGCCTGTTGCGATTTTAACCTGATTCCATACCGATTTAGAATCCGCGATAGGTTCTCGGCTTATACGATTCGTCTGGTTGGAACCGAGCATCTCACCGGGAACAATTTCTAAGTTGCCCGGAAGTGCTGACCAAAAGTTTGGATTTCTTTTATAGCGCTATTACCCTTGTGTCGCTATTACCCTTGTGTCGGGTGTTCGAGAGCTATCTCTGCGAGATAACTTAAGTTTGTTTAGGACTGTTGCGAGTTTGTTGTGATCAGCAACAAACTTTTTATGTGATAGATGTTTACGTTGTTTTGGCCTTCGCGAAGGATACGTACGTTAAGAAGTTTTGCGTAATTTTATAGTCGCGGACGGACTGTTAGGTCTTNAGCAACAAACTTTTTATGTGATAGATGTTTACGTTGTTTTGGCCTTCGCGAAGGATACGTACGTTAAGAAGTTTTGCGTAATTTTATAGTCGCGGACGGACTGTTAGGTCTTCCAAGAAAATGACTTTATCGAGGAAGGTATTTGTGTCGAAAAACTAATCTCCGGGCGTCTGCGACGTCTCGCAGTGCCGAAAGTTGGGTTTTTTTTTTATATGCCGCGTTTCTTGTTCGGAATGTTTGCGGGCTCGAATATGTTGCGCGGTGCTGCGAGGGTTTTGTCTTAACCCTGCTTTGCAGGAACACTTTGGTTCGTTTGCGGATATTCGCAATTAAAACTTACATTCCTGTTTCGATGTTAGGTAGTTTTACGATTTGTGCTAGAGCAATTAGGACCGAGAGGTCGCGTAAGTTGTTTCCCCAAAACAAAGCGTTTTTCGTTACAGTTCTTTGTGAAGTATTGACCTTCCGAGATTCGTACGGCTTTAGGAGCTCTGGTACGAGTGTTTTCTTATACGTCGGATTTTGTAGGAAACTTGCTTCAGGAATAGAGTGAAACGCGAGAATACAGAACTTAGCCGATTTTCGACAAGTTTGCATTATCCGTTAAATGTATTGGCTTAGTGCGTAGGTTGTGTTCAGCCGCACAGCCAAGGTCGTATTTGGTAGAGGATTAGACCTTGACACTTTCGTGCTATCGAAAAGGTCGAGTCGATTTGTAAACTTGGCATTGAAGTGAAGCGTGATCGGATAATAGCCAAATAGCGTTTGTCGAGCTTGATATGCCAAGTATGCTCGTGTTTATAGAAAACGTTTTTCCGTTGTAGGTTTGATTTATACGATGAAAGTTTCGTATAAACTTTCCTTTGTATGGAAGTTGTTTCTTTTTTTACTCGAGGGAGACAGATCCTAAGAAGCTCGATGCAAAGCCCGTGCGGAGTCGTTTGCGGGGCGATCTCATTCTCGGATGTAAACGAGAGGAATGAGAGCGGATGCTCGTGAACCGATGGGCTAAAGAGTGAGATCTTTCAGATCGTGTCGCGAGGAGGCAAAGTTTAGATTGGCCGCCCAGTGCCGGATCGTATAGCTTGGTTTTTGCTATAAGGAAAGTACTTTTCGCAAAACCTGTTACGTTTACTTTCGAGAGTTACTTCGTTATGACATGATCCTGACTATACGAAGGATTTCTCGCGTAAGCAACGTGCGATGAATTTAGTAAATCGACGCGACGCATTGGGTTAACAATGCTTCCGCAGATTTTTCGAGTAACCTTTTCGCTTAGTTTTTGATTCTTCGGTGATAGTTTTTTCGGAGTCACTCTTGGAGTTTTACCAAAAGTTATTTCACCGAGATCTAGTCCCAAAATGTTTTAGCGGGTTTCTCGGGCGGAATGAATCACATGATCAGCAATAGATCAGTCAGCGAGAAGGGAGGACGTCTTTTCTATTGCTGCTTTGTGAACTCGATCTTTCTTTCGCCGCAAATGTTCTTGACATTATTCCGTGACTCACTTGGTTTGACGGAAAATGAGATCAATGCTTTGATGCCTAAAGATTTTGACTCTTATACTTGTTTTATCAAGTTTGAGAAGATCTTTATGACTTCGGCAAATAATCGAGTTTCGCTCTGAAGTTTCGCAGAGATTTTCTAACCGCATGATTGCGACGAGAGATGCTGTATATTCCTCGAGATTATTTCCCAGACAGTTTGGATCAGTGTTTAGCACTTAGACGGTTTTTATATTGTCGTTTGCTTTTGGGATGATTTCGACGAGGCGTTGCATCGTCCGAATATTTTTCCACTTATTTTAGAAAGTGTTTTCTTGATGCGAGGAAAAAATGTTCGGCGAAAGAAGAAAGACGAGTTTCGTTTGAAGGATTTGGATGATTGACAATCCGGGTCGATTAAAGACCATGGTGGACCGGAGATGACTTGGAGTATGTCTGATTTACGAGAACCTGTAGGGGCGACTTGGTTTTAAGACGATGTCAGCGTCTCTAGCTCCTTCTTTCTTTTTAGGAAATGAATACGTTTGAACGCGTGGCGATCGTTTCTCGGTTGTACGAGAGATTGGATCGGTTTGCGAGTTATGCCCGAATGGTTAGAGAACAACAAATCGAGATAGACAAATATTGCTTACGACTTAGCATGCTAGACTATCTTCTAAATTCTAAGTTCTCTAGGTTTCTTGGCAGTTTACAAGACGTTTTTGTTTCTTACCTACGAGAAATTAGAAGTCTAATAAAATTTTCAAATCGGACATACCTTAGTTTCAACGATGATTTGGGATCGTCTATTCTTCGTTCTTCGTCTTTTGGCTTACCGGTTTTCGACGAATTACCGGCAAGAGTATCGGAGCGGGGAGAAGACTTAACCATCGGAGCTTATGTTCTTGGTTCTTCGTACTGCTGGTTTTATTTGACCGACTAGGTGCGCTTTGTATATCGAAAAATATCATTCACGTGTTTGTGGTTGAATATTTTCGACTTAGCGTGGCAGAGATTCGTAAAACCGGATTGGGTTTAGAGGGTTCAGATTTCTCGTATAGTTTAGGCAACTTTGTTGTTAAGTCAACCGTTGCCGTTTTTAGACGATTGATTCGTACTTATACGCAGATACATGTCTTTGCGGTTTTGTTGTAAAATCCCGATGGAAATTCCGACTGAGACGAAACGAGAATCAGCGCGATCAAGACTCGAGAGAGAAACTCGAGGATTGGTTCAGCTCGACGTAGGGCAAGTCGGGCGAACCCTTTCAGCTCGCCGTGTGGAGATCTGGGTGGTAAGAACCCTTGGGGCGAAGTCAGCGTCTCTTGGGCGAGCTAGGCGCTTGGTTCAGCTCTACGTTCAGCGAGCTAAGACGCGTGGTTTAGCTCTACGTTCGGCGAGCTAAGACGCTTGGCGCGGGTGATTTCGATTCGTCGAGTTGAGTTGTTTTCGTCATAGAATCTGAACGGAAAGTCCGATTGAGACGAAACGAAAAGCAGTGCGATTATTGTTTAGAGTACTGTCTGGCTCACCATAGCTATGAGTCGGATTGTGCGGACCCTCGGGGAGAAGTCAGTGTCTTTAGGACGAGGTGGAAAGCCGGTCAGCTCGCCAAGATGGCAAGCTAGGTTGCTTGGCCAACTCACCGTCTTTTTCCGCTGGATAGTATTGCCCGATTCTGCGAGTAGCCTAAGGTTCTTCCGTGAGCAACCTAGGGTTTTGTTGCGAATAACCTAGGGTTTTTCCGCGAGTAACCTAGGGCTTTCTCCGCGAGTAAGCTAGGGCTTTCTCCGTGAGTAACCTAGGGTTTTTCCGCGAACAACCTAGGGTTTTGCCGCGAATAACCTACGGTTTTTCCCCTAGTCACCTAAGGCTTTCTACGCGAGTAACCTAGGGTTTTTCCGCGGACAACCTAGGGTTTTGCCGCGAATAACCTACGGTTTTTCCGCGAGTCACCTAAGGATTTTTCCGTGAACAGCCTAGGGTTTTCCTCGAGTATCCTAGGATTTATTTCGCGAGTAAGTTACGGTTTGTTCCGCGGTTTCTGGGAGAGCAAGTTTTATTTTTCCGAAAGGTTCTCGGAAAACGTCTTTTGCTTAACGCGTGAGATTTGTCCAACTCGGAAATAAGAAAAACACTATGGGGTTTGATAGATTTTATCGTTGCCCTTAGTGATCTGAGATAGAAATC
>CAKOAT010058044.1:68698-88931 GCA_932364175.1 Eruca vesicaria subsp. sativa | reverse complement strand
GTGCACCCGTCAAGAACACATTCCTTTCAGCCTGCGTGATCCCATGTTCCGCCAGCTCCAACCACGTTGAGCAGCAAATTATGTTTCTCCACTTATACTTGAAAAACCTAGAGCACAGTATCAATACTCAAATTTTGAACTGGATACTTTATTGAAGTTATGTAAACAAATTGCATCCTAATTTTTAAATCAGGTTTACTTGGCTTCACAATGTGTGAATCAACACTGAACAACTTCTAAGAACTTACGAGTTTAAGATCAACTATCTCTCTCTCACCACAAAACTCAATTGCTAAAAGCCGTAACTAAACCTAAACCCCAGGCGTCACCTAGTACAGACTTAGGTGACCTGATCTTTAGTTTTAGGATAACATTCTTATTCTACTACCTAGAATCGCTCAGATTTATGTATATCTTATCACAAGATAATTGTACTTTGGACTCACGTTTAAAATCGTTTACATTTTATTATCACCAAGTACCTGTGATCTCCAATCTTAAATTTCCTTTTCCATCAACTTCCATCTTCTTGTCATCCCCAAGCTTGACATGTTGTTGAAAACTGACATCAAAGTCAATGAACCACTCCTTCACACTGCACATGTGGTTGCTGCATCCAGAGTCCAAGTGCCAGACATGTTCTTCCCCAAATTTATTCATATCAGTTTGCACCATCAGTAGCAAGTCTTCCTCCATCTCTACATAGTTTTCGTTCCTCTCCCAAATAGGACACTCAATCTTAAAGTTTCCCATTTCGGGGAATTTGTAACTCTCAGTGTTGTCTTTGTTGAAGTTTCTATTACCTCTGCCTCGTCCTCCTCTTCCACCACAGTTTGGTCATCTTCCTTGGTAGTAACCTCCACGTCCTCTTCCCCATTCTGCCTTCAGGAAGTGTTCATCACCGTTATGTTGGACCATGATTTGTTTATGAACCCATAGGGAGCTCCCCAGTTCACCCACTGACATTTCAGTGATGTCTTTGGATTCTTCAACGGAACATACTACATATGTGTACTTCTGCGCAAGAGTACGAAGGATCTTCTCCACCACCTTAGCATTTGGAACTTGTTCCCCTATTGTATATTCTTCTTTCATCTCCAATACCTCGAAGTTTCTTCGCATTCTCTGCAGCTGGGAGTTTTAAACCCTCTTGTTCCCTTGATACTTGTTTTTCATGGAATCCTGTTGGGGTCAAAATCGGTACGACGGAATCAACGGCCGAAACTCCCAGCAGAAATATAAAGAGAATCGTTTTATAAAACTCGAAGAATCGTTTTATAAAACTCGAGAATCGTTTTATAAAACTCGAGAATCATTTTATAAAACTCGAAGAATCGTTTTATAAAACTCGAGAATCGTTTTATAAAACTCGAGAATCGTTTTATAAAACTCGAGAATCATTTTATAAAACTCGAAGAATCGTTTTATAAAACTTGAGAATCGTTTTATAAAACTCGAAGAAACGTTTTATAAAACTCGAAGAATCGTTTTACGAAACCGCAAAAAAACGAAACAGCCGTAAAACGTGAACTAGTCACGACTAGTTCACCCATGGGCGAACTAAGACGGCCTGGCTTAGTTCGCCGATGGGCGAACTAAAAGACACTCCACTAGTTCGCCCATCGGCGAACTAAGAGTCACTCAAATAGTTCGCCCATCGGCGAACTAAGCCGGCCCGGCTTAGTTCGCCGATGGGCAAACTAGGAGTCCCTCAACTAGTTCGTCCATCGGCGTACTAAGCCGGCCCGGCTTAGTTCGCCGATGGGCGAACTAACAAACACTAAACTAGTTCGCCCATCGGCGTACTAAGCCGGGCCCGGCTTAGTTCGCCGATGGGCGAACTAAAGACTTCTCGGATATCCCGCGCCTCGATCTCCCACATCCTTGATTCAAGGCGTACGTCCCTCGATACGATCGTATTCTGAATCACGGTCGAAATGTCTCCCGTTTCGTCTCGATCCGCCCTATCGTTCGAGTTTTACGATAAAAACCGTAAAACTTTGTTTTCTCGAAAAGAACTCGAGGAAATCGTATAAAACGGCAACGGTTAAACGAAACACCGAATATTGCCTAAACTATACAGTTTATTCGAAATTTTTCGTAAAAATCATACAAAACGCGTTTTTAATAAAACCCCGAGTAAATCGTAGAAAACGGCAACGATTAATCGAAACATCAAACATTGCTTAGCTTTACGATTAACTCGAGAAACTTATCTAAAAATGGCATCGTATTAGGAAATGATCTCGTCTAAAGTCCTAAAACGGATTTATCGCAAAACGGCTCGGAAAGTCATAAAACGTGATAAAAGCCACTCGCGACTTTAAACGAAGTCCAACCCGAAGATACGACGACGTTTTGGCGATTTACTCGCAGAAATAAGATAAATGTCAAACTTGAAGATAAAAGTCAAGTTTGAGGATAAATAGAAGATTTCCGCGGGAAAAAAGGAAAGATCGAGATAAATGGAAGATTCTCATTAAACTCAAATCTGGGCGAAACTGAAAGACTAAACCGCCTAGGAAGAGAGTATATAAGCAAGAGGCATAGGGCAGAAGCAAGGGGACGAAATCTAGAGCTCTCATCTGAGATTTTTACAACTTTTCTACACTTAGAATTTTCCGCACTTAGAAACTTAGGCTTTTTTTCGACAAGTTCGGTTTCTATGACTGGCGCTCAATTACTAGACGAACTCGCCCAGACAGTTTGATCTCTGGTCCAGCTCTATCAACTGAAATACGTTCGACTTGATCCCCGGAAGGGGTACGTAGGCAGCCTTTCATAAGGTTCAGTCCAAAATCAATCAAACCTTTTTTCCTATCTTTTTTCGTCTTTTGTTATCGAGCTGCGACTCGACTAGATCTGGGGTTTTATGTTTGTAACTCGCTGATGGCCCCTGCGGCCAAAGCCTTTGTAATTCCTTGTAATGATCGCAACGCTCTTACGCGAATCGAAAATAAGATCGACTTTCTTTATAAATTTGTTTTATTGTGTTTTTTATATTTTTCCGCATTTATTTGGTTACTTGTCGTTGGCTTTCGCAGAGACCCGGTTCCTCTGGGAAATTAGGGTTTTCCTAAGTTTCCTTATTTAATGGAAATCGACAAGTGTGAATCTCGGTTCCCACAAATCCCAGATGTGTTTTGACGTTTCCTTCTTCACGATTATCTTCAGTATCTTCCTGTCAAAAGGGTCCCATAGGTAGTTCTTGACCTTCAAATCCTTCAGCTTTTGTTCCGCCAGCTCCGTTCGTTGTGCACCCGTCAAAATCACATTCCTTTCAGCCTGCGTGATCCCAGGTTCTGCCAGATCCAACCACGTTGAGCAGCAAATTATTTTTCTCCGCTTATACTTGAAAAACCTAGAGCACAGTATCAATACTCAAACTTCGAACTAGATACTTTATTGAAGTTTTGTAAACAAATTGCATCCTAACTGTTTAATCAGGTTTACTTGACTTCACAACGTGTGAATCAACACTGAACAACTTCTAAGAACTTACGAGTTTAAGATCAACTATCTCTCTCTCGCCGTAAAACTCAATTGCTAAAAGCCGTAACTAAAACTAAACCCCAGGCGTCACCTATTACAGACTTAAATGACCTGATCTTTAGTTTTAGGATAACATCAAATCTTTTATTCTACTACCTAGAATCACTCAGATTTATGTATATCTTATCACAAGATAATTGTACTTTGGACTCACGTTTAAAATAGTTTTCATTTTATTATCACCAAGTACCTGTGATCTCCAATCTTAAATTTCCTTTTCCATCAACTTCCATCTTCTTGTCATCCCCAAGCTCGACATGTTGTTTAAAACTGACATCAAAGTCAATGAACCACTCCTTTACACTACACATGTGGTTGCTGCATCCAGATTCCAGGTACCAGACATGTTCTTCCCCAACTTTATTCATATCAGTTTGCACCATCAGTAGCAAGTCTTCCTCCATCTCTACATAATTTTCGTTCCTCTCCCAAGTAGGACACTCACTCTTAAAGTTTCCCATTTTGGAGAAATTGTAACTCTCAGTGTTGTCTTTGTTGAAGTTTATATTACCTCTACCTCGTCCTCCTCTTCCAGCACGGTTTGGTCATCTTCCTTGGTAGTAACCCTCACGTCCTCTTCCTCCTTCTGCCTTCCGGACGTGTTCGTCACCGTTATGTTGGACCAGGTTTTGTTTATGAACCCATAGGGAGCTCTGCAGTTCACCCACTGACATTTCTGTGATGTCTTTGGATTCTTCAACGGAACGTACTACATATGTGTACTTCTCCGCAAGAGTACGAAGAATCTTCTCCACCACCTTAGCATCTGGAACTTGTTCCCCTATTGTATATCCTTCATTCATCTCCAATACCTCGAAGTTTCTTCGCATTCTCTGCAGCTGGGAGCTTTGAACCCTCTTGTTCCCTTGATACTAGTTTTTCATGGAATCCCAGATGTGTTTTGACNTACTACATATGTGTACTTCTCCGCAAGAGTACGAAGAATCTTCTCCACCACCTTAGCATCTGGAACTTGTTCCCCTATTGTATATCCTTCATTCATCTCCAATACCTCGAAGTTTCTTCGCATTCTCTGCAGCTGGGAGCTTTGAACCCTCTTGTTCCCTTGATACTAGTTTTTCATGGAATCCCAGATGTGTTTTGACGTTTCCTTCTTCACGATTATCTTCAGTATAGTCCTGTCAATAGATGCACATAGGTAGTTCTTGACCTTCAAATACTTCTGCTTTTGTTCCGCCAGCTCCATTCGTTGTGCACCCGTCAAGATCACATTCCTTTCAGCCTGCGCCTGCGTGAACCCAGGTTCCGCCAGCTCCAACCACGTTGAACAGAAAATTCTGTTTCTCCGCTGATACTTTAAAAACCTAGAGCACAGTATCAATACTCAAACTTCGAACTGGATACTTTATTGAAGTTATGTAAACAAATTGCATCGTAAGTTTTTAATCCGGTTTACTTGACTTCACAACGTGTGAATCATCACTGAACAACTCCTAAGAACTTACAAGTTTAAGATCAACTATCTCTCTCTCGCTGTAAAAGTCAATTGCTAAAAGCCTTAACTAAAACTAAACCCCCAGCATCACCTATTACATACCTAGGTGACCTGATCTTTAGTTTTAGGATAACATCAAATCTATATTCTACTTCCTAGAATCACTCATATTTATGTATATCTTATCACAACATAATTTTACTTTGGACTCACGTTGAAAATCGTTTTAATTTTATTATCACCAAGTACCCGTGATCTCCAATCTTAAATTTCCTTTTCCATCAACTTCCATTTTCCTGTCATCCCCAAGCTTGACATGTTGTTGAAAACTGACATCAAAGTTAATGAACCACTCCTTCACACTACACATGTGGTAGCTGCATCCAGAGTCCAAGTACCAGACAAGTTCTTCCCCAACTTTATTCATATCAGTTTGCACCATCAGTAGCAAGTCTTCCTCCATCTCTACATAGTTTGCATTTCTCTCCCAAGTAGGACACTCACTCTTAAAGTTTCCCATTTTGGGGAATTTGTAACTCTCAGAGTTGTCTTTGTTGAAGTTTGTATTACCTCTGCCTCGTCCTCCTCTTCAACCACGGTTTGGTCATCTTCATTGGTAGTAACCTCCACGTGCTCTTCCTCCTTCGGCCTTCAGGACGTGTTCATCACCGTTATGTTGGACCAGGTTTTGTTTATGAACGCATAGGGAGCTCTCCAGTTCACCCACTGACATTTCTGTGATGTCTTTGGATTCTTTAATGGAACATACTACATATGTGTACTTCTCCGCAAGAGTACGAAGAATCTTCGCCACCACCATAGCATCTGGAACTTTTTCCCCTATTGTATATCCTTCTTTCATCTCCGATACCTCGAAGTTTCTTCGCATTCTCTGCAGCAGGGAGCTGTCAACCCTCTTGTTCCCTTGATACTTGTTTTTCATGGAATCCCATATGTGTTTTGATGTTTCCTTCTTCATGGTTATCTTCAATATCTACCTGTCAAAAAGGTCCCAAAGGTAGTTCTTGACCTTCAATCCTTCAGCTTTTGTTCCGCCAGCTCCGTTCGTTGTGCACCCGTCAAGAACACATTCCTTTCAGCCTGCGTGATCCCATGTTCCGCCAGCTCCAACCACGTTGAGCAGCAAATTATGTTTCTCCACTTATACTTGAAAAACCTAGAGCACAGTATCAATACTCAAATTTTGAACTGGATACTTTATTGAAGTTATGTAAACAAATTGCATCCTAATTTTTAAATCAGGTTTACNGTGCACCCGTCAAGAACACATTCCTTTCAGCCTGCGTGATCCCATGTTCCGCCAGCTCCAACCACGTTGAGCAGCAAATTATGTTTCTCCACTTATACTTGAAAAACCTAGAGCACAGTATCAATACTCAAATTTTGAACTGGATACTTTATTGAAGTTATGTAAACAAATTGCATCCTAATTTTTAAATCAGGTTTACATGGCTTCACAATGTGTGCATCAACACTGAACAACTTCTAAGAACTTACGAGTTTAAGATCAACTATCTCTCTCTCACCATAAAACTCAATTGCTAAAAGCCGTATCTAAACCTAAACCCCAGGCGTCACCTATTACAGACTTAAGTGACCTGATCTTTAGTTTTAGGATAACATTAAATCTCTTATTCTACTACCTAGAATCGCTCAGATTTATGTATATCTTATCACAAGATAATTGTACTTTGGACTCACGTTTAAAATCGTTTACATCTTATTATCACCAAGTACCTGTGATATCCAATCTTAAATTTCCTTTTCCATCAACTTCCATCTTCTTGTCATCCCCAAGCTTGACATGTTGTTGAAAACTGACATCAAAGTCAATGAACCACTCCTTCACACTGCACATGTGGTTGCTGCATCCAGAGTCCAAGTACCAGACATGTTCTTACCCAAATTTATTCATATCAGTTTGCACCATCCGTAGGAAGTCTTCCTCCATCCCTACATAGTTTTCGTTCCTCTCCCAAATAGGACACTCAATCTTAAAGTTTCCCATTTTGGGGAATTTGTAACTCTCAGTGTTGTCTTTGTTGAAGTTTCTATTACCTCTGCCTCGTCCTCCTCTTCCACCACAGTTTGGTCATCTTCCTTGGTAGTAACCTCCACGTCCTCTTCCCCATTCTGCCTTCAGGAAGTTTTCATCACCGTTATGTTGGACCATGATTTGTTTATGAACCCATAGGGAGCTCTCCAGTTCACCCACTGACATTTCAGTGATGTCTTTGGATTCTTCAACGGAACATACTACATATGTGTACTTATGCGCAAGAGTACGAAGGATCTTCTCCACCACCTTAGCATTGGGAACTTGTTCCCCTATTTTATATCCTTCTTTCATCTCCAATACCTCGAAGTTTCTTCGCATTCTCTGCAGCTGGGAGCTTTAAACCCTCTTGTTCCCTTGATACTTGTTTTTCATGGAATCCTGTTGGGGTCAAAATCGGTACGACGGAATCAACGGCCGAAACTCCCAGAAGAAATATAAAGAGAATCGTTTTATAAAAGTCGAAGAATCGTTTTATAAAACTCGAGAATCGTTTTATAAAACTCGAGAATCATTTTATAAAACTCGAAGAATCGTTTTATAAAACTCGAGAATCGTTTTATAAAACTCGAGAATCGTTTTATAAAACTCGAGAATCATTTTATAAAACTCGAAGAATCGTTTTTATAAAACTTGAGAATCGTTTTATAAAACTCGAAGAAATGTTTTATAAAACTCGAAGAATCGTTTTACGAAACCGCAAAAAACCGAAACAGCCGTAAAACGCGAACTAGTCACGACTAGTTCACCCATGGGGGAACTAAGATGGCCTGACTTAGTTCGCCGATGGGCGAACTAGAAGACACTCCACTAGTTCGCCCATCGGCGAACTACGCCGGCCCGGCTTAGTTCGCCGATGGGCAAACTAGGAGTCCCTAAACTAGTTCGCCCATCGCCGTACTAAGCCGGCCCGGCTTAGTTCGCCGATGGGCAAACTAGGAGTCCCTCAACTAGTTCGCCCATCGGCGTACTAAGCCGGCCCGGCTTAGTTCGCCGATGGGCGAACTAACAAACACTAAACTAGTTCGCCCATCGGCGTACTAAGCCGGGCCCGGCTTAGTTCGCCGATGGGCGAACTAAAGACTTCTCGGATATCCCGCGCCTCGATCTCCCACATCCTTGATTCAAGGCGTACGTCCCTTGATACGATCGTATTCCGAATCACGGTCGAAATGTCTCCCGTTTCGTCTCGATCCGCCCTATCGTTTGAGTTTTACGATAAAAACCGTAAAACTTTGTTTTGTCGAAAAGAACTCGAGGAAATCGTATAACACGGCAACGGTTAAACGAAATACCGAATATTGCCTAAACTATACGATTTATTCGAGATTTTTCGTAAAAATCATACAAAACGCGTTTTTAATAAAACCCCGAGTAAATCGTAGAAAACGGCAACGATTAATCGAAACATCAAACATTGCTTAGCTTTACGATTAACTCGAGAAACTTATCTAAAAACGGCATCGTATTAGGAAATGATCTCGTCTAAAGTCCTAAAACGGATTTATCGCAAAACGGCTCGGAAAGTCATAAAACGTGATAAAAGCCACTCGCGACTTTAAACGAAGTCCAACCCGAAGATACGACGACGTTTTGGCGATTTACTCGCAGAAATAAGATAAATGTCAAACTTGAAGATAAAAGTCAAGTTTGAGGATAAATAGAAGATTTCCGCGGGAAAAAAGGAAAGATCGAGATAAATGGAAGATTCTCATTAAACTCGAATCTGGGCGAAACGGAAAGACTAAACCGCCTANCGCGGGAAAAAAGGAAAGATCGAGATAAATGGAAGATTCTCATTAAACTCGAATCTGGGCGAAACGGAAAGACTAAACCGCCTAGGAAGGGAGTATATAAGCAAGAGGCATAGGGCAGAAGCAAGGGGACGAAATCTAGAGCTCTCATCTGAGACTTTTACAACTTTTCTACACTTAGAATTTTCCGCACTTAGAAACTTAGGCTTTTTTTCGACAAGTTCGGTTTCTATGACTGGCGCTCAATTACTAGACGAACTCGCCCAGGCAGTTCGATCTCTGGTCCAGCTCTATCAACTGAAATACGTTCGACTTGATCCCCGGAAGGGGTACGTAGGCAGCCTTTCATAAGGTTCAGTCCGAAATCAATCAAACCTTTTTTCCTATCTTTTTCCGTCTTTTGTTATCGAGCTGCGACTCGACTAGATCTGGGGTTTTATGTTTGTAACTCGCTGATGGCTTCTGCGGCCAAAGCCTTTGTAATTCCTTGTAATGATCGCAACACTCTTACGCGAATTGAAAATAAGATCGACTTTCTTTATAAATTTGTTTTATTGTGTTTTTTATATTTTTCCGCATTTATTTGGTTACTTGTCGTTGGCTTTCGCAGAGACCCGGTTCCTCTGGGAAATTAGGGTTTTCCTAAGTTTCCTTATTTAATGGAAATCGACAAGTGTGAATCTCGGTTCCCACAAATCCCAGATGTGTTTTGACGTTTCCTTCTTCACGATTATCTTCAGTATCTTCCTGTCAAAAGGGTCCCATAGGTAGTTCTTGACCTTCAAATCCTTCAGCTTTTGTTCCGCCAGCTCCGTTCGTTGTGCACCCGTCAAAATCACATTCCTTTCAGCCTGCGTGATCCCAGGTTCCGCCAGATCCAACCACGTTGAGCAGCAGTATACTTGAAAAACCTAGAGCACAGTATCAATACTCAAACTTCGAACTGGATACTTTATTGAAGTTTTGTAAACAAATTGCATCCTAAATGTTTAATCAGGTTTACTTGACTTCACAACGTGTGAATCAACACTGAACAACTTCTAAGAACTTACGAGTTTAAGATCAACTATCTCTCTCTCGCCGTAAAACTCAATTGCTAAAAGCCTTAACTAAAACTAAACCCCCAGCATCACCTATTACAGACTTAAGTGACCTGATCTTTAGTTTTAGGATAACATCAAATCTTTTATTCTACTACCTAGAATCACTCAGATCTATGTATATCTTATCACAAGATAATTGTACTTTGGACTCACGTTTAAAATAGTTTTCATTTTATTATCACCAAGTACCTGTGATCTCCAATCTTAAATTTCCTTTTCCATCAACTTCCATCTTCTTGTCATCCCCAAGCTTGACATGTTGTTTAAAACTGACATCAAAGTCAATGAACCACTCCTTTACACTACACATGTGGTTGCTGCATCCAGAGTCCAGGTACCAGACATGTTCTTCCCCAACTTTATTGATATCAGTTTGCACCATCAGTAGCAAGTCTTCCTCCATCTCTACATAGTTTTCGTTCCTCTCCCAAGTAGGACACTCACTCTTAAAGTTTCTCATTTTGGAGAAATTGTAACTCTCAGTGTTGTCTTTGTTAAAGTTTCTATTACCTCTACCTCGTCCTCCTCTTCCAGCACGGTTTGGTCATCTTCCTTGGTATTAACCTCCAAGTCCTCTTCCTCCTTCTGCCTTCAGGACGTGTTCGTCACCGTTATGTTGGACCAGGTTTTGTTTATGAACCCATAGGGAGCTCTGCAGTTCACCCACTGACATTTCTGTGATGTCTTTGGATTCTTCAACGGAACGTACTACATATGTGTACTTCTCCGCAAGAGTACGAAGGATCTTCTCCACCACCTTAGCATCTGGAACTTGTTCCCCTATTGTATATCCTTCTTTCATCTCCAATACCTCGAAGTTTCTTCGCATTCTCTGCAGCTGGGAGCTTTGAACCCTCTTGTTCCCTTGATACTAGTTTTTCATGGAATCCCAGATGTGTTTTGACGTTTCCTTCTTCACGATTATCTTCAGTGTCGTCCTGTCAAAAGGGTCCCATAGGTAGTTCCTGACCTTCAAATCCTTCAGCTTTTGTTCCGCCAGCTCCAATCGTTGTGCACTCGCCAAGATCATATTCCTTTCAGCCTGTGTGATCCCAAGTTCCGCCAGCTCCAACCACGTTGAGCAGCAAATTATTTTTTCCGCATATACTTGAAAAACCAAGAGCACAGTATCAATACTCAAACTTCAAACTGGAAACTTTATTGAAGTGATGTAAATAAATTGCATCCTGACTGTTTAATCAGGTTTACTTGACTTCACAACTTGTGAATCAACACTGAACAACTTCTAAGAACTTACGAGTTTAAGATCAACTATCTCTCTCTCGCCGTAACACTCAATTACTAAAAGCCGTAACTAAAACTAAATCACCAGTGTCACCTATTACAGACCTAGGTGACCTGATCTTTAGTTTTAGGATAACATTAAACTCTTATTCTACTACCTAGAATCACTCAGATTTATGTATATCTTATCACAAGATAATGGTACTTTGGACTCACGCTGAAAATCGTTTTCATTTTATTATCACCAAGTACTTGTGATCTCGAATCTTAAATTTCCTTTTCCATCATTTTCCATCTTCCTGTCATTCCCAAGCCTCGTCCTCCTCTTCCACCACGGTTTGGTCATCTTCCTTGGTAGTAACCTCCATGTCCTCTTCCTCCTTCTGACCTCAGGACGTGTTCATCACCGTCAAGTTGGACCAGGTTTTGTTTATGAACCCATAGGGAGCTCTCCAGTTCACCCACTCACATTTCTGTGATGTCTTTGGATTCTTCAATGGAACATAATAAATATGTGTACTTTTCCGCAAGAGTACGAAGGATCTTCTCCACCACCTTAGCATCTGGAACTTGTTCCCCTATTGTATATCCTTCTTTCATCTTCAATACCACGAAGTTTCTTCGCATTCTCTGCAGCAGGGAGATTTGAACCCTCTTGTTCCCTTGATACTTGTTTTTCATGAAATCCCAGATGTGTTTTGACGTTTCGTTCTTCAAGATTGTCTTCAGTATCGCCCTGCCAATCGATGCACATAGGTAGTTCTTGACCTTCAAATACTTCAGCTTTTGCTCCGCCAGCTCCATCCGTTGTGCACCCGTCAAGATCACATTCCTTTCAGCCTGCGTGATCCCAGGTTCTGCCAGCTTCAACCACGTTGAGGAGCAAATTTTGTTTCTCCACTTCTACTTGAAAAACCTAGAGCACAGTATCAATACTCAAACTTCAAACTGGATACTTTATTGAAGTTATGTCAACAAATTGCATCCTAACTTTTTAATCCGGTTTACTTGACTTCACAACGTGCGAATCAACACTGAACAACTTCTAAAAACTTACGAGTTTATGATCAACTATCTCTCTCTCGCTGTAAAAGTCAATTGCTAAAAGCCTTAACTAAAACTAAATCCCCAGCATCACCTATTTCATACCTAGGTGACCTGATCTTTAGTTTTAGGATAACATCAAATCTATATTCTACTTCCTAGAATCACTCATATTTATGTATATCTTATCACAACATAATTTTACTTTGGACTCACGTTGAAAATCGTTTTAATTTTATTATCACCAAGTACCCGTGATCTCCAATCTTAAATTTCCTTTTCCATCAACTTCCATCTTCCTGTCATCCCCAAGCTTGACATGTTGTTGAAAACTGACATCAAAGTTAATGAACCACTACTTCACACTACACATGTGGTAGCTGCATCCAGAGTCCAAGTACCAGACATGTTCTTCCCCAACTTTATTCATATCAGTTTGCACCATCAGTAGCAAGTCTTCCTCCATCTCTACATAGTTTGCATTCCTCTCCCAAGTAGGACACTCACTCTTAAAGTATCCCATTTTGGGGAATTTGTAACTCTCAGAGTTGTCTTTGTTGAAGTTTGTATTACCTCTGCCTCGTCCTCCTCTTCAACCACGGTTTTGTCATCTTCATTGGTAGTAACCTCCACGTGCTCTTCCTCCTTCGGCCTTCAGGACGTGTTCATCACCGTTATGTTGGACCAGGTTTTGTTTATAAACCCATAGGGAGCTCTCCAGTTCACCCACTGACATTTCTGTGATGTCTTTGGATTCTTCAATGGAACATACTACATATGTGTACTTCTCCACAAGAGTACGAAGAATCTTCTCCACCACCATAGCATCTGGAACTTTTTCCCCTATTGTATATCCTTCTTTCATCTCCGATACCTCGAAGTTTCTTCGCATTCTCTGCAGCTGGGAGCATTCAACCCACTTGTTCCCTTGATACTTTTTTTTTCATGGAATCCCATATGTGTTTTGACGTCCTTCTTCATGGTTATCTTCAGTATCGTCCTGTCAAAAAGGTCCCAAAGGTAGTTCTTGACCTTCAATCCTTCAGCTTTTGTTCCGCCAGCTCCGTTCGTTGTGCGCCCGTCAAGAACACACTCCTTTCAGCCTGCGTGATCCCAAGTTCCGCCAGCTCCAACCACGTTGAGCAGCAAATTATGTTTCTCCACTTATACTTGAAAAACCTAGAGCACAGTATCAATACTTAAATTTTGAACTGGATACTTTATTGAAGTTGAGTAAACAAATTGCATCCTAATTTTTAAATCAGGTTTACATGGCTTCACAATGTGTGAATCAACACTGAACAACTTCTAAGAACTTACGAGTTTAAGATCAACTATCTCTCTCTCATCATAACACTCAATTGCTAAAAGCCGTAACTAAACCTAAACCCCAGGCGTCACCTATTACAGACTTAAGTGACCTGATCTTTAGTTTTAGGATAACATCAAATCTCTTATTCTACTACCTAGAATCGCTCAGATTTATGTATATTTTATCACAAGATAATTGTACTTTGGAGTCACGTTTAAAATCGTTTACATATTATTATCACCAAGTACCTGTGATCTCCAATCTTAAATTTCCTTTTCCATCAACTTCCATCTTTTTGTCATCCCCAAGCTTGACATGTTGTTGAAAACTGACATCAAAGTCAATGGACCACTCCTTCACACTACACATGTGTTAGCTGCATCCAGAGTCCACATACCAGACATGTTCTTCCCCAACTTTATTCATATCAGTTTGCACCATCAGTAGCAAGTCTTCCTCCATCTCTACATAGTTTTCGTTCCTCTCCCAAGTAGGACACTCACTCTTAAAGTTTCCCATTTTGGGGAATTTGTAACTCTTAGAGTTGTCTTTGTTGAAGTTTGTATTACCTCTGCCTCGTCCTTCTCTTCAACCACGGTTTGGTCATCTTCATTGGTAGTAACCTCCACGTGCTCTTCCTCGTTCGGCCTTCAGGACGTGTTCATCTCCGTTATGTTGGACCAGGTTTTGTTTATGAACCCATAGGGAGCTCTCCAGTTCACCCACTGACATTTATGTGCCGTCTTTGGATTCTTCAATGGAACATACTACATATGTGTACTACTCCGCAAGAGTACGAAGGATCTTCTCCACCACCATAGCATCTGGAACTTGTTCCCCTATTGTATATCCTTCTTTCATCTCCGATACCTCGAAGTTTCTTCGCATTCTCTGCAGCAGGGAGCTTTGAACCCTCTTGTTCCCTTGATACTTGTTTTTCATGAAATCCCAGATGTGTTTTGACGTTTCCTTCTTCATGATTATCTTCAGTATCGTCATGTCAAAAGGGTCCCATAGGTAGTTCTTGACCTTCAAATCCTTCAGCTTTTGTTCTGCCAGCTCCGTTCGTTGTGCGCCCGTCAAGATCACATTCCTTTAAGCCTGCGTGATCCCAGGTTCCGCCAGCTCCAACCACGTTGAGCAGCAAATTATGTTTCTCCACTTATACTTGAAAAACCTAGAGCACAGTATCAGGTTTACTTGACTTCACAACGTGTGAATCAACAGTGAACAACTTCTAAGAACTTACGAGTTTTAAGATCAACTATCTCTCTCTCGCCGTAAAACTCAATTACTAAAAGCCGTAACTAAAACTAAACCCCAAGCGTCACCTATTACAGACCTAAGTGACCTGATCTTTAATTTTAGGATAACATCAAATCTCTTATTCTACTACCTAGAATCACTCAGATTTACGTATATCATATCACAAGATAATTGTACTTTGGACTCACGTTGAAAATCGTTTTCATTTTATTATCACCAAGTACCTCTGATCTCCAATCTTAAATTTCCTTTTCCATCAACTTCCATCTTCCTGTCATCCCCAAGCTTGACATGTTGTGGAAAACTGACATCAAAGTCAATGAACCACTCCTTCACACTACACTTGTGGTTGCTGCATCCAGAGTCCAAGTACCAGACATGTTCTTCCCCAACTTTATTCATTCAGTTTGCACCATCAGTAGCAAGTTTTCCTCCATCTCTACATAGTTTTCGTTCCTCTCCCAAGTAGGACTCTCACTCTTAAAGTTTCCCATTTTGGGGAATTTGTAACTCTCAGTGTTGTCTTTGTTGAAGTTTCTATTACCTCTTCCTCGTCCTCCTCTTCCACCACGGTTTGGTCATCTTCCTTGGTAGTAACATGCACGTCCTCTTTCTCCTTCTGCCTTCAGGACGTGTTCGTCCCTGTTATGTTGGACTAGGTTTTGTTTATGAATCCATAGGGAGCTCTCCTGTTCACCCACTGACATTTATGTGATGTCTTTGGATTCTTCATTGGAACATACTACATATGTATACTTCTCCGCAAGAGTACGAAGGATCTTCTCCACAACCTTAGCATCTGGAACTTGTTCCCCTATTGTAAATCCTTCTTTCATCTCCAATACCTCGAAGTTTCTTCGCATTCTCTGTAGCAGGGAGCTTTGAACCTTCTTGTTCCCTTGATACATGTTTTTCATGGAATCCCATATGTGTTTTGACGTTTTGTTCTTCACTATTGTTATTAGTATCGTCCAGACAATAGATGCACATTGGTAGTTCTTGACCTTCAAATCCTTCAGCTTTTACTCTGCCAGCTCCATTCGTTGTGCACCCGTCAAGATCACATTCCTTTCAGCCTGCATGATCCCACGTTCTGCCAGCTCCAACCACGTTGAGGAGCAAATTTTGTTACTCCACTTATACTTGAAAAACCTAGAGCACAGTATCAATACTCAAACTTCAAACTGGATACTTTATTGAAGTTATGTAAACAAATTCCATCCTCACTATTTAATAAGGTTTACTTGACTTCACAACGGGTGAATCAACACTGAACAACTTCTAAGAACTTACGAGTTTATGATCAACTATCTCTCTCCCGCCGTAAAACTCAATTGCTAAAAGCCGTAACTAAAACTAAACCACCAGCGTCACCTATTACAGACCTAGGTGACCTGATCTTTAGTTTTATGATAACATCAAACCTATTATTCTACTACCTAGAATCACTCAGATTTATGTATATCTTATCACAAGATAATGGTACTTTGGACTCACGCTGAAAATCGTTTTCATTTTATTATCACCAAGTACATGTGATCTCCAATCTTAATTTTCCTTTTCCATCAACTTCCATCTTCCTGTCATCCCCAAGCTTGACATGTTGTAGAAAACTGACATCAAAGTCAATTAACCACTCCCTCACACTACACATGTGGTTACTGCATCAAAAGTCCAAGTACCAAACATGTTCTACCCAAACTTTATTCATATCAGTTTGCACCATCAGTATCAAGTCTTCCTCCATCTCTACATAGTTTGCATTCCTCTCCCAATAGGACACTCACTCTTAAAGTTTCCCATTTTGGGGAATTTGTAACTCTCAAAGTTGTCTTTGTTGAAGTTTGTATTACCTCTGCCTCGTCCTCTTCTTCCACAACGGTTTGGTCATCTTCCTTGGTAGTAACCTCTGCGTCCTCTTCCTCCTTCTGCTTTCAGGACGTGTTCGTCACCTTTATGTTGGACCAGGTTTTGTTTATGAACTCATAGGAAGCTCTCCAGTTCACCTACTTACATTTCTGTGATGTCTTTGGATTCTTTAATGGAACATACTACATATGTGTACTTCTCCGCAAGAGTACGAAGGATCTTCTCCACCACCTTAGCATCTGGAACTGGTTCCCTATTGTATATCCTTCTTTCATCTCCAATACCTCGAAGTTTCTTCGCATTCTCTGCAGCAGGAAGCTTTGAACCTTCTTGTTCCCTTGATACTTGTTTTTCATGGAATCACAGATGTGTTTTGACGTTTCGTTCTTCACGATTGTCTTCAGTATTGTCATGTCAATAGATGCACATAGGTAGTTCTTGACCTTCAAATCCTTCAGCTTTTGCTCTGCCAGCTCCGTTCGTTGTGCACCCGTCAAGATCACATTCCTTTCATCCTGCGTGATCCCACGTTCCGCCAGCTCCAACCACGTTGAGGAGCAAATTTTGTTTCTCTACTTCTACTTGAAAAACATAGAGCACAGTATCAATACTCAAACTTCAAACTGGATACTTTATTGAATTTATGTAAAAAATTGCATCCTAACTATTTAATCAGGTTTACTTGACTTCACAACATGTGAAACAAAACTGAACAACTTCAAAGAACTTACGAGTTTAAGATCAACTATCTCTCTCTCGCCGTAAAACTCAATTGCTAAAAGCCGTAACTAAAACTAAACCACCAGCGTCACCTATTACAGACCTAGGTGACCTGATCTTTAGTTTTAGGATAACATCAAATCTCTTATTCTACTACCTAGAATCACTCAGATTTATGTATATCTTATCACAAGATAATGGTACTTTGGACTCACGCTGAAAATCGTTTTCATTTTATTATCACCAGGTACCTGTGATCTCCAATCATAAATTTCCTTTTCCATCTACTTCCATCTTCCTGTCATCCCCAAGCTTGACATGTTGTTGAAAACTGACATCAGTCAATTAACCACTCCTTCACACTACACATGTGGTTACTGCATCAAGAGTCCAAGTACCAAACATGTTCTACCCCAACTTTATTCATATCAGTTTGCACCATCAGTATCAAGTCTTCGTCCATCTCTACATAGTTTGCATTCCTCTCCCAAGTAGGACACTCACTCTTAAAGTTTCCCATTTTGGGGAATTTGTAACTCTCAGAGTTGTCTTTGTTGAAGTTTGTATTACCTTTACCTCGTCCTCTTCTTCCACCACGATTTGGTCATCTTCTTTGGTAGTAACCTCCGCGTCCTCTTCCTCCTTCTGCTTTCAGGACGTGTTCGTCACCTTTATGTTGGACCAGGTTTTGTTTATGAACCCATAGGGAGCTCTCCAGTTCACCTACTGACATTTCTGTGATGTCTTTGGATTCTTTAATGGAACATACTACATATGTGTACTTCTCCGCAAGAGTACGAAGGATATTCTCCACCGCCTTAGCATCTGGAACTTGTTCCCCTATTGTATATCCTTCTTTCATCTCCAATACGTCGAAGTTTCTTCGCATTCTCTGCAGCTGGGAGATTTCGACCCTCTTGTTCCCTTGATACTTGTTTTTCATGGAATCTCATATGTGTTTCGACGTTTCCTTCTTCACGATTGTCTTCAGTATCGTCATGACAATAGATGCACATAGGTAGTTTTTGACCTTCAAATCCTTCAGCTTTTGCTCCGCCATCTCCGTTCGTTGTGCACCCGTCAAGATCACATTCCTTTCAGCCTGCGTGATCCCATGTTCCGCCTTCTCCAACCACGTTGAGCAGCAAATTATGTTTCTCCACTTATACTTGAAAAACCTAGAGAACAATATCAATACTCAAACTTCGAACTGGATACTTTATTGAATTTATGTAAAAAATTGCATCATAACTATTTAATCAGGTTTACTTGACTTCACAACATGTGAAACAACACTGAACAACTTCAAAGAACTTACGAGTTTAAGATCAACTATCTCTCTCTCGCCGTAAAACTCAATTGCTAAAAGCCGTAACTAAAACTAAACCACCAGCGTCACCTATTACAGACCTAGGTGACCTGATCTTTAGTTTTAGGATAACATCAAATCTCTTATTCTACTACCTAGAATCACTCAGATTTATGTATATTTTATGACAAGATAATGGTACTTTGGACTCACGCTGAAAATCGTTTTCATTTTATTATCACCAAGTACCTGTGATCTCCAATCTTAAATTTCCTTTTCCATCAACTTCCATCTTCCTGTCATCCCCAAGCTTGACATGTTGTTGAAAACTGACATCAGTCAATTAAATCCTTCACACTACACATGTGGTTGCTGCATCAAGAGTCCAAGTACCAAACATGTTCTTCCCCAACTTTATTCATATCAGTTTGCACCATCAGTAGCAAGTCTTCCTCCATATCTACATAGATTGCATTCCTCTCCCAAGTAGGACATTCACACTTAAAGTTTCCCATTTTGGGGAATTTGTAACTCTTAGAGTTGTCTTTGTTGAAGTTTGTATTACCTCTGCCTCGTCCTTCTCTTCCACCTCGGTTTGGTCATCTTCCTTGGTAGTAACCTCCACGTGCTCTTCATCCTTCTGCCTTCAGGACGTGTTCATCACCGTTATGTTGGACCAGGTTTTGTTTATGAACCCATAGGGAGCTCTCCAGTTTACCCACTTACATTTCTGTGATGTCTTTGGATTCTTCAATGGAACATACTACATATGTGTACTTCTCCGCAAGAGTACGAAGGATCTTCTCCACCACCTTAGCATCTGGAACTTGTTCCCCTATTTTGTATCCTTCTTTCTTCTCCAATACATCGAAGTTTCTTCGCATTCTCTGCAGCAGGGAGCTTTGAACCTTCTTGTTCCCTTGATACTTGTTTTTCATGGAATCTCAGATGTGTTTTAGGATAACATCAAATCTCTTATTCTACTACCTAGAATTACTCAGATTTATGTATATCTTATCACAAGATAATGGTACTTTGGACTCACGCTGAAAATCGTTTTCATTTTATTATCACCAAGTACATGTGATCTCGAATCTTAAACTTCCTTTTCCATCAACTTCCATCTTCATGTCATCCCCAAGCTCGACATGTTGTTGAAAACGGACATCAAAGTCAATGAACCACTCCTTCACACCACACATGTGGTTGCTGCATCAAGAGTCCAAGTACCAGACATGTTCTTCCCCAACTTTATTCATATCAGTTTGCATCATCAGTAGCAAGTCTTCCTCCATCTCTACATAGATTGCATTCTTCTCCCAAGTAGGACACTCACTCTTAAAGTGTCCCATTTTGGGGAATTTGTAACTCTCAGTGTTGTCTTTGTTGAAGTTTGTATTACCTCTGCCTCGTCGTACTCTTCCACCACGGTTTTGTCATCTTCCTTTGTAGTAACCTCCACGTTCTCTTCCTCCTTCTGCATTCAGGACGTGTTCATCACCGTTATGTTGGACCAGGTTTTGTTT
>CAKOAT010058044.1:31114-62652 GCA_932364175.1 Eruca vesicaria subsp. sativa | reverse complement strand
GGGGAATTTGTAACTCTCAGTGTTGTCTTTGTTGAAGTTTGTATTACCTCTGCCTCGTCGTACTCTTCCACCACGGTTTTGTCATCTTCCTTTGTAGTAACCTCCACGTTCTCTTCCTCCTTCTGCATTCAGGACGTGTTCATCACCGTTATGTTGGACCAGGTTTTGTTTAGGAACCCATAGGGAGCTCTGCAGTTCAACCACTGACATCTCTGTGATGTCTTTGGATTCTTCAATGGAACATACTACATATGTGTACTTCTCCGCAAGAGTACGAAGGATATTCTCCACCGCCTTAGCATATGGAACTTGTTCCCCTATTGTATATCCTTCTTTCATCTCCAATACCTCGAAGTTTCTTCGCATTCTCTGCAGCTGGGAGATTTCAACCCTCTTGTTCCCTTGATACTTGTTTTTCATGGAATCTCATATGTGTTTCGACGTTTCCTTCTTCACGATTGTCTTCAGTATCGTCATGTCAATAGATGCACATAGGTAGTTTTTGACCTTCAAATCCTTCAGCTCTTGCTCCGCCATCTTCGTTCGTTGTGCACCCGTCAAGATCACATTCCTTTCAGCCTGCGTGATCCCATGTTCCACCTTCTCCAACCACGTTGAGGAGCAAATTATGTTTCTCCACTTATACTTGAAAAACGTAGAGAACAATATCAATACTCAAACTTCGAACTGTATACTTTATTGAAGTTATGTAAACAAATTGCATCCTAACTGTTTAATCAGGTTTACTTGACTTCAAAATGTGTGAATCAACACTGAACAACTTCTAAGAACTTACTAGTTTAAGATCAACTATCTCTCTCTCGCCGTAAAAATCAATTGCTAAAAGCCGTAACTAAAACTAAACCACCAGCGTTACCTATTACAGACCTAGGTGACCTGATCTTTAGTTTTCAGATAAAATCAAATCTCTTATTTTACTACCTAGAATCACTCAGATTTATGTATATCTTATCAAAAGATAATGGTTCTTTGGACTCACGTTGAAAATCTCTTATTCCCTTAAAGTGTCCCATTTTGGGGAATTTGTAACTATCAGTGTTGTCTTTGTTGGAGTTTGTATTACCTCTGCCTCGTCCTCCTCTTCCACAACGGTTTGGTACTCTTCCTTGGTAGTAACCTCCATGTTCTCTTCCTCCTTCTACCTTCAGGACGTGTTCACCACCGTTATGTTGGACCAGGTTTTGTTTTTGAACCCATAGGGAGCTCTGTAGTTCACCCGCTGACATTTCTCTGATGTCTTTGGATTCTTCAATGGAACATACTACATATGTGTACTTCTCCGCAAGAGTACGAAGGATCTTCTCCACCACCATAGCATCTAGAACTTGTTCCCCTATTGTATATCCTTCTTTCATCTCCAATACCTCGAAGTTTCTTCGCATTCTCCGAAGCTGGGAGCTTTGAATCCTCTTATTCCTTTGATACTTCTTTTTTCATGGAATCCTAGATGTGTTTTGACGTTTCCTTCTTCACGATTGTCTTCAGTATCGTCCTGTCAATAGATGCACATCAGTAGTTCTTGACCTTCAAATCCTTCAGCTTTTGTTCCGCCAGCTTCGTTCGTTGTGCACCCGTCAAGATCACATTCCTTTGAGCCTGCGTGATCCCATGTTCCGCCTTCTCCAACCACGTTGAGGAGCAAATTATGTTTCTCCACTTATACTTGAAAAACCTAGAGAACAATATCAATACTCAAACTTCGAACTGGATACTTTATTGAAGTTATGTAAACAAATTGCATCCTAACTGTTTAATCAGGTTTACTTGACTTCACAATGTGTGAATCAACACTGAACAACTTCTAAGAACTTACTAGTTTAAGATCAACTATCTCTCTCTCGCCGTAAAAATCAATTGCTAAAAGCCGTAACTAAAACTAAACCACCAGCGTTACCTATTACAGACCTAGGTGACCTGATCTTTAGTTTTCGGATAAAATCAAATCTCTTATTCTACTACCTAGAATCACTCAGATTTATGTATATCTTATCAAAAGATAATGGTTCTTTGGACTCACGTTGAAAATCTCTTATTCTCTTAAAGTGTCCCATTTTGGGGAATTTGTAACTATCAGTGTTGTCTTTGTTGGAGTTTTTATTACCTCTGCCTCGTCCTCCTCTTCCACGACGGTTTGGTAATCTTCCTTGGTAGTTTGTGTTGATTTTTTTTTAGCGATTTTATTATCGGACGATCTCGCTTATCCCTTTTCTTTGGCAGGGTTTCCTTGTCATGAGTCGGGCCCTAGATAACCGTAGTGCTGAAGCTTGTCTTGCCGAGTTTCAAGCAGATATGGCAAAAAAAAGAAGTTGCTCGCCTTCGGGCGGATGTTGAGGCTAACAAATCTGGAGAAAAGGTTGTAAGGGAGATAGCTCGCGTGAGGGACGAGTGCGGTTAGCTCTTGTCGTGCCAGGGAGCTTTCCGACCAAAGAATTCGTCGTGCTCGCCGTGAAGGCAAAAGGGAGATTGCTGAGGAGATGAAGGCCCGTCGTGAGCGATTTGCAACTGGTTATTCGAACGCTGAAGTTGCTCAATGGGTGAATGGTGGTTACCGCGAATGTCACGGTGTCGTTCATGGTTTGTCTCTTACTCAATACGAAGGGTATTCGTATGTCGAAGAATATTCCGCGCAGAGGGAGAACCTTGATCGGAGGAGAGACATGCAACCCAAACTTTTTGATCTTAGGGTGCGCTTGTGGGATCAGTGGAACCCTATCGTGGTGTCGCCGGATTCGGCCGAGGTCGGGTCCGAGATTTCGGACGCGGACGGGAAATTGATCAAACGTGGTTCAATGCTAACATTGGCCAGGGCTCGGCGTCTGTGCTTGATGATTTCAATGTGTGATGTTATTGCTTTTACGATTTCGTTGTTGTTTTTCCGGGACTGGCCGTTGGTGGCTTTGAATCCCTGCCGCTGGGCGGTGTGTTTTCGAAAACTTTTTAATGAAAAAGTATTTTCTAAGTATGAAATCTGTGTTTCGTTTTAGATGTAGAGGAAAGAATACGCGCTGTCGTCTCGCATCTAACTCTTGGTGTAAATTGTCCGGTTCGTTAACTCGGAATGTTTTGGTTTTCGTGAGTGTTTAGACGTGGACGAAGAGTCCTGCCTTTAGGATCTCGATTCATGCCTTGAGACGTTAGAGACCAGTGTGCTGGGTTTAGGGAAAGACCTAGGTTTACTTTCGGATTGAGGCTATGCGATGACTAGTCGGCTTTCGGTTTGCCTGTTGCGATTTTAACCTGCTTCCATACCGATTTGGAATCCGCAATAGGTTCTCGGCTTATACGATTCGTATGGTTGGAATCGAGCATCTCACCCGAGAACAATTTCTAAGTTTCCCGGAAGTGCTGACCAAAAATTTGGATTTCTTTTATAGCGCGCTATTTTATCCTAGTCGGCTGTTGCAGATTTTTTGATTACTTCAGTCGCTGGATCGATTTTTTTGTCCGGGTTTGTTTCCTCCGGTTGGGTAGAAGCGATGGGTGCGGAAACTTGTTGTTTCTCGACCGTTGCTTGCTTTGGGTCATCTTCCGCAGGCAGTGGCGTAACCTTTGCCCGTTTTGGTGTCACGATTGCGACCGCCAATTACCTCAGCTTGTGTTCGGCTTGGAAGTAGGATCGCGATTGTCTTTGGCATCCCCAGATTGCTGCGACTCCTGTAGGAGTCGGAAATTTGATGCCTAAGTGATACGTCGACATAACCGCCTTCATGGAATTTATCCAAGGCGTGCCCATGATCACGTTGTAGATGGCCGAAAAATAGACTACCGCGAAGTTGACGATTTTCGTCACTTTTTTGGCTGCCACTGGTAGTCGGATTGATCCCAAGGTCATGGATGTCTCGCCGGAAAAGCTGGTCAACGGTTTTGGAATCGGTTCGACTTCCGAGAGATCTATTCCCTTGCGCACTAACGTGTTGCGTAAGATCACTTTGACGGTACTTCCGGTATCGACCAGGATTCAGGTGAATTCAAGGTCGCTTATCACTAAGTTAATGACAAGGGGATCGGCGTGTGGTTAATCGATTCCGCCGGTTCCGGCATCGTCGAATGAGATCACCCCCTTTGGGGCATCATCCGACGGCACCTTCCAACTCGATCCGGTTTCGGCTTTGCGTTGGTAGGATTTGATAGACGAGACGATGTCGTTGTAGTACTGCGATTCACCGATAATCATGTTGATTTTTCGGCGGTTAGCGTCGTTACCCCTCTCATCTTGCCTTCGTCCGCGTTTTTCGCCCGACTGGTTCCGTTGAGGTGGAGTTTTCGCTTGCGAGTTTCAGTCGTTTTTTGATAGGCGGTCCGAATCGCGGATGAGGTCCTTGACGCTGGATATCTCAGATAGTTCTCCCGCGATCAGTTTTGCGGCAAGCCTGGCGCCGAGAACTTTTCATTTTACGGTGGAATGTCCACGGGTTTGGTGGAGATAGCAGAAAGAATTCTCATCGTAGTTCGGATTTCTTGTCCACATGTTACCCGTAGTTCGCCCTTGTTCCGATCCAGAGTTAATAGCGTAGTTGTGCGCCCCTTGGAGATCCTGTCCCTCATGATGGACGAACTTGTCGTTACGAGAGTTTTTCCTTTTTTGCTTCTGCTCGGACGCGTTATCCTTTGCGGCTGCTTTCGTCGGCTTATGCTTTTCGGACAGGACTTTGGTCTTTTCCTCGGTGGTTATATAATCAATAGCCTTGTGGAGCGCGTCCTGGATTGTCCGCGGTTTTTCGAGAGTTATCCATTTTCGGAACTTAGACTTGAACCAGAGCGATTTCATGAACGCGTCGATGGCAGCTTTGTCGCTGATTCCGCTAACCCTAGCCATGACGAGTTTGAATCTACTCATGCAATCGCGGAGGGATTCGTCCTCCTTCTGTGACAAGCTCCAGAGATCAGCGTCAGAGGTTTCTGGATTGATGAACATCGACTATTGCTTCAGGAATTCGGAAGAGAGTCGACGGAAACTTCCAATCGAATTCTGCCTAAGTTTGGCGAACCACTCGAGCGCTGCTCCTTCTAGGTTTTCGACGAAAAGACGGTAGTAGCTGGCGTCCTTTTCGTGATCCTTGAGTTTGGCTCGTCCCATGGTGATCTGGAAAGCCTGCAGGTACGCTTTGGGATCAGACGTCCCGTTGTAAGTTGGCACCTGAAGTTTCCCGGGATCTGGTAACTTGACCTCAGTGATGCGAGCCGTGAAGGGCGTTTTTCGAGATTCGTATAGCAGCCGATCGATTTTGGGTGCGGCGCTGGTAGCGTGTTGAATCTGAGATTTCACCGCTTTTACCGCTGCGGCCGTTTTAGTGATGTACTCGCGGAGATCGCGAATCTCGGTCAGGTCACCAGCAGTTTTCCGACCTCGTCGGTGTTTGCTGCGGGTAACCGGAGATCGCTCATCGGTAGTTTTTGCGCATCACGCAAAGTAGAGCTCCTCCTCGTCTCTAGTAAGAGAACGCTCAGGAGAAGACTCTGGCGGAGGGCTGCGAGTTTCCCTCCTCCTAGGATGGACGTCAACGTCCTCGTCAACGAGTCGGCTTAGTCGCTTGTTTCCAGATTGACACTTTCGATGCCGTCTCCCTCGGTCTCCTGTTCGCGAGTAGGAGATTTTTCCGATTCGTTTAGCGTCCCGTCAGGGTTATCTTTTCCGGAATCCTTCTCCGGTAAGTTATCCAGCTCGGTTCTGGGGCGATCCATAAGAATCCCGAAATCGAGCCTCCTTCTGCGGATTTTAGTAGTTCCGCGGGGGCGAATTGCTCTGGTTTTCGCAGTTAGGGGTTTCGACCCGTTTTGCGAGAGAACCAATGAGCTTTTCCTGCTCTTCCTATTTTTTGTTAAACTCGAAGAGCATCTTTTCGATGGTCTCGGCGTTAGCGTTTGTAGCGTTGGCCGCGGGCGCATCTTGTGGTGGTTGTATTTTATCAACGTTGTCGCGTTTGTCACGAGTTTGTTGGTCACCAGTCATCAGTTCTTCTTTGGACATGCTGTATTTTCAGTGTAAGATAGATCCGAGCCCCCCCCCCCTCCTTCTAGCGCCAAACTGTGGGAACCAAAATTCACCTACTGTCATTGAATCGTAATTAAGGGAACTTTGAGTAAACCCTAAGTTCCCAGAGGACACGGCTATCTGCGAAACCGCACAACGATAATTAAGATAACGAGGAAATAAAAATTAAAGTAAGAATGAACGAGATGGAGAGCAAGAAGGATAACTCTAGAAGTCTAAGACCGAAAACCCTAGTTGAGACGCAGCTCGATAACAAAAACGGAAAAATTCCTAAATACTAAGTTTGGTAGTGAAAGCTCTGAAAAACGTGTCCTTAGCTTCTTCCCTATGCCTCTTGCTTATATACTCCCTTCCTTGGCGGTTTGGTCCTTCCATTTCGCCCAGATTTGAGTTTAACGGGAATCTTCCATTTATCTTGATCTTTCATTCTTTCCTGCGGAAATTTTCTATTTATCTTCAAACTTGCCATTTACCTTCAAACTTGACATTTATCCTCCTTCTGCGGGTAAATCGTCAAAACGTTATCGTATCTTCAGGTTAGATTTCGTTAAGATCGCGAGATGGGTTTTTATCACGTTTTAGGACCTTCCAAGCCGTTTTGCGATAAATCCGTTTTGTGACTTTGTACAAGATCGTTTCCTGAACCGATGCCGTTTTTTAGTAAATTCCCCGAGTTAATAGTAAATTTTATCTATGTTCGTTTTCTTCGGTTTATCTCTGCCGTTTTTACGATTCACTCGACGTTTTTTATTAAAAACGCGTTTTTTACGATTTTTATGAAAAATCTTGAATAAATCGTATAGTTTAGGCAATGTTTGGTGTTTCGTTTAACCATTGCCGTTTTATACGATTTCCTAGAGTTCTTTTCGGGAAAACAAAGTTTTATGGTTTTTATCATAAAACTCGAACGATAGGACGGATCGACACGAAACGGGAGACATTTCGACCGTGGTTCGGAACATGATCGTGTCGAAGGATGTAAGCCTTTAATCGGGGATGTGGGAGATCGGGGCTCAGGATGGTCGGCTCGACGTACGGCGAGCCGAACCAGACCGGTTCAGCTCGACGTTGGGCGAGCTACCCGGGAAGCTTCTAGCTCGCCGAACGGATAGCTGGGCCATCTGTCTCAGCTCGCCGTTCGGCGAGCTAGTCGTGATGGGACTAGCTCGTGTTTTACAGCGGTTTTGGTTTTTCGCGGTTTTGTGCTTAACTCGGACGATCGTGTAATCGACGTTTGTTTCGTTCTTCTCAGATAACGATTTCTGAGTTTTTCCGCGGATTTCCTTTGTTCGGAAATTTCTTTTGGATTTATAAAACAATTTCTCGAGTTTTATAAAACGATTTCTCGAGTTTTATAGAAATATTTCTCGAGTTTTATAAAACGATTTCTCGAGTTTTATAGAAATATTTCTCGAGTTTTATAAAACGATTTCTTGAGTTTTATAAAAAAAAATTTCTCGAGTTTTATAACACTTATTTTTTATCTTCTTGCGGAAAGTTTTGGCTATTAATTCCGCCGTACCGATTTTGACCCCAACAAGCAACTCGTTACATTGGCCCGTACCGAATTACTGCTAGAATAGGAGAAGTAGCCTACAGACTTGAACTTCTGCCTGATATGGCTATGCATCCGGTATTTCATGTATCAATGTTGCGTAAGCATATTCCAGATCCGAATATGGTCGAGCCACAACGGCCAGAGAATTTGCAACCCAACCTCACCTATTCCGAAGGTCCCATGCGTATAGGCGAGCGTCGTATTAAGAAACTGAAGAACCGGAAAATATCAAAAGTTTAACTATTTTGGGGAAAGCAAAAGAGAATTGTTATAACATGTGAGGATGAAGACAAGTTTAGAGCTGATTATCCAGAACTCTTCCTAGAAACTAATCATTCAGTAAAGTGTCCACATGTATGTTTTGGACATGTATGTTTTGCGAATTCGAGGATGAATTCTTTTAAGGGTGGAAGAATGTAATGACCCTCACGAGTGGATATAATTTTGGTCGAGAAAAGTTTGAAAAATCAGATTCAAGTTTAATCGATCATAATTAAAATAAAAATCGACCCGGTTAATTAATTTCTCGACGGGACTGTCTTGTGGTCGAAAGACCTTACTTTGATAGCTCTGGTCGAGTATTAATTGTTGGTCGAATTTTATTTAAATTGGAAGGGATCCAAAGGTCGAGAAATTTTAAATCGGAAACTGCCCGCATATTATCGATTAGCTCCTTAACATTACTTCAAAACGTTTCTGTCCTTCACCACCTTGCCTGCTTGCTTCCTCATTAAATTCATGTGAAGATCACAAGCTGTGTGCTTGCCTAGCTTCTTCAGTAGCCATCACATGACAATCACAAGCTGCCTGCTTGCTTGGATCCTTAAATTTGTCATGTGAGGAACACATGAAAGGGCTGGAGATTTGTTCATGGTGAGGAAAGGACAGCAGATTTTGCTGAGGGTGCTGAAGCAGCTGGACAGCTGTCTACACTCAGCCAAACTTAATCAGAAGGGAAACCCTCACCTGAAGCAAGCTCCCCTCTTATTTATCCCCTTCTTCAGCTGCTGCCCACGTCCATAACTCTGCAGAAAAAAAATAGAGAAAAATCAGAGAAGTTAAGAGAGAAAGAAGAAGAGAAAAACTAAGGAAAAATCAGTGAAGCTTTGGTGATTCAATCTTGATCAAGTCTCAGCTAGTTCGTGGGATACAAAGAAAGGTGAGATATTTCATTTACATTAAACCCTAGATATAGTTCAGTTCAGAGATTGACCAAACCATGATCTTATTCTTTGATCAATCCAGCCGCAAGCTAACCTTGAAGGAGAGGACTGTTGGAGACTATCCATCGGTTTTGATTTTGGGGTAAGCTTCATCATCTTGCCTCAGACTTCTCTTGATCAGAACTAGTGGATTTATAGCTCATGTCTTTGTCGGATCAGTTCACTAAGAGTTTAAGAATTCAGTTCTAGTTTAGTTTCGATTTGGAATCAATCTTTAAAAACATCTAACTAGCTGTTATGGACTGATTGAAGTTTAAACCGAACTTAACCTAGCTTGGTCCTGTCATGAACTGTTGTGAGCTGCTTAGCTGATCTGAACTGCTAAGATTTTTCCTGAACCGAGCTGATTAGATTTGATTTAAAGTCCTCTTCAAAACAGAGTTACTGTGAAATGATGAACATGACCGGAACTGTGTTATCTCAGGTCTGTCCAGCCTTGTTCAAGAGCGACTCAAGCCTTGTCCAAGCCAGTTTCAAGAAAAATCTTTAGGTGAGTCTAGATGGATGTGGTGATAGATCACAACTGAGTGTTTGATTCAATGATAATGGATTACTCGGATAAGTAGTAAAGTCTCTAAAATTTATATGAACCGTGTGGTGTTTACTTAAGTGTAAACACTTAATACTTAAAGAAATACTTTGAAGTATACATTGAGGTTAAGCCACATCTTAGTACTTTTTCTCAAGTACTAAATATATTTATAAAGTATGTATGAATTAATTATGAAGTAATAAGACATTAAGAATCAAGTGATGAACTCATTATACAATTACTATCCCTAAACTCCCGCATTACCGTGACTTGGTCCTGCGAATGGAACAAGGTCATGCAGACACGATGATGGGGTAGCACCCCGGAGACCGTGTACCTCATGATGATGCAGTCTCGAATGTTCATTAGAATGTTTGAGGATGATGCTAATGCTAACTCTCTAAGCTCGGTTAGCCTTTGTGGTTTATCGAGTTTAGTATATATATTGTAATTATAAATAAGTGATGATGAGCGGGTAATAAGGAAGTGATAAATAAAATGAGATTCACATTGATGAGGAATACATTTAAGTATGGTACTAAAGCTTGCATGTTCATGTTTATGCTTGCGTTGATTATTTGGTTTATTATTGAATGTTTAGTGATCTAGATTCACTGGGTAAACTAGTTACTCACGACTCATTGTTGTGTGTGCAGGTAACCACTAGTCGGGATTACTCTACTTTTGGACAGAAGGAACGGCCAACCAGCGGTAGTATTTTGTTGTCCTTGCAATGTACCTTTATATTTACTTAAAACGTTGTTGGGTGTTAGGTCGTAGGGTAAAACTATAACACTTTGAAAGATGTTTGAAGTAAATAAATAATGTATAAAAGATGTTTATAAATCACGAGTTCTCATATGATATTAGTCCTTGTCTGGGACGAACTAACTATCGAATATTACTTATCGGGTTGAAAAGCCTAGAGTGATATCCGATAGGTACGTCTGTGTTCTTTGGTTATTGGTCTAAGGTGATTGGAATTATTCTGAGAACCTCACGTCAACCATCGGGGAACATCGACAGTGTCATTTCCGGTCATCTATGGTCGGGGGTGTCACAACCAGTAGCAAGTCTTCCTCCATCTCTACATAGTTTGCATTCCTCTCCCAAGTAGGACACTCACTCTTAAAGTGTCCTATTTTGGGGAATTTGTAACTCTCAATGTTGTCTTTGTTGAAGTTTGTATTAACTCTGCCTTGTCCTCCTCTTCCACCAAGGTTTGATTATCTTCCTTGGTAGTAACCTCCACGTCCTCTTCCTCCTTCTGCCTTCAGGACGTGTTCATCACTGTTAGGTTGGACCAGGTTTTGTTTATGAACCTATAGGGAGCTCTGTAGTTCACCCACTGACATTTTTGTGATGTCTTTAGATTATTCAATGGATCATACTACATATGTGTACTTCTCCGCAAGAGTACGAAAGATCTTCTCCACCACCTTAGCATCTGGAACTTGTTCCCCTATTGTATATCCTTCTTTAGTCTCCAATACCTCGAAGTTTCTTCACATTCTTTGCATCTGGGAGCCTTGAACCCTTTTGTTCCCTTGATACTTGTTTTTCATGGAATCCCAGATGTGTTTCAACGTTTCCTTCTTCACGATTGTCTTCAGTATCGTCTTGTCAATAGATGCACATAGGTAGTTCTTGAACTTCAAATCCTTCAGCTTTTGTTCCGCCAGCTCCGTTCGTTGTGCACCCGTCAAGATCACATTCCTTTCAGCCTGCGTGATCCCAGGTTCCACCAGCTCCAACCACGTTGAGCAGCAAATTATGTTTCTCCACTTATACTTGAAAAACCTAGAGCACAGTATTAATACTCAAACTTCGAACTGGATACTTTATTGAAGTTATGGAAACAAATTGCATCCTAACTGTTTAATCAGGTTTACTTGACTTCACAACGTGTGAATCAACACTGAACAACTTCTAAGAAATTACAAGTTTAAGATCAACTATCTCTCTCTAGCGGTAAAAGTGAATTGCTAAAAGCCGTAACTAAAACTAAACCACCAGCGTCACCTATTACATACCTAGGTGACTTGATCTTTAGTTTTAGGATAACATCAAAACTCTTATTCTACTACCTAGAATCACTCAGATTTATGTATATCTTATCACAAGATAATGGTACTTTGGACTCACGTTGAAAATCGTTTTCATTTTATTATCACCAAGTACCTGTGATCTCCAATCTTAAATTTCCTTTTCCATCAACTTCCATCTTCCTGTCATCCCCAAGCTTCACATGTTGTTGAAAACTGACATCAAAGTCAATGAACCACTCCTTCACACCACACATGTGGTTTCTGCATCCAGAGTCTAAGTACAAGACATGTTCTTCCCCAACTTCATTCATATCAGTTTGCACCTTCAGTAGCAAGTCTTCCTACATCTCTACATAGTTTGCATTCCTCTCCCAAGTAGGAAACTCACTCTTAAAGTGTCCAATCTTGGGGAATTTGTAACTCTCAGTGTTGTCTTTGTTGAAGTTTGTATTACCTCTGCCTCAATCTCCTCTTCCTCCACAGTTTCGTCATCTTCCTTGGTAGTAACCTCCACGTCCTCTTCCTCCTTCCGCCTTCGGGACGTGTTCATCACCATTATGTTGGACCAGATTTTGTTATGAACCCGTAGGAAGCTCTGCAGTTCACCCACTGACATTTCTGTGATGTCTTTGGTTTCTTCAATAGAGCATACTACATATGTGTACTTCTCCGCAAGAGTACGAAGGATCTTGTTTCCTTGATACTTGTTTTTCATGGAATCCCAGATGTGTTTTGACGTTTTCTTCTTCACAATTGTTCTTGAACTTCAAATCCTTCAGCTTTTGTACCGCCAGCTCCGTTCATTGTTCACCCGTCAAGATCACATTCCTTTCAGCCTGCGTGATCCCAGGTTCCGCCAGCTCCAACCACGTTGAGCAGCAAATTATGTTTCTCCACTTATACTTGAAAAACCTAGAGCACAGTATTACTACTCAAACTTCGAACTGGATACTTTATTGAAGTTATGTAAACGAATGCAACCTAACTGTTTAATCAGGTTTACTTGACTCACAACGTGTGAATCAACACTGAACAACTTCTCAACTTCTAAGAACTTACGAGTTTAAGATCAACTATCTCTCTCTCGCCGTAAAAATCAATTGCTAAAAGCCGTAACTAAAACTAAACCACCAGCGTCACCGATTACAGACCTAGGTTACCTGATCTTTAGTTTTAGGATAACATCAAATCTCTTATTCTACTACCTAGAATCACTCAGATTTATGTATATCTTATCACAAGATAATGGTACTTTGGACAAACGTTAAAAATCGTTTTCATTTTATTATACCAAGTATCTGTGCCAAGTACCTGTGATCTCCAATCTTAAATTTTCTTTTTCCATCAACTTCCATCTTACTGTCATCCCCAAGCTTCACATGTTGTTGAAAACTGACATCAAAGTCAATGAACCACTCCTTCACACCACACATGTGGTTGCTACATCCAGAGTCCAAGTACCAGACATGTTCTTCCCCAACTTTATTCATATCAGTTTGCACCATCAGTAGCAAGTCTTCCTCCATCTCTACATAATTTGCATTCCTCTCCCAAGTAGGACACTCACTCTTAAAGTGTCCCATTTTGGGGAAATTGGAACTCTCAGTGTGGTCTTGGTTGAAGTTTGTATTACCTCTACCTCGTCCTCCTCTTCCACCACGGTGTGGTCATCTTCCTTGGTACTAAACTCCACGTTTTCTTCCTCCTTCTGCCTTCAGGACGTGTTCATCACCGTTATGTTGGACCAAGTTTTGTTTATGAACCCATAGGGAGCTTTGCAGTTCACCCACTGACATTTTATGTGATGTATTTGGATTCTTCAGTGGAATATACTACATACGTGTACTTCTCCACAAGAGTACGAAGGATCTTCTCCACCACCTTAGCATCTGGAACTTGTGCCCATATTTTATATCCTTATTTCATCCCCAATACCTCGAAGTTTCTTCGCATTCTCTGCAGCTGAGAGCTTTGAAGCCTCTTGTTCCCTTGATACTTGTTTTTCATGGAATCCCAGATGTGTTTTGACGTTTCCTTCTTCACGATTGTCTTCAGTATCGTCTTGTCAATAGATGCACATAGGTAGTTCTTGAACTTCAAATCCTTCAGCTTTTGTTCCGCCAGCTCCGTTCGTTGTGCACCCGTCAAGATCACATTCCTTTCAGTCTGCGTGATCCCAGGTTCCACCAGCTCCAACCACGTTGAGCAGCAAATTATGTTTCTCCACTTATACTTGAAAAACCTAGAGCACAGTATCAATACTAAAACTTCGAACTGGATACTTTATTGAAGTTATGGAAACAAATTGCATCCTAACTGTTTAATCAGGTTTACTTGACTTTACAACGTGTGAATCAACACTGAACAACTTCTAAGAAATTACAAGTTTAAGATCAACTATCTCTCTCTAGCGGCAAAAGTCAATTGCTAAAAGCCGTAACTAAAACTAAACCACCAGCGTCACCTATTACAGACCTAGGTGACCTGATCTTTAGTTTTAGGATAACATCAAAACTCTTATTCTACTACCTAGAATCACTCAGATTTATGTATATCTTATCACAAGATAATGGTACTTTGGACTCACGTTGAAAATCGTTTTAATTTTATTATCACCAAATACCTGTGATCTCCAATCTTAAATTTCCTTTTCCATCAACTTCCATCTTCCTGTCATCCCCAAGCTTCACATGTTGTTGAAAACTGACATCAAAGTCAATGAACCACTCCTTCACACCACACATGTGGTTTCTGCATCCAGAGTCTAAGTACAAGACATGTTCTTCCCCAACTTTATTCATATCAGTTTGCACCTTCAGTAGCAAGTCTTCCTACATCTCTACATAGTTTGCATTCCTCTCCCAAGTAGGAAACTCACTCTTAAAGTGTCCAATCTTTGGGAATTTGTAACTCTCAGTGTTGTCTTTGTTGAAGTTTGTATTACCTCTGCCTCAGTCTCCTCTTCCTCCACAGTTTGGTCATCTTCCTTGGTAGTAACCTCCACGTCCTCTTCCTCCTTCCGCCTTCGGGACGTGTTCATCACCATTATGTTGGACCAGATTTTGTTATGAACCCGTAGGAAGCTCTGCAGTTCACCCACTGACATTTCTGTGATGTCTTTGGATTCTTCAATAGAGCATACTACATATGTGTACTTCTCCGCAAGAGTACGAAGGATCTTCTCCACCACCTTAGCATCTGGAACTTGTGCCCATATTTTATATCCTTCGTTCATCTCCAATACCTCGAAGTTTCTTCGCATTCTCTGCAGCTGAGAGCTTTGAAGCCTCTTGTTCCTTGATACTTGTTTCTCATGGAATCCCATATGTGTTTTGACATTTCCTTCTTCATGATTGTCTTCAGTATCGTTCTGTCAATAGATGCACATAGGTAGTTCTTGACCTTCAAATCCTTCAGCTTTTGTTCCACCATCTCCGTTTGTTGTGCACCCAACAAGATCACATTCCTTTCAGCATGTGTGATCCCAGGTTCCGCCAGCTCCAACCATATTGAGCAGCAAATTATGTTTCTCCACTTATACTTGAAAAACCTAGAGAACAGTATCAATACTGAAACTTCAAACTGGATACTTTATTAAAGTTATGGAAACAAATTGCATCCTAAATGTTTAATCAAGTTTACTTGACTTCACAACATGTGAATCAACAGTGAACAACTTCTAAGAACTTACAAGTTTAAGATCAACTATCTCTCTCTAGCTGTAAAAATCAATTGCTAAAAGCCGTAACTAAAACTAAACCACCAGCGTCACCTTTTACAGACCTATGTGACCTGATCTTTAGTTTTAGGATAACATCAAATTTCTTATTCTACTACCTAGAATCACTCAGATTTTTGTATATCATATCACAAGATAATGGTATTTTGGACTCACGTTGAAAATCGTTTACATTTTATTATCACCAAGTACCTGTGATCTCCAATCTTAAATTTCCTTTTCCATCAACTTCCATCTTCCTGTCATCCCCAAGCTTCACATGTTGTTGAAATCTGACATCAAAGTCAATGAACCACTCATGTGGTTTCTGCATCCAGAGTCCAAGTACAAGACATTTACTTCCTCAACTTTATTCATATCAGTTTGCACCTTCAGTAGCAAGTCTTCCTACATCTCTACAAAGTTTGCATTCCTCTCCCAAGTAGGACACTCACTCTTAAAGTGTCCAATCTTGGGAAATTTGTAACTCTCAGTGTTTTCTTTGTTGAAGTTTGTATTACCTCTTCCTCGTTCTCCTCTTCCTCCACAGTTTGGTCATCTTCCTTGGTAGTAACCTCCACGTCTTCTTCCTCCTTCTGCCTTCAGGACGTGTTCATCCCCATTATGTTGGACCAGATTTTGTTTTGAACCCGTAGGTAGCTCTTCAGTTCACCCACTGACATTTTTGTGATGTCTTTGGATTCTTCAATGGAGCATACTACATATGTGTACATCTCCGCAAGAGTACGAAGGATCTTCTCCACCACCTTAGCATATGGAACTTGTTCCCCTATTGTATATCCTTCTTTCATCTCCAATACCTCGAAGTTTCTTTGCATTCTCTGCAGCTGGGAGCTTTGAACCCTCTTGTTCCCTTGATACTTATTTTTCATGGAATCCCAGATGTGTTTTGACGTTTCCTTCTTCACGATTGTCTTCAGTATCGTCCTGTCAATAGATGCACATAGGTAATTCTTGACCTTCAAATCCTTCGGCTTTTGTTCCGCCAGCTCCGTTCGTTGTCCACCCGTCAAGATCACATTCCTTTCAGCCTCCGTGATCCCAGTTTCCACTAGCTCCCACAATTCTTTGGATCTCAGTAGATTCTCCATCAGCATAGCCCAGTGCTCATAGTCTCCATCGAAGTTTGGTATGCTGAAATTTTTCTCACTAATTTTCTTAGCTTTAACAGGATAGGATTGCAAGCTCTGATATCACTTGTTAAATGTGGATCTAGAAACACAACAATCTGAATACGGCTTTTACTGAAATTAATAAGAAGCTTTGTGTTAAAAAACAAAGCGATACAAGATATGGTCTTTATAGACCTTATCAAAACAAACTTGAAAAAACAACTTCTAAGAAACAGGAGACCTTATTGGATCCTAACAACTTAATTCAACTACTTCTAAAGACTTGGCCAGCGCATACGACTCGGACTTCTCTAGTCTTCAATAACTCTTGCGTTTATTGTGTCTTAATTTATTTAAAGTACAACATTCATGGTATTATTTTGACATTTTTAGTTGATTGACTGATAGAGAGGTTAAAGCTTCTCTCTGATGAGGAAGACCTGCACTCCGTCACCACCAAGGGGTTATCAGAGGAGGGATCAAATCCCATTTCGTAAATAAGGTAGATATAGAGGTCGTAGCAAGGACTTTCTGACAAGCGTTTTGGTTTACAATATGTGCGATAATTGCAAGTTCATATCTGACTTCTCTTTTATTCCCTTCCGTCAATTTCTTTAGGAAGACACTGTTTTGATACTTCTTAAGCATATTTAAGTATATGAGTTGTCTCACAAAGGTAATGTATGTTTCAGACTTCTCTCGATATGTTTGGTAGTGTTTGTTTTATGAATAAAGAAAATGGAAAGAAAGATATAAAAACAATATTTTTGGTCATCTATGTTATCTTTGAAGTTTAAACGGATGATTTTATCAACAGATCGTTTTTAAAGATACAACACCCAACCTAACATAGCAACCTTACTTAATAAAAAACAAACTGACTAGATCTTATCCGTCTTAATAAATTTCCTACTTTGAAAAACAAACTCCCCCTCACTAATTGATCCCTATTAAAAACTAAAACAAAATTCTCCCCCTAGATCCAATCCCCTTAGAACTCCTCGCTTGGCTGTCAGCATCAACAATACCTTCATCACTGCTGCTGTCACATAGATTGGACAGATCACCGTATTCTCCCCCCTTCTTGGTGGCATAGACACTTAAAAAACAAGTTATGAAAACAAACGTATCATTGAAACAGAGAGTATATACTAGCAGCCCTACTGATAATGCTGTCTAAGAGACGAAGGACATAAATAAGGGCCTATTGCAGTGAACGCCTGGACGAGGTGGATGTTCCACGTGGTCTCTTAGGTAGACCACGTTGGGGTCAAAATCGGTACGACAAAATCAATGACCAAAACTTTCCGAAAAATAAAAAAATACGTTTTTATAAAACTCGAGAAGTTGTTTTATAAAAATTCTAAGGACTTTCCAAACAAAGGAAATTCGCAGAAAAACTTGGATATCATCATCTCGGAAGAACGAACGAAACAATCGCTGATTACACGATTGCCCAAGTTAAGCAAAAACCATATCCGCCATAAACCGCGAGCAGGTTCGACCGAACCAAGTTCAACGTACGACAAGACGAACCAGCCGGTTAAGCTCGCCGTACGGCGAGCTGGAGGCCACGAACCAGCTCGCCGTACGGCGAGCTGGTTCGACCAAGACAACTTGCCATACGACGAGCTAGCTCAACAAAGACAGCTCGCCGTACGGCGAGCTGGCCATCCCTTGACAGCTTGCTCTACGGCGAGCTGAACCGTTCCCGGTTCAGTTCGCCGTACATCGAGCTGACCATCCCAAGCCTAGATCTCCCACGTCCTCGACTCAAGGCATACGTCCTTCGGTTCGATCATACTCTGCACCATGGTCGAAACTGCTTTCGTTTCGTCTCGATCCGACTTTCCAAATAAGTTTTATGATAAAAATCATAAAACTCTTCTTTTCTCGTAATAGATCGGGAAAATCGTGTAAAACGGCAACGATTAAACGAAAAATCGTACATTGTCAAACTATACGATCAACTCAAAAATTCTTATAAAAGCGGCATCGTATCGGGAAATGATCTCGTCAGAAATCGTAAAACGGTTTTTATCGCAAAACGGCTTGGACAGCCCAAAAGCGCGATAAAAACCAACTTGCGACTTTAAACGAAATCCAGCCCAAAGATACAATGACGGTTTTAAGATTTACTCGCAAGGGGAAGATAAATGTCAAGTTTGAAGATAAATGTCGAGTTTGAACATATATAGAAGATTTCCGCATAGAAAAAGGAAAGATCGAGATAAATGGAAGATTCCCGATAAACTCGAATCTGGGAGAAAAGGAAGGACCAAACCGCCTAGGAAGGGAGTATATAAGCAAAAGGCAGAGGATAGAAGAAGGGGATGATTTTCGAGAGCCTTCACCATCAGAAACTTAACACTTAGGGTTTTTTCCGTTTATGTTATTGAGCTGCGCGTCAACTGGGGTTTTAGTGTTAGTCTGCTAGGGTTAGAATCTCGCCGATGGCTCACGTGGCTAATGCTTACTCTGGTTGTACAGTCCTTTCATAGATTCGGAATAAGACTCTTTTTGTTCTCAGTCTCGTTTTTCTTTACATCTCTTTGGCTACTTCATATTAATGGCGTTCTTGATTGTTCTTGTGCGGTTCCGCAGGTAGCCTGGTCCTCTGGGAAATTAGGGTTTGCTCTAAGTTCCCATATTTACGTAAACTTGACAGTAGGTGAATTTCGGTTCCCACAGTTTGGTGCTAGAAGGAGGGGGGTCGGCTCTATCTTACACTCAAGACGCAGCACGCTTGATCAAGAAACGATGACTGGTGACAACCAAACTCGCGACGAAAGCGAGAACATTAACAAAACACAACCACCACAAGATGTGTCCACGGCCAACGCTACAAACGCTAACGCTGAGACCATCAAAAAGATGCTTTCCGACTTTAACAAAAAATCGTAAGAGCAAGAAAAGCTCATTGGTTCACTCGCAAAAAAGGTCAAAACCCTAACTACGAAAACCAGAGCGATTCGCCCCCGCAGAACTACTAAGATCCGCGGAAGGAGGCTCGATTTCGCGACTCCTATGGATCGCCACAGAACCAAGCAGGGAAATCAGACGAAGAAAGACTCCGAAAAAGATAACCCTGACGCGATGCTGAACGAATCAGACAAAACTCCTACTCACAGACAAGAGACTGAAGAAGACGGCGTCAAAAGAGTTAACCTGGAAACGAGCGACCAAGCCGACTCGTCAGACGAGGACGCGGACGTCCATCCTAGGAGAAGGAAAACTCGCAGCCCTCGGCCGGACTCTTCTCCCGAGCGTTCTCTTACTGGAGACGAGGAGGAGCTCTATTTTGCGCAACTCGCAAAAACTGCCGAAGAACGGTCTCCAGTTACTCGTAGCACGAAGTCGGAAAACTGCTGGTAACCTAACTGAGATCCGCGATCTCCGCGAGTACATTAACAAAATGGCCGCAGCGGTAAAAGCGTTGAAGTCTAAAATTCACCACACTACCAGCACCGCACCTGAAATCGATCGACTGCTATATGAATCTCGGAAAACGCCCTTTACGGCTCGCATCACCGAGGTCAAGCTACCCGATCCAGGCAAGCTCAAGGTGCCGACTTATGGCGGGACGGCTGATCCCAAAGCGTACCTGCAAGACTTTCAGATTACCATGGGACAGACAAGCTCAAGGATCACGAAAAGGACGCGGGCTACTGCCGTCTTTTTGTCCAAAATCTAGAAAAAGCAGCGCTCGAGTGGTTCGCCAAACTTAGGCGGAACTCAATCGGGATTTTTCGCCAGCTTGCTTCCGAATTCCTGAAGCAGTACTCGATGTTTATAAATCGGGAAACCTCCGACGCTGACCTCTGGAGCTTGTCGCAGAAAGAAGACGAATCCCTTCGCAACTTCATGAGCAGATTCAAACACGTCATGGCTAGGGTTAACGGAATAAGCGACAAGGCCGCAATCGACGCCCTCAGAAAATCGCTCTGGTTAACGTCGAAGTTTCAAAAGTGGATAACCCTCGAAAAACTGCGGACGATCCAGGACGCGCTCCACAAAGCTACCGATTACGTAACCATCAAAGAGGAAACTACAATCCTGTCTGAAAAGCATAAGCCGGCGAAAGCGTCCGCAAAGGACATCGCATCCGAGCAAAATATGAAAAATAAAAACTCTCGTAACGACAAATTCGTCCATCACGAGGGGCAGGATCTCCAAGGGGTTCTCAACTACGCCATTAAATCCGGATTGGAACAAGGGCGAACTACGGGGAACACGTGGTCAAGGAATCCGAATTACGACAAGAATTCCTTCTGCGATCTTCATCAAACCCGTGGGCATTCTATCCTGAACTGCAAAGTTCTTGGCGCCAGACTTGCCGCAAAATTGATCGCAGGAAACTCTCCAAGATATTAAGCGTGAAGGATCTTATCCGCGATTCAGATCGCCCATCGAAAAACGAGAGGAACTCGTGAGCGGAAACTCCGCCTCAAGGGAACCAATTGGGTGAAAAAAGGTGGACGAAGGCAAGATGAGAAAGGTAACGATGCTAACCGCCGAAAAATCAATAAGATCATCGGCGAATCACAGTATTACAGCGACACCATCTCGTCTATCAAGTCCTACCAACGAAGATCCGAAACCGGCTCGAGTCGGAAGGTGCCATCGGATAACACCCCGAAGGGGGTGATCTCTTTCGATGACGCAGACACCGGCGGAATCGAATAACCACGCCGATCCTCTCGTCATTGACTTAGTCATAAGCGACCTAGAAGTCGCTCGAATCCTGGTCGATACTGGAAGCACCGTTAACGTAATCTTCCGCAACACGTTGGCACGCATGGGAATCGATTTATCGGAAGTCGAGCCGATACTGAAGCCGTTGACTAGTTTCTTCGGCGAAACATCTATGACTCTTAGATCAATCCGACTATCGGTCGCAGCCAAAGAAGTGACGAAAATCGTCAACTTCGCAGTCATCGATTCCCCAGCCATCTACAACGTGATCATGGGCACGGCTTGGATAAACTCCATGAAGGCGGTCCTGTTGACATATCACTTAGGCATCAAGGTTCCGACCCCTACGAGAGTCGCGGCAATTTGGGAATGCCAGAGACAATCGTGATCTTGCTTTTTAGCCGAACATAAGCTAAGGCAGTTGGCTGTCGCAATCGTGAGACCGAAACGGTCAAAGTTAACACCACCGCCCGCGGAGAACGACCCAAAATCAGCAACGGTAGAGAAAAAACAAGCTTCCGCACCCATCGCTTCTACCCAGCCGGAGGAGACAAACCTGGACCAAGACATCGATCCAGCGACTAAAGTGATCGCTGACCCTGCCACAACCGAGTAAACATACTCGCATCAACAATCAGAACTACGAGATGTTTGATTTCTGAAAGGAATACGTAGGCAGCTGGCCAAAAGACGAGTTCAGCTATCCCCCTTTCCAAAACGGGGGGGGAGTGGGTGCGTATACGAGTATTCGTATACTCCCAAATTTTGAAAACATTCGCTTTGTAATTAAAATTTTCGAAACATTTTAATAAAACAAAGTTAGAATATTATAAAATCTCTCTACTATCAAAAAGCATAAAAACAAACTACAAACATCCGGAAACTAATTTTGCAGCAACAACTACTTAATCGTTTCGACCAAAACCTTATACACCAAATATTTTCGAAAAAAACCGGCGAGACGTCGCCTAAAGTCTTAAGAAAAATATTTTGCAAAAGAGTCCGTCCGCGACTATCGACGCTAGCCGTCCTAAACAAACGCACTGACCCACCGGTCCGCATACATCCGACTAGGATAAATTAGCGCGCTTTAAAAGAAATCCAAACTTTTGGTCAGCACTTCCGGGCAACTTAGAAATTGTTCCCGGTGAGATGCTCGGTTCCAACCAGACGAATCGTATAAGCCGAGAACCTATCACGGATTCTAAATTGGTATGGAACCAGGTTAAAATCGCAACAGGCAAAACGAAAGCCGACTAGTCATCGCATAGCCTCAATATGAGAGTAAACCTAGGTCTTGCCCTACACCCAGCACACTGGTCTCTAACGTCTCAAGGCATGAATCGAGATCCTAAAGGCATGTCTCTTCACCCACATCTAAACACTCGCAAAAATCGAAACACTCTGAGTAAACGAACCGGACGATCTACACCAAGAGTTAGATACGAGACGACAACTCGTATTCTCCCCTCTACATCTAAAACGAAACGCAGATTTCAAACATAGAAAATATTCTTAATATTATTCGTTCAAATAAACGCCGCCCAGCGGCATGGATTCAAAGCCACTAATGGCCAGTCCCGAAAAACATTGCAGCAATATCATAAAAAAAAGACATTAATTCATCAAATGAAGGAAATCCGGATGCCGAGTTTTGGCCAATACCAGCATCAACCCACAGTTGATCAACCTCAAAACTCGCATCTGGAATCTCTGGTCCAACCTCAACTGAGTCCGGCGACACAACAATAGGAGTCCATTGCTCCCACATTCGCGCCTTAAGGTCAAAGATTTCGGGCTGCATATCTCTCTTCCTATCCAAACGCTCCCTTTTCTCGGAATACACTTCGGGATACGAGTAACCCTCATTCCTACTAAGGGACAACCCATGAACAACTCTGCGACACTCGAGATAATCGCCCTGTGCCCGTTGAGCAACCTCGACGTTCGAGTATCTGGTCGTAAATCGCTCACGGCGAACCCTCGCTTCTTCAGCAACCTATCGTTTTCCTGCACGGCAAGCGGGACGAACTCTCTGATCAGAAAGCTACTTGGCACGACCAAAGTTAGCCGCATATACGCTCCTCACGCGAGCAACCTCCCTTTCAGCCCATTCCTCAGGAGGGTTGGCATCGATTTCTGCCCAAAGACGAGAAACTTCTTTCTCTTCCATGTCTGTGCGAAAACTCGGCAAGACGGGCTTCGTTCTCCAATCATTCAGTGCTCGGCTCATGATCAGAAGGCCCTACGAAAAGAGAGACGAAAAAATAAGCCAAACTATTCGATCATTAGTCATTCAAAATAAAACAGACCTCATTAGCTTGCTCAGATGCTTTGGCAAACTCCGGAATATAGCCAGGATCAACATCCGAAAAGTTAGAAGTCGATGATCCGCCAGCATGTGCCCAAACACTCTCGTTCACCTGACTGTCAACGAAATCCTTGAGTAGGTTTTTAGGAGAAGCGGCACGGACGGATGCATCGGCATCAACAACCACGTTTTTATCCTTCCGGGATCTCGGCTTGTTCCTCCTCGTTGGGGATGTGTAGGGGATGAGTTCCCCTATACACGGATCCTCTTCAAAAACCGGAGAGTCCGAAAAGAGTCGAGATTGAAAAAGGGAAACTGCACGACGTACACGCTGCGGAGAAAAACTGCTCCATCTACTTCCCCCGTTTTGAAGCGAAGCAGAAAAAATCGGAAGATCCGATGGAAACGGAGGTAGAGGGTTGGTCTCTGTGGAAAACACAAGCAAAATGAGTAAAAAAAAAAAATATATATATATATATAGTGGTAAAAGATTTTCTAAAAAGAAATCGTACTCGGTCCTCATACCTTTCCGACCCCATGTGGTCACAAAGAAAGGAATGCAGTCCCCTTCTACTGATGCACTGTCAATACGAACGTAGAAGAATTTCTTCTTCCAAGACGGGTAGTACGACATGCAACCAGTGACTATTTTGTTGTGAGGCAATAGGTTAATCCTTTTTGTCGTCTCCTCAGGTTTCAGTAAACCCTCAAGATGATCGAAACTAAGGGTTATTCCCTGCTTGTAACTCAATGTCAAGAGACCAACGGGTTGTTGCAAGCCGCGGGGTTTCAGTTGGCTGATCGACAACCTAAGTCGGTGAAGATATCGAACAATGACTTCCGGAATCGGAAACCATAGATGACACTGCATTAGAAACACGTCATAGCACGTAAAGAAACCGTCAGGTGCAACTTTATCACTTTCTCCAACTAAAGGAAGGTGAAACTCAACCGCCTCTGGAACCCATCAAAATTTACAAATGGATTCAAGACCATTGAGACAGGTCAAATTCGGACATTCGGGAGTATGGTTGGCATCGAACGGAGGTAGAACCCAGGTTCCAGGTCTAGTAGGTAACGAGTCGCCTCCAATTTCCCAATACGCCTCATGGTCTTTCGAGTCAACTAATGAAAACGAGAGTTCCTCCTTCGGAATTGCGACTTGGGTCACGATCTCGTTTCTTCGGAACTACAACGATTGGAACCGGTCTCAGAGCAAGTTCTCCTTTTTGAAAACATGTTTGGAAAAAGTGAGAGAAAAAGATTCAAAGGAAGAGAGAAAACTTCTTGAAACTTAAGATAAGTTAGGGAAAGAAGTGAGTAAAGAATTTGAAATTTTACTCCGTATACTTATAAGAGAAAGTTTTACTCTTCACCTTTGGAATTTTGGCCATTAAAGTTCCGCCTAATTCTACCAAACTTTCCGAACAAGCTCAAACCGCTCACAAGAACTCCACGATTCTTACGAGCTGGGGGGATAACTGTTGGGGTCAAAATCGGTACGATAGAATCAATGACCAAAACTTTCCGAAAAATAAAAAAATATGTGTTTATAAAACTCGAGAAGTTGTTTTATAAAAATTTTAAGGACTTTCCGAATAAAGTAAATTCTGGGAAAAACTTGGAAATCGTCATCTCAGAAGAACGAACGAAACAATCGCCGATTACACGATTGCCCAAGTTAAGCAAAAAACACATCCGCCGTAAACTGCGAGCAGGTTCGACCGAGCCAAGTTCAACGTACAATAAGCCGACCCAGCTGGTTCAGCTCGCCGTACGGCGAGCTGGCCATCCCCCGACAGCTCGCCGAACGTCGAGCTGACCATCCCAAGCCTTGATCTTCCACGACCTCGACTCAAGGCATACATCCTTCGGTTTGATCATACTCTGCACCATGGTCGAAACTTCTTTCGTTTCGTCTCAATCTGTCTTTCCGTTTAAGTTTTACGATAAAAATCGTAAAACTCTTCTTTTCTCGTAAAAGATCGGGAAAATCGTATAAAACGGCAACGATTAAACGAAACATCGTACATTGTCAAACTATTTGATCAACTCGAAAAGTATTATAAAAGCGGCATCGTATCGGGAAACGATCTCGTCAAAAATCGTAAAACGATTTTTATCGCAAAACATCTTGGACAGCCCAAAAGCGTGATAAAAACCTACTTGCGACTTTAAACGAAATTCAGCCCAGAGATACAATGACGGTTTTAAGATTTACTCGCAAGGGGAAGATAAATTTCAAGTTTGAAGATAAATGCCAAGTTTGAAGATAAATAGAAGATTTCCGCATAGAAAAAGGAAAGATCGAGATAAATGGAAGATTCCCAATAAACTCGAATCTGGGAGAAAAGGAAGGACCAAACCGCCTAGGAAGGGAGTATATAAGCAAAAGGCAGAGGACATAAGAAGGGGGCGATTTTAGAGAGCTTTCACCATCAGAAACATAGCACTTAGGGTTTTTTCCGTTTTGGGTATTGAGCTGCGCCTCAACAAGGGTTTTAGTCTTAGACTGCTAGGGTTAGGATCTCGCCGACGGCTCACGTGGTTAAGGCTTACTCTGGTTGTACCGTTCTTACACAGATTCGGAATTTCGTTTCGTTTTTCTTTACATCTCTTTGGCTAATTCATATTAATCGCGTTCTTGATTGTTCTTGTGCGGTTCCGCAGATAGTCGGGTCCTCTGGGAAATTAGGGTTTACTCTAAGTTCCCATATTTACGTAATATTGATAGTAGGTGAATTTCGGTTCCCACATACCATGCTTTCCATCCACCACCATCTTGTAAAGATCAATGAGGTAAGAGTCTTCAAGATCAAACGGAGTTGGATGGTGAGTCTGAAGTATGTGCTGAATAAGACTAAGAAATAGCAGCTTGTTGTCTTGCCAGATTCTGCTTGGTGACCCCAACTAGCTCCAGTACTCTCTTGGATGTAATTTCTTTGACTTGTTTGTGCTGAACCTTAATTTTCTTCCCTTGACAGCATGCCTTACACACAGATCCTGAAGATTCTTCCAGTTTAGGTACTCCTCTTACTACATTGTCCTTGACAATTCTCTGTAAGCAATTTATGTTCATGTTCCCCATGCGTTTATTCCATTGATCAAGTTGCAATTTTGTAGCCAACATACATGTGCTTGATTGTCTCCACATGTAATAGTTGTTGTCAAAACGAATCCCTTGGAGAATCATATTTCCTCTTATGTCGATCGCTTGACATTCTGTTTTGGTGAATACCACCTTGAGTCCTTCATCACATAACGGACTGATACTGATCAAGTTAGCCGTCAAACCTTCAACATAGTAAACATTAACCAAAGCAGATTGATCTATTCCGTTAACAGTTCCAACCGCACAAATGCATCATTTGCCACCATAACCAAAAATTACTTTTCCCTACTTAGCTCCCTCTAGGTAGTCAGTACTTGTTGCTGACCAGTCATGTGTCTTGAACATCCGTTGTCGAACCACCATGCAGTAAGTTTCTATTTTTAAGATGATGTGTATGCAACCAAGCTTTTCTTGTATTCTGAATCGTCATCTTCCAGCTCTACTTGTGAAAAGTTGCACATCAATTGTAAGCCAGCATCAGTGTTGTTTTCAACTTCATCTTTCACTGCGGAGAGAGTTACTACATTAACTTGAGTTACACCACTCATGACATCAGTCCTCCTCAATCCTTTTTGCATAAAACACTGATTTTGGAATCCAGAAGTTTCCATAGAACTTAGTCTCAAAATAACACACACCACTTTTCCAAGCTCTTTGAATGTTGGTACGACGAGCATAACAATATCTAGCAATATGACCTTCGGTTCAGCAAGAGTTGCAGCTTCACATCTGTTTCCTTTTCTCAGTCACTTGCTTTCTCTTGGTGTTGGATATTGGCAGTGTGACCATTTCATTCGCAACTGATGATTCCTTAGGTCTGAAGTTGATGCTCCTGTAATAGACATCTGTGTTTTACTCATTCTGTCACCACAATATCCAAGTCCCCAACTCACATTCGGTGGTTGTCCTACATTCAATATTTTATCAAGTTCCTGAGTTCTTGAACTCATCATCCTTATCCTTTTGTGGTTCTCACTCAGATTGAATTCCATATTTAGATTCTTGCTTTCTTCGAGACTTAATAGCTCTGCCAGCCGTGACACTTTAGATTCAAGTTCCATGATCTTCTTAGCTTCATTGATGTCCAAGCTAGATGTTTCAGTGACTGAAGTAGTAATGTCTTTTGATATTTCCGCAAGTTTCTCCATCTCAAGAATATTTATCTGAGCTTCCACCATAGCTTTATCTTTAAGCAACTTCAGATTGTTACTGCTCAATGCTACCCAGTTTTCTTATAGCTTCTGATTCTCAACTTTAGGATCAATCTTTTCATCATCCTCATCTGAATCAGGCTCAACTACCGATTTGCTATCGTCTGCCTCGCCTATCAATGCAACTAGATTCATTATGTTGTCACCTCCTTCTTCATCTTCAGACTCTATATCACTGAAACTCAGGAATAATTTGTCTCTCTTTTTAAGCAAGTTTGGACACTCTATCTTGGTGTCTCCATAACCCCTGCACTCATAGCATTTAAGTTATTTGCGCTTAGCAAGGGGGCATTCAGATCTTATGTGTCCAATTCCTTCGCACTCATGACACTGAAGGTCACGTTTCGTCCCAGATTGGTGTGCATACATCTTGAGTTTTTGTTGCCAGATCGCTCCTTGTCACGTCGCCAATCTTGGTTTGAATCATTTTTCTGTTGATAGTTTGGACCTCTTCCTTGACCTTTCTCGATTCTTCTTAGAGCCTTCTTGAAGTTACGAGCCAACAATCCCATATTTTCCTCCAATTTCTGATTCAGAGTCTCATGCAGTACATTTCTCTTGTCCTCCTCTTTCTCAGTAGAAAACGCAACCCCCTTACTTTTTTAGTTTGTTCTCCACCCGATTCCATCTCTTTAGATTTGAGTATTCCCACTAGTTGTGAGAATTCCGTGTCATATGTGTTCATTCCAACCTTCAGTAAGGGTTTGTAGTTTGCAAACTTCTCTAGCAGACATCAGATCATTTTCTTGACTAACTTCTTGTCTTGGTACTCTTTACCCAAAATCGTGGCTTCATGAGCAATAGCGCTCAGTTTAGAACTAAAAACAGTTATCGATTCATCCTCTGTCATTCTCAAATTCTCAAACTGAGTTGCCAAGTGATCAAGTTTCGTTCTCTTAAAAGTAGATGTATCCTCGTAATAGTTAACGAGAGTATTCCAGGCATCCTTAGCCGAGGAACATCCTTGAACTAGTTTAAATTGTTCTAGATCAATTGCATTGAAGATTTCATAGATGACCTTTGAATTGTGCTTTGACCCTAACTTGTCTATCAGTCCAATCCTCCTTAGGCTATGGAATAACCTCAGGCCGTCCTCTGTTTTCAGACTTGGTTCAGTCCATCCCATCTTTTTCAGTACTTTTGAGTATCTGCTTCATCCTTACTTTCTAGTGTCTGGAGTTGTTTTCGTCAAGCATGAGAGTTCTCTGAACAGCTACAAGCTCTTTTGATGAATCCATGCTCACCTCAGGATCTCTACCTGTTGTAAATCGAAATATCTACATAGGTTCCCACTCTGATACCAAATGAAAAACCTAGAGCACATATATCGATACTCAAACTTTAAACTGAATACTTTATTGAAGTTCTTTACACAAATTACACCCTAACTTATTTAATCAAGTTTACTTGACTTCATAACGTGTGAATCAACACTGAACAGCTTCTAAGAACTCATGAGTTTAAGATCAACTATCTCTCTCTCGCCGTAAAACTCAATTGACTTAACTAAAACTAGACCACCAGCGTCACTTATTATAGACCTAGATGACCTGATCTTTAGTTTTAGGATAACATAAAATCTCTTATTCTACTATCTAGAAGCATTCAGATTTATGTATATCTTATCACAAGATAATTCTTCACTTGCCACGTCATCTCATGTTTTTGAAAGACTCCCACATAACCTTAGACTTGAGCAATATTACCTCTGTTGAACATTTCACCAAGTTTCAAGTTCCAACAATACTCTTTCGTTTCACGGAAGAAGTTTAAGTATGTACCTAGAGTAGCTCAATCTTCTTAAAGATATTTAATAACCTTTTTCACTAAATTTAGAATCTATGTACATTTGTTTCACTATGCATTGATTAAGATATACAATAAAATATACCTTTATAATTTGGGGGTCTTATAAAAATAAAAAAGATTTGATTGGGTCGATATGCTATATGGAGAGAAAATAGAGGATATTACTAGAATGATACACAAAAGCATGTATATGACTAGAATAGTATACATTTTCTAAAAATTACTAGAATGTTTTTAGACTCCTAGTAAATTACAATAAACACCATTGTTTTAATTTTGTTACTATTGATACAAATTTTAATTATTAAATCCACATCATAATTTTGACAATCCAAGTCACTAACTAATTTGTGTCATCAACAGTTACACTGGAAAATCAACAGTCCCATATCTCCGGTGAACAAAAAAAAAAGTCTTAATGTCACATTCTTCTCCGTCACAACTCTCGTTAAACCCTAACCGATTACGAAATCACGAAATCCGAAATCATCTTCGTCACAACTAATACTCTCGTTTCAAACAGTGTTTCCGATATCTTAAATCATCTTCGTCGACCTCGTTAAACCCTAACCGTCTCCGATATCATCTTCGTCGACATCCTCTTCTCCGCAAAATTTTTGACGTAATCGTATCTACGACATCATCTTCTCATCTTCTCTGGTATGTTGTGCCTGAGTTTGATTAACGTCGTGTCTGAGTTATAGATTATGTTGTTACTGAGTTATTATATAGTGTGGCTGAGTTGAGTTTGATTTATGAAGTGGATGAGTTATTTATTATGATCCGACTGAGTTATTGATTATGTTTTGGCTGAGTTATTGATTACTGTGGCTGAGTTATATATTATGTTGTGGCTGAGTTATTTATAATTTATGATTTGGCTGAGTTATTGATTATGTTTTGGCTGAGTTATTGATATGATGGCTGGGTTATTTATTATGTTGTTGTTGAGTTTTGTTTCTATTGCGGCTGACTTATCTATATATGTGTTTTAGGATCAGATGTCTATTTCTGAACATCAAGCGCGAGATTATCCTCCACGACTTTACGCTGAATGGGCTTCTAATCTAGAAAATAAAGAGATTAATCACAATCTGCAGATGGGAGATTTCCCTAACGTCAGAGAAGCAATAGGACGGGATGTGTGGGATCACATGAGGCAGGGTCCTCTTGGAATTATTGTGAAGCTATCTGAACGCAAAAGCGTGTGGTCTGGTAGGACTGTCCACTATCTACTATGTCGACAGCTTCGAGTATACTTGAAGGAGATTTGGAGTCTAGTTGGTGATGAACCTATCAGGTTTAGCTTACTCGAATTTGGTGAGATCACTGGGTTAAACACAGATCCAGTGCCAACAGAAAGTTTTGAACATGACCAATACAAAGCGTTTTGGGAGGAGTTGACCCAAGTTAGATGAACTGAGGGCAGCATTAGAGGTATGTTCGGCCTGTAGTTTTGAAAAGCCTAAATGGCTAGGGCTGTTACTTCTTCAAGCCATGGGACTTTATGCTTTGCATCATAATTCTAGGATACCGTTTGAAAGTGCAAAAAGAGTATTCGACGATGAAGCCATGGTGACGTATCCATGGGGGAGGACTGCATATGAAGTTCTTGTTGACTCTATAAAGATGTTGAATCCACAAGGAAGGACATATACCATAAGCGGTCTGAAGGACGTGTTGTTGGTTTGGGCGTATGAATATGTCATTTGTTTTGGAGAGCGTTTTGGGAGAGTGGTCAATGAGCAAGAAGTTCCACTTTTCCGATGGGGTGGAAAGCGTACACGTTCAAGTTTTGATAGTGTCATTACTGAGGAGATTAGAAAACATGGCGAGGTAAGGTGTCAACTGATTTATTATTTATTTGTTGGTTGGGTTATAAGTACTTATGTACTTAAGTGGCTGGGGTTTTTGGTATTAGTTATTTGATGGCTCAGTTAGCATGTATAAAGTGTCTGAGTTATTAGTTATTTTATGGCTGAGTTATTAGTTGTTTTATGAACACCAAAAACCCGGCCACCATATAAACAATATCTCAGCCTCTTGGTATTAGTTTTGATGGCTGAGTTAGTATGTACATAGTGGCTGGGTTTCTTGATATTAGTTATTTGATGGCTGAGATAGTGTTTATATGGTGGCATGGTGGCTGGGTTTTTGGTACTTTGTGGCTGAGTT
>CAKOAT010058044.1:4350-19461 GCA_932364175.1 Eruca vesicaria subsp. sativa | reverse complement strand
CCAGAGACATCCACCAACCCAACATTTAACAATGAGTAAATCTGGATTGGATACTTCCACATCAAAATCAAATTGATCTCTCACTGTAAGAAGTTTCAATCGTCTTTCCAACTCAGCTTTACTCTGGTATCGTTGCCCAACAGCAAGGTTTAGCGAAGACATCTCCAACCTTAGAACCTCTGAATCCCCCTTAGATCCGATCCAATTGTAAGAAGTTTCAGTCGACTGAGATCTCTTTTTAGGCGGTAGTGTCGGTGAATCTTCGCCTTGTGCTGGAGACTCACCATATGAGCTAAAGTTATCATCTTCGGATGACGTACCATCTGAGTCGCCGAACATATCAAATCGGCTATCAAATTCACTGTCTTCTTCGCGTTCTTCATCTTCTCCAACATCTTTCTGTTTTTCTCCAACCAAGATATTCTCATTGTCGTTCTGTTCCTCCTCCAAACTAAAATCATCGTATCTAGATTCAACTTCTGAGATTTCTGCTTCTATGCTGAAACTGTATAACATATTACTCTTTTCTCCCGCTCCGTCTTTCCAGCTGATCTCATCATCCTCGTTCTCTGTAATCTCTACACAGAGACGTAATCTTGCGGTTTTCCTTAGGCTTAAAAATATTTGCAATTGACGAGTATTGGAGATGTAAACTGGTGGCGTGTCGTGAGCCATTGTTTTCAAAGCTTTATTCGAGAACTGGTAGCTTAGCTGAATCTGATGGCTTGACTCATTCAATCCGTAATCATCGAGTACTGACTTTGCCAGTTCGTCGTGTGTTGTTTTCTCATCTGCATGCAGAACAATACATCCTCTACTGTCGGGTGTGAATACATATCTGTTTTTCTTAATCCAGTTACCTAAAACAATAATTACTGGATCCATAAGATTTTAGAGAAAGAGAAAAAGGTGAAGAACAAATAGCGGCGTCTGTAACATAAACCCTAATTTCGTTGTTGTAGTTAGTAATAACATGTAAAACAAAAGCTGACATGGATGATGACATGGAAAATCAGTTATTCAGCCACCAAACGAACATTTAAGTCAGCCACAATAAGTCAGCCACAATAAGTCAGCCACTTAATACACCGTAAGTCAGTCAAAACGTGAATACTATTTTAGTAATTAACTTTTTGTTAACAATCAGCCATAACAGAGATGAAACGCAAGAAGTCAGTTGTATCGTTAAATAAACCAGTCGGCAAATGAATGCTATTTTAGTAATTAATCTTTCGCTAAAAAGTCAGCCGTAAATCAGCTGAGTTTACTGTTACTCCACTTTATGACGGCTGATTAAATATAACTCAGCTGTAAAAACATCTCATAACTCGGCTGGTCGACGATCAATTAACCAGCCGCGATAGTTAACTCAGCCTTCTGGTAACTAGAACTCAGTCGGATTTTCCAGGAACCAGCCTAAGGATGTATAAGTCAGTCGTAATATCTGACCGTAACTCAGCCGTTATCAAATAAACCAGCCAGATTTTTTTAAGTCAGCCATAACGATCGACTGAGTTATGTTCATAACTCAGCNGCCTTCTGGTAACTAGAACTCAGTCGGATTTTCCAGGAACCAGCCTAAGGATGTATAAGTCAGTCGTAATATCTGACCGTAACTCAGCCGTTATCAAATAAACCAGCCAGATTTTTTTAAGTCAGCCATAACGATCGACTGAGTTATGTTCATAACTCAGCTTATTTCTCATAAGTCAGCTAGGTTAGTTAAGTCAGCCACAACGCACCTATATCTCGGCCGTAACGAAGTTCATATCGTATTGAGGCTGAGTTTTATGTCGCATTCTTACGTGGACCCGATTTTTTGCCTACGTGGCACAAAAAAGTAATGGTATTCTCGTAAATATGTTTTTTCTCACAACGTAAAAAAAAGGACACGCTGGGTATTAAATAAAAGGTAGTAATCAAAAAAAATTTTGTATGGTTGTGATAATAATTAATAAAATTCATACTAGTTGAGTTAACTTCCCGAGAAAATATGGCATTATTATGCTTCTTAATTTATAGTGCAGTGGATGGTAATATAAAAGCACAAAATAAAATAAAGCCAGCTATAAGTACATAACAAAATAACACCACCTATGAACATAAAATAAATTTGAAAATTTCACAACTTAATCAGCAACTAATTACAATGAAACAAATAAAAGGAAAACTATTTTGTCAACGTGAGTCCAAAGTACCATTACAATGAATTGACCGATCAGCAACGGATGGTCTAAAAGATGCATTATATACTAATACAACGAGAAATAATCGTCTTCTCTGATGATGCCAACTACTACATCTCCATGACTCCATCATTGCGTATGCAAATTTGAGAGACCAAAATGAACATGAATAAACCAAGTAAACTGTCGACATGTTATCTACGACAAAAGTAAATTATCAATGACAAACAAAATCTCGGCGCTTGCGCGGAGCGCAGCCACCACACTACAAGAAAACACCGCGATACTGACATAAAAAATTGTCGGAATGTCATCGTAATAAGGGAATTCCGAGGAAATACCGACGAAAAAGGTTGTCAGAAATTTTTCGTCGGAATTTCAAATTTTCTCGGAATTTTCTCGACACATTCCGAGGAACTCCCAAGAACACAATTTCCGAGGACATTCCGAAAAACTGTATTGTAGGAAAATATCGTCGGAAAGTCCTAGGATATTTCCGATGGACGGATCCTCGGAATGATCGAAATATTTCGACGATCATTTCTATCAGAAATTTCCGAGGAAACCTGTCGTCAGGATATTCTGAGGACCAGTTCTGTCGGAAATTTCCAAGGAAATGTAGTTCCTCGGAAATTTCCGAGGAATACATTCCTCGGAAATTTCCGACGACAGATTTTCTCGGACGATTCCGAGGGATTCACTTCCTCGGAATTTTCGTAAAATTAATTTTTTTTACAAAAATTATTAATTAATTATTTATAATTAAAATTCGAAAATATAAAATAAAAAATTGAAACTGAAAATATATTAGATAAATTCAGATTTGTTCAAATAAAACATTCAGAGTTTAAACAAAAAAGAACTATGGGAATTGCTCGTTCGGGTACATCCGACTCATCATCTCCATCATGCGCTCGTTCTGCCTCCTAGATTCCTCCCATCCCTTCTCTTGTTCCTCCATCTTCGCCTCCAACGCAGCTATGCGGTCATCCTTGTCCTGAAGCTGCTCCATAACCATTGGATCGATAAGCGGTTGTGATGTAGGAGGAACTGATTTGGATCGACGACCCAAACCGACCAAACGTCCCTTCTTCTTTGGAACCGGACTGAAAGAGAAAATAAACAGATTTTAGTAACAGAAAATCTTATAAAATAAAAATAAAGATATAAATGAATTGAATTTTGTATAAAAACATTCTTACCGATTCAACAATCTCGTTGATTCGTTCTCGGGACAGGGAGACCGAAGCTGTCGAACTGGAGTCGAGCTCAGTTTGAAGCTGGGATAGACGGAGCTATTCGTCGTCCTTGAGAGTGGTGATCATGTTAACCACCTCCTTGATAAAACCATCATCAATCTCCCTGATATGCTTGTTGGTATACGCCCGCTTCAACTGTTTGAAAGCATCAACCGGCTCGCCATCATTTTCTACCGCCTAGAAAAAATAGAAGTTAAAAAAAATTAGAAATCAGAATAAATGCATAAAAATAAAATAAAAATACTTAAATAATTGAAAAAAAGAGATTCAAGTTACCATTTTATCTCCGAGAGTGGCAATACTCATGGCACCCAAGTTGTGCTTGGCAACACCCTTCATGCCACGTTCGCTTTTGCGGTTGGTGGAGTTGGTGGTGGAGATTTCTTTCGTATCGTCTTTCTGCCAATGCTCACACAACTCCTTCCAGACCGTGTCGTTTATCGACTTCAGGACCTTTTAATAAATAAAAAAGTATGAAATAGTTAAATAAATCCAAAAATAGATTAATAAATTAAAAAATAATCTAATAAATTTTAAAATAGATTAATAAACCGATACCTTGTTGATGCGCCACTTCTGCTTCCACTCATAGATCTGCTTCCCATAGTTTTCCATAACTTTATGGATGATGATGGCGTTGCGGATAAAGGGCGTATGATCGGGATGCCAGGTGAACTCTTGCTGAAAAAAACACAATTAGTAAAAAATTAATGTTAAAGATGAAAAATATAACTAAAAAAGTAGAATACTTACCGCAAACTGACGAAACCACATCTCCTGCTCGGGGAGAGGGAAGTGAGTGAAAGTCGGATATCCCTTCTTGAGGTTCGAGTACATCATCCGGTTGATCCATCCACTGATCCCGTTCCCGGATCGGTCGAACCTATCAAAAATGATCAAATTATTAATAATGAATCCACACTTAAAGAAAAAAAAAGATTCTTAATTACCATGTTTGACCTCGTCCCGTAGGATACTCGGTGAGATAAGGAAGATGCTCACGACTGGGCTGTTGAACCAACTGCTCAATAGTCATCGCTCCCGGAACGAATGGAGGATCGGGAGGGGGTGCAGCAGCGTGAGCCGAAACCAGACCAGGAGAAGAATCCTGAGAACCCCGAGAGCGGCTCCCCGAGGCACCATAACCTCGTGGTACGGATCGACGAAATCGAGGCTGATCACCAGTAGACCTATAAATAAATAAATAAATTAAAAATAGTTTTAATGATATTAAAATTCAAAAATAGGTTTTAATCACAAAAAAGATTTTAGAAAACATGTAAAAATTTTAAAAAAGTTTGTAATAAAAAAATAGTTTGTAATAAAAAAAATAGTTTGTAATAAAAAAAATTTTCAAACATATAAAAATAGTTCTTCTATCCTAACCGCATGTTGAGGTTCGCTAGTACTACCATAATCATAATCAGTTTCTCCATGATGATACCAAACTTTGTAACTTCGTGTAAACCCTCTCAAATATAGATGAGTCCAAACATCTAACTCCTTTATAACCTTTTTATTTTTACAAGTAGAGCAAGGACATCTTAACATACCCGTTTTTGCTTCCGGTTGTCGTTGAACTAACGCCATGAATTCGCCTAAACCTCTTTGGTACTCTTCCATAAGCAATCTCGTGTTAGGATCCAAATGAGGTCGATCGATCCAAGAACGATAATAATTAGAAGAAGACATGATTTTTTTCAATCAAATTCATGTGTAAATATAGTATGTAAGAGGATGATGATATGGAGTGAATGAAGAGGATGAGGGTGCTTGTATTTATAGATAAAATTTCTTACAACTCTGAGGATATTCTGAGGAAATTCCGACGAAAACATCTACTTCCTCGGAATTTCGTCGGAATTATTAAAATCCTCAACGGCTCTCTAACGACTATAATATAACCTCGGATTTGCGTCGGTTTTTTCCGACGAATACGGTCTTCCTCGGAACTTCATCAGTATATTCCGAGGAAATTCCGAGGAAACCCAAACTTTTGGTCTTCTCGGTATTGCCTCGAAACGTCTTCGGAACATCCTCGATTTTTTCCGACGAATTCGCTTTCTTCGGAATTCCGTCGGTAAATTTCGAGGAAATTCCGAGGAAACCCAAAATTTGAGTTTCCTCGGAATTTCCTCGAATTTTATCGATGATTTCAGTTTCCGTCGGAATGTCCGTCAGAATTGCCGTGTTTGTTTTGTAGTGCCATTATATCTAAACTATTGAATAATCTTCATTGTGTTTAGTAATGTACAACGAACGTTTTTATTTGTGTTATTGGCTATAAAAATTTTTATAGCCATTATGAAAGTCTTTAAGTTGCTTTTGTAAGAAAGTGTGATAAGAAACTATTGGAAGACAAATTTATACAGAGTTTATTGCCTTTAAGATTGAAAGTTGAGAGATCTATTAAATTTGTAAAGAGTTGTAAAATTCCTGCATATTTATAATAAAGTACTAAATGAATATATGTTTAGAATTAAGTCTTAATAACACTATCTTTTTGTCGAATATTTTAAAGTAATTACGCAATCATCATACTTATAAAACTATATTTTAGTCCTAGTAACAATAAAATCTAAAAAAGTTAATTAATCTTCCTAAATTAAATTTTTTTTCTCACCCCCCCCCCCCCCTTAGTTTTGTATTTGAGTCAGTTCTATAAATCATTTAGCTTAATTATTAGAAAATCTCAGTTCACAAAAACAATTCGCTTAGAAGAAAATGAAGAGTGGAGTCAAAGAGGAGGTTCTCTCGGGCACCGTCTCGCTTTTAACTTATAACTAGATTTTGAACCCGCACATCCGTGCGGGTATTTTTTCATTTTATTAAAATATAACAATACCTTTCAAATATATATGATTTACATTCTATTGTTATATATTCTATAATTGTATAATCTAATAATTTTAATTATTTTTATTTAATAAATTGTTGTAAGTTTAAAAATAAAAAAATATTCATATATAATTTTTTATATAATGTATTTGTTGTGAGTTACAAAAATTTATGTTAACATTTTTTTTACAAAAATATTATATGATTTAAAAACATTAATATGTTTTAAAAGTGAGTGATATTTATTTATTTATTTGAATAAAAGAATTTTTTTTAATAAAATATTTTCCTTTACCAATTTAATATATTTTATATTCATTTCACATAGCATTTTATTTTAATATAATATGGAATATAGGTATATTATAAATATAACAATATTTATTTTTAATTAACATTAATATAGATATTTATATATATATTAATCACGAAATTAAATAATGCATATTTTATAAAATTATTTAAACTTCTTAGTAAGATCTTGTTAGATATTTTCTCAACAAATTTATTTCTAATATCTTACTAATTACTAAATTATTTTTCCAATTATATACATTTAATTGAGTAATATAAATAATTAAATATGTCATATTAATGAGATGGTTCAACATGACTTTTTTGTAGTAGATATAAATAGTACTTCTCTTTTAATAGAGAAGATAAAGCCTTGGTTTGGTCTTTCTCTATTTCACGCACGTACGAACGAACAGACAAACAAAACCCAAGCGAACTCGATAAAGTAAAAAGGAAAAACAACAATTCCTTTAGGGCACAAAGAGAGACGCACATCTTCAACAACAACAAAAAAAAAAAAAGTAAGCAAGCAAAATTTGGCGGCTAAATCAATCGCTTCTACTGGTTCGTACTCAACTCTAGTCTCCTTCAATCTTCGTTTATCATTCTGGGTTTCATCCCTCTCTTCTCAATTTTGATTGATTTGATGCTTTAAACTCTTGGATCCTCCCAATTTCTTTTCCTTTAAGTTTCTCAGTTTGATTCTTGACGAATTAGCTATGCATCTGTAATTTGATTTTGAAATCAGGTGTACAGTTTGAGAATTCGGGTTTCTAGGTCGTTGGATGAAGCTGGATTTCAAAATCTGGGTTTAGTTGAAAAAGATGGGGTCAGAATCAGATCAATGTTCTTCCAGATTGAACACTCTCGGGATCAAATCTCTAATTTACCAGAAACTCGGGCATTCAAGAGCAAACACTTACTTCGACCACCTCGGACAATTCCTCACCTCGAGGATAAGCAAGTCCGAGTACGATAAGCTTTGCATCAAGACCATCGGTAGACAACATGTCCCTCTTCACAATCGTCTCCTACGTTCCATTCTCAAGAATGCAACTATCGCGAAATCTCCTCCACCTAGATACCTCAAGAGATCTGCACTTCCTCCATCCCCACGAAAATGCAGGTCCAGGAACTTTAGAGACCGGCCGAGTCCTCTTGGTCCACTTGGGAAGCCCCAAAGCATCACTACAACGAATGATGAGTCAATGTCGAAGCTTCTGAAACTTCCTATGGAAGTTGCTTTTGTTGAAGAAGGAGAAGAGGTTGAACAAAGCATACAGAGTAGAAGCCCCTTAACCATGCCACTCGGTGTTTCGTTAACAGGAGCTAGAATGTCTATTTGCAGAAACGGTGAGACTTGTCAGAACAGTGGCGAGTTACCTGATACAATGACGTTGAAGGGTGTGTTAGAGAGGAGACTTGAGAAGGAAGGGATAAACTTATCGATGGACTCTGCTAAAGTTTTGAATAGTGGGTTGGATGCGTTTATTACAAGGCTGATAAAGCCTTGTTTGAGTTTGGTCCAACGGCAGCAAGTGTCGATGATGGATCTTCGTGCTGCTATGGAGTTGAATCCACGTGTTCTTGGAGAGGATTGGCCTGTACATCTAGAGAAAATCTGTTCTCGTGTGTCGTCGGAGTAGTAAAGTTGTCAAGACACCGTTATATAGCGATTTTGGACATCTGAAACTGTTAATCATATTTGATTGATCTATTCTTTTCCTGAAATTTGGATAAATTGCCATTAGAATGTTCTTGAGGAAGCTTTGAAGGGGAAACAAAGAGGCTTCAGGTTGTACAAGTTGTGATAGTTAAGTATAATATATATATAGTTTAAACACCATTTGTGTGGACTTTAACTCAATATGCCCGTGTGACTCAAGAAAATTTCTCAATTCTCCCACCAATAAAATATAATTTTTTTTAATTTCTTTTAAATACAAAATCTGGTAAATACATCTACAACCCTTACAAAATTAGATAATTACATGACCCGACCCACCCAAACACATACGGATATAACCCAATCCTTAACCTAAATGCTATGTTTCGAAGGACTCATCCCTCATCTCTTACTCGTGTCCTTCTCTCCCTTCTTTTTTTCTCCAGAAACGGTGACATAAACGTCTCATAAACCCTAGATCGAAAAAACCATCATTTCTTCTTCTTCCTCTATTCTAATCAAGATTCTTCCTTTCAAATCGACATCCTTCATCTTGTAAGTGATTTCTGGACCTTGATTTCTTTCTATTTTGTATTTATTAAGGGAGATTGCGGTTTGGAATTGGGGAAAACATGTTGAAATCGTATATTTGGTATTAAATCCGTAGATTTGGTATTAAATCCGTATGAATTGGAACGAAAACTAAAAATTCATGATTGTTGTGGGTTCTTTCTTACTAGATCCAATTGGTTTTCCTGATTTATTGTTTGTGATATGAAACTGAAATCTCTTTGAATGTTAGGATAAATTTAACGGAAATGGAGTTGGTGATTTATTGAGTGAATGAATGGTTTGAGAATTATTGAGTAATAATTCTGGGTTATGTCTAAATGTGTGTTGTTGTGTTGTTTTTGGAAGTTCAGAGGAAGGAGATAATGCCAGGTAACCGTGGAGGAAAAAAAGACTAAAAAGAATAATAAAAAAGCTACAACAGCTCGAAAACTTGTTGATCCTGTTGTTGAAGAATCATATGGGAATAATAGTGATGATGTGGTTGAAGTCCTCTCTGAGGTATAATATTTTTTTGGTTTTAGTTGAATAAAGAGTCACTGCTTGTGTGTGTATTGGTTTTATTTGAATTAAGTGTCACTATTGTGTATTAGTTTGACTTGAATCAAGTGTCACTGCTTGTTTATTAGTTTTCGTTGAATCAAGTTTGTGGGCTTTTGACTAGATTAGTTGAATCGAAATTGTTGAATGGCATGATAAAAAGTTATAACCATGTTTAAAAGAATAACTTTCCTATAAATTCGGATAAGTAATAATTTTTGTTGTGATTACTCATCTCATCTTATACAGGGAATGAAGGGCCAAAAAAGAAGGCGTCCATCTATTATAGGTGGTGTGTCCAGTAGAACTAGAGCTAGAAAGGCGCTCTCAGATGGGAATGAGCCGGTAGGAGAAGAGGCAGTCCAGCGAGATAATACTTCAGTGAGAGAAACCACTATAGATTCTCTCTCAGTTGATGCCGAAAGTGAAGACATGTCTGCTGTATCATCCAAGGTAATTTTTGCATTCATTTTAATCATTGTTAGAAAGTCATATTAGTCTTACTAGTTAGGAATGACTAATACATATATATACATTGATTGATGGAAAGGTAACCACCGCAGCCTCTTGAGTTTTACTTCAAGAGCACACAGTTCACGAAGACTTCCAAGATTCAAACTAAATGTTTGGTGAAGAGACAGTTGATGTGATTAAGAAGCTTAAGGAGGAGGTTAAATGGTTCAGAAGCCATCCCCAGTTTTGTCATTTCTTCCACATGCCCGATGAAGAATTCCTGAAGCTCCGAGCAATGTGGATGTTACTTATGAGCACCATTAATATTGAAGGAGATGATGCTGCATGGTTTGGGGTGAACGGTGTGCCCATCCACTATTCTATGAGGGAGCATGCCCTCATCTCTGGCTTAGACTGCCATGAGTATCCGAAGAAACATTTGAAGATCGGAAATAGAAAGTTTGTAGATTATTACTTTGGTGGACTCAAGAAAATCACCATAACAGATGTGGAGCAGAAGCTGTTGTCTATGAAGTCGGCATGTTCTGATAGGTTAAAGATGGCTGTCTTGTTCTTCCTTGGTCGGATTATTAGAGGAAAGACAAAGGATAGCAGACCAATTGACCCATTCATCTTAAGGATTGTGGGAGATCTGGATGTTTGCAGAACATTTCCTTGGGGTCGTCTAACATTTGAGGATGTGATAAAGGAGATTAAACATATGATGGAGCTTCTGAAGGGTGAAGTGAAGCAGGCAACCGGCTTCCCTGGATTCATAATTCCGTTACAGGTAAAGAATAAATTTAGTAAAATTTTAGTTGTTTTAAAACCAAAAATCTGATAGTGTGACAATTTATTTGTGTAGGTTTTGGCTTTTGAGTGTATTCCTAGGCTGGGGAAAAGATTTCGACTCCCTGCAGAGAACCCTTGTGGAGATTGTCCTAGGATGTGTAAGAGCCGGTTTACAAAGAGTAGCATGAAGGGTTATCCTTTGGAAGATATGTATCGTGCGCTTGGAAAAACAAAGATATATGTATATAATTTTTGTTAGAAATTAGCATAATAGAAAATTTAAACTGATGATCATTAATTGTTTCCAGACTATTAACAGTGTGCTGGCGCCAACTGTGGATGAGGAAACTATGCTGGCTCTTATCATTGATGAGGAGCCAGACTATCGTTGTGGGGTTAGCACAAGTGATACGTGGAACTACTGGCTAAACGTGAAGCAGAAGAAATTTTTTTGGCAAGAGCTATATGACTTCGATGTTGCTGCACGAAAGTTTACAAAAGAAAAAGACAAAGAAGAGGATATGTTTGAAGAAGGATCATCTTCTAAGTCTGGTATGGAATTGAGCTTGAAAGGTCTGGAAGAGAGGATTTTGGTTTCCATGGGAGAAGGATTGTCTGGAATTAAATTAATGATGGAGACAAAACTGGAAAAAATGGACCAGAGGATGAGTGATCTTGAGAAGAACCAACGAGTTTTAAGAAGAATGGCTAAGAAAATAAAAGAGAGGTTAACTTCTATTGAGAACAATAATTATGGTGAAAATATAGATTATGGTAGAGCTGAAGGGTATGAACAACATGATGCTGAAGTAGAGGAAGAGCAAGTTGATGGTGGGGAGAAAGGGACTGATGAGGAGGAAAATGATGAGCAAGTTGATGGGGAGAAAGGAACTGAAAGAAGAGAAGAAGAGAAGGAAAACGAGGCTGAGGAAGACAAGAGAAAGAGTGAAAATGATGAGGACGAAAATGATGAGCAAGAGGATGATGATGAAGATGATGAAATCAGGTCTGAAACTGAGCAAGAAGCTGCGAAAAGGAGAGAAGAGGCGGATGCATTGTATTGAGGACAGTAATGAGGCTAGTGATAAAGATGTGGAGAAGAAGAAAGAGACTCAGAAAGGTGAGGAGATTGCTACGGAAGCAGGGAAAAAAACTCCTATATCACCATATGGTAGGACTAAAGCAGCAGCTGCGAGGAGACAAGTTTTAATTACATCAGAGAAGTGGATAACACCACCAAAAATAAATGGTAAGGAGAAAGCTGTGGAGACTGCTATGGAAGCAGAGAAAATAACCATTGAATCAGAGAAAGCTGTGGAAACAGAATCTATTGAGACTGAAAAAAAGGTTGAGCAAGCTGAGAAGTCAGTTGAAGCTGATGAGGAACAAGATGTGGAGGAAGAGGAGGAAAAAGCTGAGGAAAGTCTTGCCGAGGAACATGCTGAAAAGAAGGTGGAGGAAAAGGAGGAAAAGAAGGAAAAAGCTGAGGAAATTTTTGCTGAAGAACATGCTGAAAAGATGGTGGAGGGAGAAGTAGAAAAACTAGAATAAATTGCTAAGGATTTGGTGGAAGAACCTGATAAAACAACCGAAGAAGAAGAAACAAAACCAGAGGAAAATGCAGAAAAATACACTGAAGAAGAAAAGCAAAGCTGGTTTATGTTTTTTTTACAGAGGAAACGAGGAGAGCAAAGAAGCAGCCACGCCTATGATACATGCCAAGCCCAAGGCTAAGAAGAGGGGAAGGCCAAGGAAGACTGATGCTATATTGAAGCCATGTACGCCGCTGCCGAAAAGAAAAGACGAACCATCACAGTGGGTGCAGTCTCCTTTCACCGAGGGAAAGACTGATGAGCTTGAAGGGCGAAAGAAGAAGCGTAAAACAAATGCCTAAGCTTGTTATCTGTTATTTATACTTTTAAGTATTTCGTATGCTTTTTGGATGTAATGTTTCTACTTCGGGATGTTACTTGTTAGAAACCTAAGTAAAGTAGTTGGTATGTGTTGGAAAAAGGTATGAATAACTCTGTTTACAAGTAAACTTATGTCCAAAAACGAGTTAAATGGAAAACTTGTTTTACTACTAGGTTTAGTAAGGCTAAAAAAACACTTGTTAAAAAAACTTTCATGTAAAATACACATGTTAAACGTGAGTTAAATAATAATTTAAAATACACATGTTAAACATGTACAACGTGCAGCCGTTATATGCATAAAAATAATATTTGGGTTACACATAGTAATTCTTAGTAATCTTCAAGGACTTAGAAATACTACCTTACACATAGTAATATTTTGGCAAATTCAAGTTTATCTAGTAAAACTATTAGAAAATGAGATTTGCTCTAGTAAACCAATGCTTTTACCCTATTATTATCCTTACATAAGACATTTTCAATAATAACTTGCCAGGAATACGTATTTTTTTTTAGATTTTCTTTACTATGGAATAACCATTCATACAATAACATTAATGTAAGTTAAGAGGTTTTTTTAAAAATCGAATAGGTTTTTCTTAAACAATTAAAATAATCATCAAAAGTAGTCTTAATATAAGTATTTATTAAGTAAATATACTAAGAATTGATAATAACCATGAAATATATTGATTCTAAATACTAAACATAAATACTCTCAATACTATATTTGCGTCCAAATAACACTAAGTAATACCAGTAATACTAGTATTTCATATAATACTTAGTAAAGCCAGTAATCTTAGTAGTCTGAAAAACGCTTAGTAACTCCAGTAAACCTAGTAGTCTGAACATAACATAATAATACTGGTAATCCTAACAACACAATGAAACAACTTTCAACAGTCAAACACCTGAACCTGAACAACTTCCACATTCAAAATACTCTGCCATACCTCCTCCTCTGGCTCTCTCTCTTCCACTCTTCCACTCCCTCTACCTATTTTACCTCCTCCACGAGATTCTCATGCTGATGAAAACCTTGTTTGTTGCGGTTTTCCTTTCTTGACTTCAAATTCTGGAGTAAGTACTTTCATTGCTCTATCTTGTATAACCCAATCAGACATATGAGGAACATGATATATTGTTCTGTGATAAGCCAAAGTCCATTGCTCCACCAAATAGTACTTAGACAAACTTTAACTCTAAGACAAACTACGAAAGGCTTGATCCTTTCAAGAGGGTACGTAGGCAGCCTTCACTAGGCGCAGCCCCAATCCTACCGCTTTTCATTCCAATGAGAGTGGGAAGACAACTTTCAATGGAACATTTCAACCATAAATTCCGCCTAAAATTTTCTAATCACTCGCTAGAAGCTCAAGGTTCTAACGAGCTGGAGGGCTAACTGTTGGGGTCAAAATCGGTCACAACGGAATCAATGGCTAAAAGTCCCGGAAAAAGCATACAATAAACTACAGACTTTATACGAAATAAGGAAAACTCGTATACAAGTATAAAATAATCAAAAAGACCTCATGTTGGGGACAAAAACGGTAATCTCGAAATCAACGTCTACAATTACTTCCCCTTATATTCTCCGAAAAGATCTCGGTTCGGGAAGACAAGAATTGACTGGAACCAAACAACCGACCAGCTCGCCAAGACGGCGAACTGGATGGATCAGCCCAACTCGCCGGCTTGGCGATCTAACCACGAAAAAACAGCTCGCCAAACCTGCGAGCTGGCCATGCTTGACTAGGTCGCACGCTGGGCGAGCTGAACCAAACCATCCAGGTCCCTCGACTCAATCGTATTCTGAACCCTGATCGGAACATCTCTCTTTTCGTCTCAATCCGTCTTACCGTTAAGAGTTTTACGATAAAAACTGCTAAAGACTTGTTTTCTCGTAAAACCTTGAGTAAATCATAAAAAGCCGCAACGGATATATGAAACACCGGAAATTGCCAGACTACACGACTGACTCGAGATATTTTATAAAAAACGACATCGTATCATGGAAAGACGATTAATCATCATAAAGCCTTAAAACTGAAAGTAAACCTAGGTCTTACCCTAAACCCAGCACACTGGTCTCTAACGTCTCAAGGCATGAAATGAGATCCTAAAGGCATCTCTATTAGTCGATATATAAACGCTCACAAGATTCTAAACATCCTAAAACGAGCAAACGAATAGGGCGATCTACAAAAAAGAGTTAGGCTATGAGATGACAACTCATACGAATACAAACTTGCTCTTAAAACGCAAAACAAAATTTAAAAGACGGCCGCAAAGCGGCACGGACTCGAAGCTACATACAGCCAGTCCAAAACTATAATGGCCACACTCGTCCAAGCAAACAGCCTACGAGGAAAGTCTCGAGTCTGATACAAAACATCATCGACATCGTCATATTCGATAATCTCTACGCAAAACTAGACTGTAAAGGTCTCATTGGAAAAAAGGTCGTAAGAACTTTAACTCTAAGACAAACTACGAAAGGCTTGATCCTTTCAAGAGGGTACGTAGGCAGCCTTCACTAGGCGCAGCCCCAATCCTACCGCTTTTCATTCCAATGAGAGTGGGAAGACCACTTT
>CAKOAT010057933.1:79502-107368 GCA_932364175.1 Eruca vesicaria subsp. sativa | reverse complement strand
ACTGACATAGTATGAAGGTTAAAGAGGTTTGAGACCTTAGGTGTTCATGTTTCTTCAGAAAATAGATTTTTCTTTGTTGGGAGTTTGTCCATTGATTAAGTGGTATATGAAATTTAAATAGATTACCTGTTGGAAAATTTGAAATTATGTCCATGTACCATGAAAATAATTTTAACATACACTAATACAAATTTAGAATGTGATTGGGTAATTTTCATAAAAAATAAAGAGCCTAAACTTCTTAATATAGCATTTATCGAAAAACTCAATTTTCTATAGGGGTTAATCCACATATTTTGAGAAAAATTAGAAAATATGAAAATTTTATTTTAATGCATATTTGCATCATTAAATGAAATAGTACGAAGGTTAAAGAGGTTTGAGACCTTAGGTGTTCATGTTTCTTTAGGAAATATAATTTTTTTTGTTGGGAGTTTGTTCATTGATTAAGTGGTATATGAAATTTAAATAGATTATCTGGTGGAAAATTTGAAATTATGTCCATGTACCATGAAAATAATTTTAACGTACACTAATACAAATTTAGAATGTGATTGGGTAATTTTCATCAAAAATAAAGAGCCTAAACTTCTGAATATAGCATTTATCGAAAAACTCTATTTTCTATAGGGGTTAACCCACATATTTTGAGAAAAATTAGAAAATATGAAAATTTTGTATTAATGCATATTTGCATCATTCACTGAAATAGTATGAAGGTTAAAGAGGTTTGAGACCTTAGGTGTTAATATTTCTTTAGGAAATATAATTTTCTTTGTTGGGAGTTTATCCATTGATTAAGTGGTATATGAAATTTAAATAGATTACCTTTTGGAAAACTTGAAATGTTGTCCATGTACCTTGAAAATAATTTTAACATACACTAATACAAATTTAGAATGTGATTGGGTAATTTTCATCAAAAATAAAGAGCCTACATTTTTTAATATAGCATTTATCAAAAACTTGATTTTCTGTAGGGGTTAACCCACAAATTTCGATAAAAATTAGAAAATATGAAAATTTTGTCTTAATGCATATTTCCATCATTCACTGACATAGTATGAAGGTTAAAGAGGTTTGAGACCTTAGGTGTTCATGTTTTTTCAGAAAATAGAATTTTCTTTGTTGGGAGTGTGTCCATTGATTAAGTGGTATATGAAATTTAAATAGATTACCTGTTGGAAAATTTGAAATGATGTACATGTACCATGAAAATAATTTTAACATACACTAATACAAATTTAGAATGGGATTGGGTAATTTTCATCAAAAATAAAGAGCCTAAACTTCTTAATATAGCATTTATCGAAAAATTAGATTTTCTATAGGGGTTAACCCACATATTTTGAGAAAAATTAGAAAATATGAAAATTTTGTTTTCATGCATATTTGCATCATTCACTGACATAGTATGAAGGTCAAAGAGGTTTGAGAGCTTAGGTGTTCATGTTTCTCCATAAAATTGAATTTCATTTATAGGGGGTTTGTACACTTATTAAGTGGTATACGAAATTTTAAATAAATTACATGTTGAAAATTTTGAAATGATGTCCATCTACTATGAAAAACTACTAACATACATTAATACAAATTTAGTATGTGATTAGGTAGTTTTCACCAAAAATAAAGAGCCAACATTTTTTAATATAGCATTTATCAAAAAACTTGATTTTCTGTTGGGGTTAACCCACAAATTTCGATAAAAATTAGAAATTATGAAAATTTTGTATTAATGCATATTTTCATCATTCACTGACATAGTATGAAGGTTAAAAAGGTTTGAGACCTTAGGTGTTCATGTTTCGTCAGAAAATAGAATTTTTTTCTTTGTTGGGTATATGAAATTTAAATAGATTACCTGTTGGAAAATTTGAAATGATGTCCATGTACCATGAAAATAATTTTAACATACACTAATACAAATTTAGAATGTGATTGGGTAATTTTCATCAAAAATAAAGAGACTAAACTTCTTAATATAGCATTTATCGANCAGAAAATAGAATTTTTTTCTTTGTTGGGTATATGAAATTTAAATAGATTACCTGTTGGAAAATTTGAAATGATGTCCATGTACCATGAAAATAATTTTAACATACACTAATACAAATTTAGAATGTGATTGGGTAATTTTCATCAAAAATAAAGAGACTAAACTTCTTAATATAGCATTTATCGAAAAACTCGATTTTTTATAGGGGTTAACCCACATATTTTGAGAAAAATTAGAAAATATGAAAATATTGTTTTAATGCATATTTTCATAATTCACTGACATAGTATGAAGGTTAAAGAGGTTTGATACCTTAGGTGTTCATGTTTCTTTAGGAAGTATAATTCATCAAAAATAAAGAGCCTAAACTTCTTAATATAGCATTTATCGAAAAACTAGATTTTCTATAGGGGTTAACCCACATATTTTGAGAAAAATTAGAAAATATGAAAATTTTGTTTTAATGCATATTTGCATCATTCACTGACATAGTATGAAGGTTAAAGAGGTTTGAGACCTTAGGTGTTCATGTTTCTCCTTAAAATTGAATTTCATTTATAGGGGGTTTGTACACGGATTAAGTGGTATACGAAATTTAAATAAATTACATGTTGAAAAATTTGAAATGATGTCCATCTACTATGAAAAAATACTAACATACATTAATACAAATTTAGTATGTGATTAGGTAGTTTTCATCAAAAATAAAGAGCCAACATTTTTTAATACAGCATTTATCAAAAAACTTTATTTTCTGTTGGGATTAACCCACAAATTTCGATAAAAATTAGAAATTATGAAAATTTTGTATTAATGCATATTTCCATCATTCACTGACATAGTACGAAGGTTAAAGAGGTTTGAGACCTTAGGTGTTCATGTTTCGTCAGAAAATAGAATTTTTTCTTTGTTGGGTATATGAAATTTAAATAGATTACCTGTTGGAAAATTTGAAATGATGTCCATGTAACATGAAAATAATTTTAACATACACTAATACAAATTTAGAATGTGATTGGGTAATTTTCATCAAAAATAAAGAGACTAAACTTCTTAATATAGCATTTATCGAAAAACTCGATTTTCTATAGGGGTTAACCCACATATTTTGAGAAAAATTAGAAAATATGAAAATATTGTTTTAATGCATATTTTCATAATTCACTGACATAGTATGAAGGTTAAAGAGGTTTGAGACCTTAGGTGTTCATGTTTCTTTAGGAAGTATAATTTTCTTTGTTGGGAGTTTGTCCATTGATTAAGTGGTATATGAAATTTAAATAGATTACATGTTCGAAAATTTGAAATGATGTCCATATACCATGAAAATATTTTTAACATACAGTAATAAAAATTTAGAATGTGATTGGGTAATTTTCATCAAAACTAAAGAGCCTAGACTTCTTAATATAGCTTTTATCGAAAAACTCGATTTTCTATAGGGGTTAACCCACATATTTTGAGAAACATTAGAAAATATGAAAATTTTGTATTAATGCATATTACCATCATTCACTGACATAGTATGAAGGTTAAAGAGGTTTGAGACCTTAGGTGTTCATGTTTCTTCAGAAAATAGATTTTTCTTTGTTGGGAGTTTGTCCATTGATGAAGTGCTATATGAAATTTAAATAGATTACCTTTTAGAAAATTTGAAATGATTTCCATGTACCATGAAAATAATTTTAACATACACTAATACAAATTTAGAATGTGATTGGGTAATTTTCATCAAAAATAAAGAGCCTAAAATTCTTAATATAACATTTATCGAAAAAATCAATTTTCTATAGGGGTTAACCCACATATTTTGAGAAAAATTAGAAAATATTAAAATTTTGTTTTACTGCATATTTGCATCATTCACTGACATAGTATGAATGATGGCGCTAATCGGTACAGAACTCGTGAAACCAGTGGCGTCTTTCGTTCCATTTCAATCGCCAAAGCGTCTTCTATGCTTTGTGATGACCCTTCCAAAGATCATAAATATATCTTTATACTCTGTAACTGAAAGGTTCCGCAGTTAGTGCTATCCATCGTCCTTCACCATCAAAATGGCCTTAAATATCCATATGATCTTACATCTAAGAATTCCTCAACATGTAGAAATGGCGGCTATGAAAATTTCCTATGCTCCAGAAATACAAACAATCCAATGCTACTCGGTGTCGTGATAGCCAATGCATCCTAAGAATAACATCGCAGAAGCTCAACTCTTAGAAGTCTTCAAATAAATTAATCACTCCACCATATCTGGTACATCTCGATGAATATAAGTAGCTCCAAACGTCTATATGCCAGTTGTCCAAACTGACACATCTCTGAAACGATCAACACAATCAAGAACTAGCAAACAAAGCCAAGTGAAGCTCTAATATCAACACAATGCGAGTTGATGCACCCCAAATTCAAAAGCGATCCCCACGAGTTTACAACCCAGACATACCTCCACATAATCCATATACTCATACACAACATAACACATGCCAACCAATGGCCTATAACTCATATCACATATCACATACACTCCAGAAACAAAACTCGTGAAGCGATAGCTTGAATGTGGATGGCAGATTCGTCACATGTCCACTCGCAGATAATCTCTGAACACGACCGACGAAACCGATAAACGCCTCAGCAATCTGACAAACTCTGACATCATCCATCCGTAACCTGAACCTCTGGCTGGAAACCTGTTAGCTTAAGAACGGATGACGATGATTTTACTCATCGACATAAAAGACAATTAGATTAGAATTTACTAAACGAAGAGGTGCTAGTTGTCTTTATTTTAAAAATTCCCAAGTCCCCAAAAATCATTTTAGAAATCATTAAAAATAGATAAAAACCGATAAAAAAACGAGTCCTCACTGATCGCCCTCCCGGGTCGGAGCCGGGACGGAACCCGCTCTGATACCAAATTGTAACACCCGCATTTTCCAAAATAATAAATAAATAAAAATGTCTGAAATCTCCATATATGGATATATATCATATGTTGCGTCGCTAGTACAGTATGTCTTTGTACCCCCGCCCTCTAAATCTGCGTCGAATGCAAACATCTCTGCACTGCGCACCACACAGTTGCGTCGCTAGCCTAGACGTCTCTGAGCCCCCACCCTCCAAAGTTGCGTCGATAGTCCAGGCATACCTGAACCCCCGCCCTCCCAGATAGTCCCTACTCATAACTATGTATGTACATATATATATATATATATATATTTATCATCTCTTAATCCGCTAAATCTTGTTCCTCTCTGCAAGACCAAACACAAAGCTGAGCACCAACACCAACACAAACACTAAGATAAGTCTTCAGAGTCAGAGAAGAGTATACTTGATCAAGTAACATGATACCAAACTCTTCACAAGCTCGTTGGATCCATCCACCAGCTTCACTAGGCCTTGAACTCTTCAATACCTTCTCCTCCTTCCCAACTCTTAATCAATTTTAGATTGACATCAGCTTCACAATCACATCATAGAAAGATAAAAGCTTCAATGTTTAACCACTTCTCTGTTACATGCTCTGTTTCAGCCATGGAAGTGATTCCTCGATAAAGTCTCCGGAAAAGATAGAAACTGATTACACCAGACGATATTGATGGAGGAGAAGACAGAGAGAGTACAAAAGCTTACAACTTTGGAAGAATCGGAGTCACGAGCGCGTGAGTCGCCAACATCTCCGTTTTGCTCTGCTACTCTGTTTTTTCTGTAAAGTATTTATTTCAAAATTAATATCCCAAAATCATCTTCATCGAAATGGGGTTCGGAGATGATGTTAATCGAGCAGAGAAGATAGAGAGAGAGTACAAAAGGAGTCAGCTTTGGAATCAGAGTCACAAGCGCGTGAGCCGCCAACAACTCTGTTTCACTACTCTGTTTTTGTTTTGTAAAGTCTTTATTTTTATTTTATTTCCTAAAATCATTTTCATCAACAATGGCGTCTTCACTCATCAGGACCCTCTCTCGTACCTTAAGAACCGTAACCGCCTCCCGGTTTATGAGCAACGTACCGGAAAACACAGTTTACGGAGGCCCCAAACCGCAAAACCCGAACCAGAGAGTGACTCTGACTCAGCTAAAACAGAAACATCGCAAAGGCGAGGCCATAACCGTCGTCACCGCTTACGACTACCCTTCTGCGGTTCACGTCGACACAGCAGGAATCGATGTTTGTCTCGTCGGAGACTCAGCTTCAATGGTTGTCCATGGCCACGACACCACTCTTCCCATCTCCTTAGATGAGATGCTTGTTCACTGTCGTGCCGTTGCTCGAGGAGCCAAAAGACCACTTCTTGTCGGTGATTTGCCGTTTGGTAGTTACGAGTCCAACACCGTTCAGGTTTGAAGAAACAACCATTTTCATTACATGATCTCCTTTTGAGACTTTGTGTGTTTGGTTTGGTTTGGTTTGGTTTGGTTTGGTTTGGTTTGGTTTAAGTTTTGGTTTTTAATGATGTCTTTTAGGGGGTTGATAGTGCGGTTAGAGTGTTGAAAGAAGGAGGCATGGATGCTATTAAGCTTGAAGGAGGGTCAACTTCAAGGATCACAGCTGCAAGATCCATTGTGGAAGCAGGGATTGCGGTTATGGGACATGTTGGCTTGACTCCTCAAGCTATTAGTGTTCTTGGTGGTTTCAGACCACAAGGGAGGAACATAGCTAGTGCTGTTAAGGTCTGAAAACTAAGAGTTCTTGATAAGGTTGTTGTTTAAAAGATGTGATGAAAATGAATGTTTCTTTCTTTGTGGGATTAGGTTGTGGAAACTGCAATGGCTTTGCAAGAAGCTGGATGTTTTGCGGTTGTGTTAGAATGTGTTCCACCTCCTGTGGCTGCGGCTGCTACCTCTGCTCTTCATATTCCAACCATTGGCATAGGAGCTGGCCCTTTCTGCAGTGGACAGGTTCAGTTTTTACATTGGTCTTTTGGTTTTGTGTGCTTAAATGGTTTGAATGAATAAACCATTTCTCAAATTTTGAGCTTCTTAGCATGATTAAAGAGTAAAGTCAGCATAAAAAGGGTGAGTTGTCTACTACTATATGATTAGATATGTCATATTTTTCTTATGGCTGCAGGTTTTAGTCTACCATGATCTTCTAGGAATGATGCAACATCCACATCATGCTAAGGTACCAATTAACCATCACCATACTTCATCCTGTTGTGATGATTTAATTTATGATACTTTCCTTTCATTTCAGGTTACTCCAAAGTTTTGCAAGCAGTACGCTCAAGTAGGAGAAGTGATCAACAAAGCACTCTTGGAATATAAGGAAGAAGTATCCAAACACTCGTTTCCAGGTCCTTCTCACAGCCCTTACAAGATCTCCTCTGACGACCTGGATGGATTCTTAAGCGAGTTACAGAAACTGGGGTTAGATGAGGCTGCTTCTGCTGCAGCAGCATCAGCTGAGAAGATAGAGTCCTCAGCTTCAATCTCTTATCAGTGACAAAAGATGTAGAAAATCTCTTCATTTTGAGTAGACAGACATGGTTGAAGAATTAATAGTCCTATAATAAGGTTTGATAGGAGTTTTTCCGGATAGAATTTGATGTGATCCATAAGAGTTATTTCAGAGTTTTTCAGTTCAGGTTAGTATCAACGTTTAAGAAAATTTAGGTGATATTTTATGAATAAAATAAAAATTTGTCCTCGTTGTGTGATATTGGGCCTCGTTAAAGCCCATTACAATCGTGGCTGATATATTGCTTTCTAGGCTTTTGAACGTGGAGGAAACTATTGGACTGGCTTCAAGGTTTAGCTCTCATGGCACTTCCCCAAACTGTTTTTGGTTGAGTAGGTAGATAACTAGTCTATGCAAAACATGATCGTTCAAATGAAGCTTGGAATCTGATGAAGAACAAGGCCTCATTTTCAATGCGCATTTGACATTCTTAGGACGAAATATAGAAGATTAGTAGAATGAACATAGTTAGTTGTAGAGGTGGATGAGATGGAACTTTGGCCTGATGTAGCGATCTAGGGATTCTTGTTAACACCTTGTGCAAATTAAGAAGGGTCGGTGAAGCTCTTCAAAGGACCGTTTGAGATGGCTAAAGTTTTTTTTATTGATTGTTGGTTTACAACATGTTTATTGGGTACATAGGAAAGAAAAAGTTTATGAGAGGCTAACCGATTTGGATGACGAAAATCTATTATATACATCTCTAACTTGGTCATTCTTTGTTATAGTTATGCCATTCTTTAAAAGAAAAATAAAAAAATCTTGTATATAAAACTATTATAAATTACAAATTATATAAAATTGTACTAATATGTTATCCGCATTGAATTTCAACTAACTTACACATAATTTGAATGATACTCCGAGTACACCACATGAAAATGAATTCTAGAGCTTAATTAAAAATTTTATATATCATATTTTATATAGATAATTCATACAAAAAATAAAATCGTCCAACTAACATATTAAGTGACTGGACATTATGGCGTTGAGTTGGTTATTGAATCAATAAGACTAGTCAAATTCTCACCTAAGTAATCATGATAAACCCAAAACCTCAAGAATAATCAAAACAAACGGTCAAATGAATGAAGGTTCGAAGGTTTGAAGGTTTGAATTTTTATTTTATTTTAAAAAGCCAAAGTTTCATAACTTAAATAAATATTTATTGCAATACTAAAATAGTGCAGCTGAGCTAGTCTTAGATTCATATATTTGTGGACAGAGTGAGCGATAACTCCAATTCAAGGATCCCGATTTAACCACCACTACATGTCAGAAAATATACAAAATGATTGCATTTAGTTCTTATAAATAAATAGCCAATGGAAATTAAAATATGTGATGTTCTAATACTACATTTTTAACCGTAATTACTAAATCTTCCCATTTCATATAAATTTTCAGCTTCAAACTTGTCAAATTCTTATATTTTACTTATTTTTTGGTGAACCAAATGAACAGTTCTTGTACAAACAGAATTTCAAAATATCATGAAATGATCTATTAATAATTTGAATTTAAAAACGTTGTGTCTTTACAATATATCTATAAATCTCAAATCATTGTAGAATTATATATGATTTACAGTTTTACTTTAGATTGAGCTTCGATAAGCATTTTTTATAAAAAAATGGTTGAGATAAAGTATCTATCTTACGGAGAAATCAAATCACTATAAATCTTACAGTGAGCATTTCACAATTATGATGATTCAATGTTGATGAATTGAAAATATGCATAAATACTACATAACTTCTCCGATCAAGAAAACTTGCATTTGTGGATCGTTTAGCTTCTGATAGTTATCTTCCATCTCGAATAGTCAGTGATTTTATTAAATTACAAACCTAGTTTATGTAATGATTTCTTGTTCGATTTAAATAATAAAAGCTGGGAAAGGTCATAGTGTTTTGTTTTGTAATTTTGTAGTTTTGAAATGTTAAATAGACAAATCGATATATTAGGTCCATTTAAACGGGCTATTTGAAACCCATTTAAGACTTCTGGACCCAATGTTAGCTGTACATGAGCTCGATGATATTTGAGTGAGACCCGCACGTGTTTCGTATTGAATTATGCAACAGCTAATGGAGAGTGGAGACTAGCGAATCTAAAAGCAGACATTTTGACTCGTTTTTTCACAAACGACTAGAAGAAGTCAAAGCTGCCATTTGTTCAACGATTTGGTTATGTATATTTTAATCGTTATTAAATAAAAGACTATTTGATTTTAAGATATTTGGTAAACTAGGTGCATAGGCTCATTGACCCTACGATCTTCACGCTAAACTTTGATTACATGTACATAGGTGCATAGGTACACACCCTAGCCTCTAGCCTCTTGCCTCTTGGAAATAATCTATTAATTTATTAAATAACCTTTTTGACCATATCATATAGATATACTCCTTTACTGCAACTTACTTCTAGATGTGACCAGTTATTATGTTTCAAGGAACTAATAATGTTTATAAACCAAAGAAGATTATGATATTTATCCCAGCAATGTCAAATTGCATATAAGACTGAGGTATTTTCCTTAAGACTATTAATACGTGAAAATTCAATTCCATGGTCAGAAAGAAATATATACACCTTTGCATTTTCTACGTTGAATTGAATTTTCCATCTCAAAAAAACATTGTATCTTATATATGAATACGTAATTTAAGCATGCTGGACCAATTTTAAGCCAATTGAGAAGAATAAAAACTAGATAAAGTATGAAGATAAATAGGTCAGTAAATTCTTACAAAATCTTAAATAAAGGGCTTCCATGCACTTGTATTAATTTTCAATATTATTTGGTCCATGGTTTTATCATGTTGTATACTGTGACTGGGCAGGATAGTACAACAATATTGGAACTTTTAAATTTCTTCTTGGATCCGTAACAATAACAAATAATAATAAATAGCATAGTAATAAGATATAAAAGGAGAACAAGGGTTGATTCGCTTGTTAACTCTTTGACAACTCCAATTTTCGTATATTCTTATATATACTAAAGATAACACAAAGTCACAAAATACCCTATATGTAGAGATTTAGGTTTAGTTTTACTTGGGATTCAAGTTACTCTTGTGATCTAGATATAAAACTGAAAGTAAATGACACAATCAATTTAACGAGTTCCCGGCCTCAAACCGGTACGTCTCGTGGGAGAACTGCTGCTCCCCAAAATCCACTAGATCAAAAAAGACACTAGCAACACCAAATTAGTGTGTTAGATAGATGNGCCTCTTGCTTATTACTGATTGACTTGATTCTTGTTGCCGTAAACAATAGACTAATCTGTATTATGCTTAACCTAATCACACACCATGTCTTCCTTTATATATTGACGAGGTTGGAGGCTAGAACGGGCTTGAGCATCTTCTTGGCCCAAGTGAGGTATGTATATGGCCCATCCTTCTTGCATAAGCCCAAACTCTACAAAACTCCACCAGTTTGGCTTAAAGCCCACACGCCTGGCCCATTCTTCTTGCCGACAAAACATAACTCTTTGTCTCCTTGTCATTTTCGTGGATCTGAAAAAGATAAGTCATTCTCTTTGACTCTCTCTCTCTCTTGGTCTCTGTTTCTCTTCCTCGCGAATCTTCGCCGCCGTGAGGCCTTGAAGTTCCGATGAAAGGATCCGGTCAGTCGTGTCGCGTTGACACCTCTACGCATCTCTTCTCTTCTCCAGGTACTTCCATTCTCTCCGATCTCAAGAGATTGGGATCATCTGAAAAGAAATTAGAGAGTCTTGTACTGACCTTGTCTTCTTTTCTCTTGCATGTCTTCTCCGGTGATTACACACCTCCTCTGACATAACTTGAGCTCCGATTTGAGCTCCCTTCACACGCTCCACCTCAACCTTAATCCGAAAGGTAAAGATCTCCTTTAAAACTTTCTGCATGTCTCAGATTCTTTCCGATCTAACCCTTACAGCGTTTCCAGGGTTCGATCTTACAGCTTAGTCTTGAGTTCGGGACTGAGATCTGAGACTCCGTCTCAAGATCGATCTAATCCCCATGAGCTGACAAACATGCTTCAGTCCTCTTCAGATAAGTCTTCTTAGAAGCCCCTTACTTGATGTTATAACTGTTCTCGAGTTTAGTTACTAACCAGTGTTGCTTCTTTTACTTATCGCAGATGAAATCGTGTAGCGGTCTCTTACTATCTGGGAATGTCTGGTGGCTCCTGGACGTCTCCACCTAAACCGAGTACCCTCTCGGTCCTTGTAATACCCCAGGTGATTCTTTCTTTCAAGACACTCCCTGTTGATATCTCTGTATTATTCCAACATAAAACACTGACCTCTGATCTTGTTACTTTTGTTTTGCGAGGAATAGCTACATCAACGGGAATCACCTGGAGCTCTCTGTACCTGTTAGTGAATGTTCAAAAGCTCACAGCAAAGCTGGAACTTCTGACCAGGTACCGTCTTTGTTAAAAAATCCGCAGGATTGACACTAGTATGAATCTTGTTTAGAGTAACATCGCCTGCTTCAACTAGGTCTCGAATGAAATGGAACTTGGTGTCTATGTGTTTTGTTCTTTCGTGATGTACTGGATTTCTTGCTAGAGCTAGGGCACTCTGAGAATCACAATGTAGTTTAACACTGTCTTGTTTGAAACCCAATTCTGAACATAGAACCTTTAACCAAACTGCTTCTTTAGCTGCTTCACACATTGCCATATATTCTGCTTCTGTCGTAGATAACGCAACTACTGATTGTAGACATGACTTCCAAGATATAGTATTGCCTCCAATCTGAAATGTATACCCTGTAACTGAGCGTCTTCTGTCCATGTCTGTAGCATAATCTGAGTCTGAATAGCCTTCTAAGTTAAACGTAGACTGCTTCTTGAATGTTAAATTAGTATCAACTGCTCCCTTAAGATACCTTAGAACCCACTTTACTGCTGACCAGTGGGCTCTTCCTGGTTTACTCATGAAACGGCTGATATAACCAACAGCAAATGCTAAATCTGGTCTTGAACCAACCATAGCGTACATAAGACTTCCCACGGCACTTGCGTAGGGAATTCTTTCCATATGTGCTGCCTTTTCTTTCCATTCTTTTCTGTTAGACTCTTAAGTTTGTACTGTGGCGATGTTGGGGTGGTAACCGCCTTAGCGTCCTGCATCCCAAATGTTCTTAGCACCTTCTCCATATACTTTCCTTGAGATAAAGTTAGTGTACCCTTCTCTCTGTCCCTGATTATATCCATGCCCAGTATTCTTGAAGCCCTTCCCATGTCTTTCATCTCAAACTCACTGCTCAGCTTTTCCTTCAACTCCCTGATAATCCTTTTATTTCCTGATGCGATTAACATGTCATCAACATATAGGAGTAGGTAGATGGCCTTATCTGTTTTTACATCTCTCATATAGACACACGGATCCTTAATACTTCTATCAAACGCTTGATCCTTCATGAAAGTGTCGAAACGATGATTCCATCTCCTTGGAGACTGTTTCAGACCATACAGAGATTTCCTTAACAGGCAAACTTTATTCTCTGTCCCTGGTTTAATGAAACCTTCAGGTTGAGTCATGAGAATTCTCTCTTCAAGGCTTCCATGTAAGAAAGCTGTCTTAACATCCATTTGTTCCAGCTCTAGGTCTAGGTGTACTACAATAGATAGCATCAGCCTGATAGATACATGCTTTACCACTGGTGAAAAAATCTCGTTGTAGTCTATCCCTTCAGTTTGAGAGTACCCTTTAGCTACTAATCTTCCCTTGTATCTCTCAGCTTCAACTCCTGGGATTCCAGGTTTTAGTTTAAAGATCCACCTGCAGCCAATCACCTTTGCCTTAGGCGGTCTGTCAATAAGATCCCACGTTCTATTTTTCTTGTGAGATTCCATCTCCTCCTCTGCTGCTATCTTCCAAGACCTCCGTTTCCTACTTCTCATTGCTTCACCAAACGATTTTGGTTCCTCAACTTCCAGATCTTCGATAACATTGAGCGCGTAAGCTACAAAATTACCGTCCTCATATCTTGATGGTGGTCTTACATTTGCTCTCCTTACTCTGTCTCGAGCTAGGATGTAGTTGTCGAGAGTATCTCCAGTGTCATCACTCTCAACGTTCTCAGCTTCTTGGTCCTGCTCCTGGTCACTGTTGCTGGTTGAGCTGTCCGATGATGAGTCTTCTCCACCTTGATCAGATGAAGCTTCATATTCCATCTTGGAAGGTGAAGGACCTCTGATCAAATCATCGCTAAATGATACATTCTTCTTAGCTTTCTTAGTCTTCTTAGTATCAATAGTTTTCGTGGTCTCCTTAGTAGTTACATCTTTGTATAACTCCTCCTCGTTGAAAACTACATCTTTACTCGTTCTACATCTCCCTTCTTGAGGAATCCAAACTCTGTACCCTTTAGTTCCTGTAGGATATCCCACGAAGACTCCTTTAACTGCCCTAGGACCTGTCTTTTCCTCTGTGATGTGAACAAATGCCGAACACCCAAAAGTCCTTAGATGTCCCAAATCTGGTTTTGTACCTGACCAAACCTCTTCTGGCACTTTAAACTCCAGTGTAGAATTAGGAGATCGATTTATAAGATAGATAGCCGTAGACGCTGCCTCTGCCCAGAAACTTTGATCCAAACCTGATTCAGATAACATGCACCTCACCTTGTCCATTATGGTCCGATTCATTCTTTCGGAGACACCATTCTGTTGAGGGGTGTAGGTGCAGGTTCTGTGACGTTTGATACCCGCCTGTTTACAGTGTTCATCAAACTGTCTATTGCAGAATTCCAATCCATTGTCTGTCCTTAAATACTTAAGCTTTTTTCCTGTAGAGTTCTCAACTTCTGCTTTCCATTCCTTGAACTTAGAGAACACTTCATCTTTGGTCTTTAAGAAGTAGATCCACACCTTCTTTGAATAGTCGTCAATAAATGTGACAAAGTACTTGTTTCCTGCAAGACTGTCTGTGGTGGACGGAGATCCCCAGAGATCCGAATGAACATAATCTAATATGCCTTTAGTCACATGTTTAGCTTTAGGAAAGCTCTGTTTATGTGATTTCCCAATTATACAATGCTCACAGAAATCCAACTCCTTCACCTCCTTATCAACGATGTATCCATTCTTTACCAACTCAGACATATTCTTAAGGCTCATATGACCCAGGCGTGAATGCCATACATTGGTCATGTTTCTCTGAACCCGTGATAGATTAGCTTCTCCCCTCAATACTGTTCCTTGTAAGTAGTACAATCCTTGATGATACTTTCCTGAGATAACCGGTTTGTTATCCTTGTAGAAAATCACTCTTAGATCCTTTCCTTCATACCAGCACCCAGCCTTTTCTAACATTCCATAAGAGATCAAATTTCTACTCATCTCTGGCATGTATCTCACCCCAGTTAAGACAACTGTAGATCCATCCATGTTTAAAATTTTGATCTTCCCAATACCCTGAATATTGCTGTGAGTGTTATTTGCCATTAACACTTTTCCTCCCTTGAATTCTTCTAAGTCGAATAAGAATTCTTTATCATGGCAGATATGAAATGAACAGCCTGAGTCCATGATCCATTCTTCTTTAGTGTCTAAAGTGCTGACAGTTAAGATTAATGGTTGTTTTGTTTCAGCTGCTACTACATTTGCGGAATCCGGTTGCTTTTGGGTCTTTCTATCTGGGCAATCTCGCTTCCAATGCCCTTCCTTTCCACAGACAAAACATCCTTTGCTGTTTTTAGGACGTGACTTAGATCTCCCAAACTTGCTCTTGGATCTTCCTTTATAATATTTTCCACCCCCCCGGTCATTACGTTTTTCTGATCTTCCTCTCTCTACCATCAGACCCTCTCCACCTGACCTTGTGAATTTACCACTTTCCATCAGCTCTCTTTCTTTAGATCTTGCAGCACCTGTAACTTCATTTAGACTTAAGGTTTCCCTTCCATACTTGAGAGTTTCTTTGAGCTGATCATACTTTGCTGGTAGTGAACTAAGCAGTAGAATTGCTTGCACTTCTTCTGAAACTTCGACTTGTAAGTTACCAAGATCTGCCACCAGCTTTAAGAAATCGTCTATGTTTTCATCAATGGTTTTAGATTCAATCATTTTATAGGTGTAGAACCTGAGCTGTAGATATATCCTATTGGGCAACGAGGTCTCTGTGTAGAGATTGTCCAGGGTTTTCCACATTGCAGCAGCAGTGTCGCAATGTTGAATTTTCCTTAAGACCTTGTTCCCAATATTCAGCACAATCAGGTCCTTGGCTTTTTCTGATTTCTCAAATTTCTCTGGATCTATAGCTGGTGGTGGTTCAACAATTCCAGCCAAACCTTTTCCTTTATCTTTTATTGCTGAATCAGGTTCATCTTTTTCTGAACCATCTTTTAGCAATGTTTCATCCGTTAGGATATTCTTTAGACCCAGCACTCCGAAGTATGCTAACATCCGCACCTTCCATAATGCAAAATCATCCCCAGTACCTTCAAACCGATCCACCTCAATGCGCGTCTTGCCCATTCTTGTGAATCTGATAAATCTCTTCCTTGTGCAGCCTTAACAACCCGGTTGCTCTGATACCACTTGTAGAGATTTAGGTTTAGTTTTACTTGGGATTCAAGTTACTCTTGTGATCTAGATATAAAACTGAAAGTAAATGACACAATCAATTTAACGAGTTCCCGGCCTCAAACCGGTACGTCTCGTGGGAGAACTGCTGCTCCCCAAAATCCACTAGATCAAAAAAGACACTAGCAACACCAAATTAGTGTGTTAGATAGATGNGCCTCTTGCTTATTACTGATTGACTTGATTCTTGTTGCCGTAAACAATAGACTAATCTGTATTATGCTTAACCTAATCACACACCATGTCTTCCTTTATATATTGACGAGGTTGGAGGCTAGAACGGGCTTGAGCATCTTCTTGGCCCAAGTGAGGTATGTATATGGCCCATCCTTCTTGCATAAGCCCAAACTCTACACTATATATTGCCGTAAACATAAATGGGCTAAGCTTATAATATGGAAACACTATCCACCTATCTTTGTTGGTTTGTTCTACCATTCATAGAAACTAGGAAAACTATAATGAATGTAACCTTCGGACATAAGTATGTTTGATACATGAATCAAGCACCATACATATACATACTACACCTACATTTATGATCAAACAAAGTTTAATCAACCATGATCAAAAAGGAAAAAAAAATAAAACCAAACAGATAATCTCTTCCGGAAAACACCGAGTATACTGAAATTTACAATAGCTAGATTTATTTGATTAGCAAAAAAAATAAAGCTAAATTTATTAGAAAAAGTTTTCAACCATGGTTGTTTACAGATTTTACAATAATTAATATTATAATTAATATTTTGACCCAAAAAAATAAAATAATTAATATTATACTTTGAAGCCATATATGGTATTCTGAATGCGTCAAATGACGTTTGAATTTACGTTCCCATGCACCGAGATTATATGATAAATAAACAATCATAAAGCAAATACAAAACTCTACGAAAAAATTGTAATATATATACAAACTCATAATGCAAACAAACAAATAGATTATGTAATGTGTAAATATTCTGACTAATTTAGACTCGTATACCATCAGATACGGATTTTCTCAATCTGATCGATGGTAACGTGTAAATTGTAATTGTTCACATATTTCTTGTATGTATAGATACTAACACAATCTGTAACTATCCTAAACTTCACACATACTCTACGATGGAAGAAATATTAGATTTCTAAAATAATAGAGTTAAAGATAAAAGTTGGTGTAACATCAAAAACATTTACGATTTAATCTAACTATCAATACTTTTGTAGACGGCAGCTATACCACACTGATGTTGGAAAGTATACAAACGGAATTTAATTACACGTGCGTGTACGTATTCTTTTACTCTATAATCACACTGTAAGAAAGCGAATTGTAATTCATTTTTAATCACTCGACTTATAATACAACGTGTCCATCTAGTTTTAGACTTTTTGATCTCCGACCAATTCAATTTAAGGCAGAATATTAATCTAGATAGAAGTTTTACTTTAAATGACATAATTTTAATAAGCCGTCCAAAAAGATTTTCATTCTCTCTAATTCCTTAGTGGGCTGCTGCCACATGTCGATACCTTATTTACATTTGTGTTCACATTTTAGTTGTTTGTTACTATATGTTAATGCTATTATCAACATTATGACTGACCTTGAATGTACTCTCAGAACAAGTACCCAACGACCAACCCATTACAGAAGTTTTCATTCCATTACATCATTGTCTTTCCTCCTAATATTATATGGTGAAAAACAAATTTCAAAAAATTAATTGCACGTGATTAGACTATGGTTACGTCTCTGTCAACACGCAAAGTAATTTTAAAACTTAAATTATGTGATTTGACCAAGTATAACAGAATGTATTCATCTGAAAAAATAAAAATGGTTAACTGACGCTTTTGGAATAAGACTATAAACCTTATTAGTATTCTAGAGTTCTACGTCTTAAGGTGTGAATTTACAAGAAACTATATATCAAAGAATACTGTATTCTTTAATTCATTCGGATGTTAGCTTCAAAATAAGATTAAAAAGTAAACGGTAAAACACCAAGTCAAAGTAAACATCTCTCCCGAATTTATACCATCGTGGGTGTAATAATAGTTCATAAGATTTGAACTTGTTAATTTGTGACTACGAGGGTTGAATTGTTAAAGTACTTTCGCCTTTGGTCTCTGATTCGTTTAATCAAAATCAAAGAAACACAAAAGTCTTTGTTTTTGTTATTATCGTGATACCAAGTCTGGTTTTACTCCAGAACATTCTATAAATTCAGTAAACATTCAATTCATATTGCCTAAAATGTTTTAAAAGTTATAATGTTATTTCTTGCCCAAGATTATTATTATTATTATGATTTTAGAAAACTAAAATTTTCAAATATTAAAATTTGTTTTGTAGATGTTTGAGTTTTCTAATTACATCTAAATATCTGTTTTTTACAAAGATGCTACTTTTCGCGTATTATAATTTTCTTAAAATTAATCTAGGTTTGACTTTGTTGAACATATATTGTCCCCGCAAAACAATACTTTTATGGAGACAGAAGATTTCAAATACATTTTCTAATAATGGAAACACGTTTCTTTCTTATTATCTCAAGACCACATTATAAATACTCACCACAGGCTCCATTTCATTTACATTCACAAGCAAACCAATCAACAACTTCACAAAACCACACACATTGTTATATTCACACACAACCACACACTAAGCTACTCGACCCGAAGAATGTCTGCCGACAAGAATCTGCTGTCAAAATTAGCTGTCGGTGACAAGCACGGTGAAGATTCGCCGTACTTCGATGGTTGGAAAGCTTACGATAATAACCCTTTTCATCCTGAGCATAATCCACAAGGTGTTATCCAAATGGGTCTTGCCGAAAATCAAGTTCGTTTTCTTCCTCTTTTAAGAACAAAAGAAAAATAAGTTTTCTTCTTATTTTCTTTGTCTTCTAATAAGTTTTTGGAATTATGATATTTGTTTTCAGCTTTGTTCTGACTTGATCAAAGAATGGATAAAGGCAAATCCACAGGCATCTATTTGCACTGCGGAGGGCATTGACGGTTTCTCCGACATAGCTGTGTTTCAAGATTATCACGGTCTCAAACAATTTAGACAGGTATTAATTAGTTCATTTAATATTACTGATTATATTTATAATAAATTAATTCTTCTTTATAGTAACATTGGCTGTGCTAAATTAAACAAAGATAATTCATCTTAGCACACTAATCATTTTGTAGTAACTCTAGCATGCATGTGAAGTATATATTTGCTAAATTTATTGTAAATGGTTTTTGGTGACGGAAAATAAAAGGCAATAGCGGCGTTTATGGAGCGAGCTAGAGGAGGAAGGGCGAAGTTTGAGGAAGAGAGGGTGGTGATGAGCGGCGGAGCCACCGGAGCAAATGAGACTCTGATGTTCTGTCTTGCTGATCGCGGCGACGCTTTTCTCGTCCCTACTCCTTATTATGCCGCGTACGTATTTTCTTAATTATTTCTTTTGTCTCCAAATAATAATTATTTTATTTATTAAGGGTTAAAGAAAAAGAGCATGAATCGTGAATTTTATACTGTATTTAAATAAAAAGGTGATGAAAAGGGCATTGCAGTTTAATGTTTCATAATAATACATATAAACTTTGTCTGGTCAAAACAAAAGTTCTCTTTTGATACAAAATAGTACTGGCCAGTACATTACTAATGGGGGTTTTAGAATATTATTTGTTTCACTGACAAAAAAATAATAATAATTATTTGTTTTTGTAAATATAACTCATTTGATTGATTCAATGTTTTGGTAAGCAAGGAAACCCCATCCACACAACTTCCACCAAGTTGTCCATTGACTATTCTCAAAAGTCAACCATTAATTAACAGTTGTTGACTTGCTCTTGAGTACTTAATTAATGGGTTTATTATTAAAACATCTCAGATTCGATAGAGACCTAAGCTGGAGAACTGGAGTAAGACTCATTCCTGTGGAGTGTAACAGCTCAAACAACTTCCAAGTCACAAAACAAGCCCTAGAATCAGCGTATCTTAACGCCCAAGAAACCGGCATCAAGATCAAAGGCCTGATCCTCGCAAACCCATCAAACCCTCTTGGAACAAGTCTCAATAAAGAGACTCTTCAAACCCTTATGGACTTCATCAACGACAAGCAAATCCACTTAGTCTGCGATGAAATCTACGCAGCCACGGTCTTTGCTGAACCAGGATTCATCAGTGTCGCTGAGATGATTCAAGAGATGGATCATGTGAACCGTGACCTAATCCACATCGTTTACAGTCTCTCAAAGGACATGGGCCTTCCCGGTTTCAGAGTTGGAGTGGTTTACTCTTACAACGATACTGTTGTGACGTGTGCAAGGAGAATGTCAAGTTTCGGTTTGGTCTCATCTCAGACACAGAGCTTTTTAGCAGCTATGTTGTCTGATCAGGTATTTGTTGATAACTTCCTTAAAGAGGTTTCGAAGAGAGTAGCGAAGAGACACTTGGTCTTCACGGAAGGGCTTAAAGAGATGGGGGTTTCTTGCTTGAGAAGTAACGCGGGTTTATTCGTCTTGATGGATTTGAGGCAGATGCTTAGGGACCAGACCTTTGAGTCTGAGATGTCTCTTTGGAGAATAATCATTAATAAGGTGAAGATCAACATCTCTCCTGGCTCGTCGTTTCACTGCTCAGAGCCAGGTTGGTTCCGAGTCTGCTTTGCTAATATGGATGAAGACACACTCCAAATTGCACTACAGAGGATGAAAAACTTTGTGGTAAGAGACAAAGAGAACAAGAACTGCAACAACAAGAAGCGTAAGAGTTTTCAAGAGAATCTTAAGCTGAGTTTCTCTTCCAAGATGTACGATGATCATGTTAGGTCACCGAGGTTGATGTCTCCGCATTCACCATTGGTCCGAACTTAAAGAACGGTCTATTTCTCGTTATATATATATATACTTAAAACAGATTGTTTATAGATCTGTATAAAAGACTTCAAAAGTAGAGGAATAATACATAATTATAGAAATTTCACTTTCCAAGTTGTTTACTAGTTTCTTGAATCTTATAACCAGTTCCAAACTTTGCTATAATAAATACGTACTTCCCGCTTTGAGTTCCTTGGTTGCGACGTCACCACACAAAATTAGGTATATTGTTCCAAAAGCTACAGCTTTTCCCTGTTTTTTTTTTTTGCACTTCAATCTAATGTTAGAGCTTTCTCCTGAACTAGTCTCATCATAACTTAATGGTTTCATTCATTGAGTTCCATTGTCGACAAAGATGATCAAAATCAAGCAAACATCACTGAGTTCCATTAGTCACAGAAAACTATACAAGAGTTTGGTCTGATTCTGCTTCTTGAGGAACAAGTAACCCCATAGAGACAGAGCTTCTCTGTTTCATATTCAAAACTTATTTGTTTTTTTTTCTTTATTATCCATTGGTAAACACATACCTCTTCTCATAGATTGGTTTAGTCATAAAAAAGCTACCTCAAGTAAGCATTACTGAAAGCTATATACAATAGTTTGGTCTGAACTGTTTCTTGAGGAAGTAACGGCTTTAAGACAGATCTTTGTTTCATATTCAAAACTCAGTTCCATTTGTTCTTGAAATTAAGTTAAGAAAAAGATTACAAAACTCTTAACTCATCTAATAGCTACAACTCTTAAGCACAACATTGTCAATCTCCAACCCATCACTCGGAAACTCACACCCACTACCCTCCACCACGTTCTTCGACCCTTCCCCAACAAGCAACCCACACGGTTAGGATCAACCCCACTAGTAACCCCCTCCACGTCACTACACATCCACATCACCTTCTTAAGCTTAACCGCCATCTCAATCGTCACATTCGAAATACAAATCCCACTAAACGGTATGAATCGATTTAGATGAGGCTTAATTGTATTAATAGTATATTTTTATATAGTTGTGAATCAATTTATGATCCTCAATTTATTTTCTTCCTTTATAACTTTTAGCAACTAAAAACTACTAGAATTTCTACTACAAAATTCAAGCTTTTTATAACATCCAACAACCATTCATGAACCAAAGCGTCGTTACAGCTTTTCATGTAATGTGAAAAAAAAAAGATTGATTCTCTTAGAAACTACTTTTGAATTTAAGGTTCAGATTTTATTGTGTGTTGGTTGATTCATATAGAGACAAGCCAAATTAAATAAACAAATATATTGTGTGAGCTAGAAACAATAGCAGTTGTACACCTTGAGTCATTCACCGTTGCGGTTACTGGCATTTATCGAACAAAGTGCACAAAATTTCTACATGAATAATGCATCATCTATAGTGCATGACATCTTAATATCATCTCCAAGGTGCTTCATTTTTCACTTTTTATTTTATTGTGAAGCCGATTTTGTTTTAAATGATGCTTCATTCCTTGTTTCAAAATAAACAATGTTGTTTCAAATTTAAAGATATATTGTTCATTGTTTCATTTTTTGAAGATAAATTTTCACAATTATAAATTACTCTTTAACTTTTACTTGTTCTTACTTTTCAGTTATAAATTAGTCCTTAATTTTTATTTGTTCTTACTTTTTGATAAAATAAATTATATGCGTTAATACTATCCAATTAATATCAAAATTTTGACTATTTTTTCAAATAATCTAATATTTATATTGAAGATTATATGAATATTCATTTTAACAACTTTTAACTCAATTAAAAAGAATCAAAGATAAATAAGCTCATCTCTTACTTCTAAACATTTTTGTTAATCACTTACATTGTGGGATAGATTAGTACGTGTATGGGATTATAAGCAGCGAGTTATAAAGTTTTGTTCTTTATGGGAATCGATTAGATTAGTAATACTACTATAAAAAGATTGATTCTCTTAGAAACTACTTTTGAATTTAAGGTTTAGATTTTATTGTGTGTTGGTTGATTCATATATTTGTTTAAATAAACAAATATATTGTGTGAGCTAGAAACAATAGCGGTTGTACACCTTGAGTCATTGACCGTTGAGGTATACTGGCATTTATCGAACAAAATACAATGCTCTTTTCCTTATTATTAAAGTAACAGAATAAACTACAATCACATACATCTCGTAGTATTCCCATCATGGAATATTCACCACATGAATAGAATAGACCTTGTCCAGGTCAGCTTATGCGCTACTTCTTTCGTCTGCCAACTCATTTTCAACGGTTTGACCCATCTTCTTCTTTTCTTCCTAACTTGTCCAAGTCAGCTTATGCGCTACTTTGTTGAAAGATTTATAATATTATTATGTTAATATTTTATATTATTGTTTTGTTTAAAAATATTTGTCTACTTAAAAGTTCCATTTTTTTCAAATTTAAACTGAAAAAATAAACGTTTTCTTGTAAGTTGCCTTGTACCTCTCTATATGTCTTAAACGGCAATGGATAGACATGGGCCATGATTCTGCATATATAACACATCGACTGTGGCCTACTCATAAACTTCCAGTAAATTCCTTTTTAGGCAAGCTTTAAGACTGATTCTTCCTTAATTCATTATAAATAAATTTCGTCCAAAAGTATACAAACAGTCGAGCGGTAAAACATCGCTTAATTTGCTGGTAGTGTAAGTATAACCAGTAGCTTCGTGTGTGTACCTTTGGTGAGCCATTACTTTTAGAAAATGAAAGAAAAATAGAGCTGCAAGGAGTGAATAACTTAGTAGTATACCACATACAAACAAAAGAATATTAAAATGAATTGTTATGTTGCTGGCCCCCACATGGCCTTCTCCAAATATGAGTAAATAGTGAATCCTATGTTTTAACCACGAAAAGCAGTGACAGCGCTATGTACGCTGATACCCACATGTTCGACCCATACCGATTACTTTCCTGCTTTTGTTCCCCTCGCTATATACCTAGCTCTCTCTCTCTCTCTCTCTATCCCTTTCCTCTGAGTTTTTTTCTCTCAATACAAGGTTTTCTCTCCCTCTCAGCTATCCAAATTTATGACTTTAGGGTTTACTCTCAGTTTATGACTTTAGGGTTTATTCATGCAAAAAAGATCCAAACTTTTCACATCTTTTTTGGTTCTTTGAATCAAAAAAGTTTTGGTTTACTCCATGCAAAAAAGATCCAAACTTTTCACATCTTTTTTGGTTCTTTGAATCAAAAAAGTTATGGTTTACTCCATCCAAACAAGTCGGATCTTTCTTTTGATGTTGTTGAAAAGCTATGGTTTTCTTTTCATCCAAACAAGTCGGATCTTTCTTTTGATGTTGTTGAAAAGCTATGTTTTTTTTTCATCCAAACGAGTCGGATCTTTTTGATGATGAAAAAGAAAATTTTTTTTTTATGGAAATCAAACCAGTCGGATCTTCTTCTTTTTTTATTTTTTGTTTTTTTATGTTGAAAGTCGGAAACTTTTTTATCATGAAACAAGTCGGATCTTTTATGGGTTTGTTTTTTTTTTTTCATGAAACGATCACTGTGTCTGTGTGATTTGATGTTACGAACTGATTGAGAAAATATATATATAATTTTCTTTAAAAAATCAAACCAGTCGGATCTTCTTCTTTATCATTTTGTTGTTGTTTTATGTTGAAAGTCGGAAACTTTTTTTTATCATGAAACAAGTTAGTTCGAATATATCGGCTAGTTCTTTAACTTTAACAAAGTATCAGCATGGACAAGCAGGCAGAAGAGGTTATAAATTAGTCCTTAATAATAGCTGCTCATCACCTTCTTTAACTTTTACATGTTCTTACTTTTCAGTTATAAAGTAGTCCTTAATTTTTATTTGTTCTTACTTTTTGATAAAATAAATTATGTGTTAATACTATCCAATTAATATCAAAATTTTCACTATTGTTTTCAAATAATCTAATATTTATATTGAAGATTATATGAATATTCATTTTTAACAACTTTTAACTCAATTAAAAAAAATCAAAGATAAATAAGCTCATCTCTTACTTCTAAACATTTTTGTTAATCACTTACATTGTGGGAATGATTAGGTTAGTATGTGTATGGGATTATAAGCAACGAGTTATAAAGTTTTGTTCTTAATGGGAATCGATTAGATTAGTAATACTACTTTAAAAAGATTGATTCTTTTAGAAACTACTTTTGAATTTAAGGTTCAGATTTTATTGTGTGTTGGTTGATTCATATAGAGAAAAGCCAAATTAAATAAACAAATATATTGTGTGAGCTAGAAACAATAGCGGTTGTACACCTTGAGTCATTGACCGTTGAGGTATAATGGCATTTATCGAACAAAATGCACAAAATTTCTACATGAATGATGCATCATCTATAGTGCATTTCATCTTAAGATCATCTTCAATTGTGCTTCATTTTTCACTTTTTATTTTATTGTGAAGCAAATTTTGCTTCAAATGATGCTTCATTTCTTGTTTCAAAATAAACAATGTTGTTTCAAATTTAAAGATATATTGTTCATTATTTCATTTTTTGAAGATAAATTTTCACAATTATAAATTACTCTTTAAATTTTACTTGTTCTTACTTTTTAGTTATAAATTAGTCCTTAATTTTTATTTGTTCTTACTTTTTGATAAAATATATGCGTTAATTAATATCAAAATTTTGACTATTGTTTTCAAATAATCTAATATTTATATTGAAGATTATATGAATATTTATTTTTGACAACTTTTAACTCAATTAAAAAGAATCAAAGATAAATAAGCTCATCTCTTACTTCTAAACATTTTTGTTAATCACTTACATTATTATTCTTCTTCGTGAAAGTTGTATCTTGTGGGAATGATTAGATTAGTAAGTGTATGGGATTATAAGCAGCGAGTTATAAAGTTTTGTTCTTTATGGGAATCGATTAGATTAGTAATACTACTATAAAGTTTTGTTGTTTTGGAGAATTGATTAGAATAGTAATAGTACATGGATGAGATAATAAGATAGATGAAACCTTGGGCCTATATTGTTTTTGGGTCTGAATTATGTTATTTTTATTGCATACAGGAGATAATAAGAATTTTCTATATTTTTGGGTCTGACTTGTGTTATTTGTATTGTTATATAAGATTATTTAAAAAAAAAAAATTATCTTCATACAAAACAATTAATTTATTATATGAAATGATTAATCAACAAATATAAATTATATAAGAAAACTTTAAAATAAATAAATTAAACATTTTTTTCCCGCGCATAATTCCTAATTAATAAAAAAAATCACTAATTCGAGAAGAACAAAGGCAAACAGAAATAACATTTTATCATTTTAAACTTAACTTCAACAAAACGGTAACTTTCAACGAAACGGTAACAACCAGATTTAAAAATAATACAAATAAAATCACGAATTTCGAGAAGAACAGAGGAAAATAAATAAAAGAAAAACACAAATATAAATTTAACAAGCGGTAACTTTTGATTGTTCAAACCAAACGGTAACATTTTTTCAAAAAAGCTTGTCGGAAGACAAGTCAACCAAGATTTTAATAACAAAAAATAGAAATCTCTATGTTCGAGAAGAACAGAGGCAATAATAAAAGAAAAACACAAATAATATTTAAATTTAAATTTAACAAAACGGTAACTTTCCATTTATCCAACGAAACGGTAACATTTTTTCAAAAAAAACTCCATCTCCTATATATATACGAACGTTGGTTAGAGAACCATAATTTCTTAATTTTTCCCCTCACTCGTAAATCTCTCAATCTCTCTTCTACGTTTTTGCTCGAAGGTGTTAACGGTCTTGTTTCCCGAGAGATGTCTCCTCTCTATGTCTACGCTTGTGCTGATGCAGCTCATCTATTCATTCATTAAATTCTCTCATTCTTTCTCATCAAAAAATTTAAAATTTCATTTTGTCTATTTATAGCTACATAAACTTGATAAGTTATAAATTTTATAATTTTCTTTTAGATTATTTCTAGTAGTTGTATAGTAATAAGTTTAGATTTTGTTTCTTAAAGTATATTGCTGATTTGAAATAATTAAATAGATGACACTTATTATAATAGTTGAGAAAACATATCATAAAATTTATAATTTCATTTAGTCTATTTATAGTAGCTATATATACTTGATAACTTATAAATTTTATAATTTTCTTTTAGATTATTTTTAGTAGTTATATACTATAAGTTCAGATTTTGTTTCTTTGTATTGCTGATTTGAAATAATTAAATAGATGAACTTATTATAATTGTGAGAAAACATAATCATAAATATTAAATTTTCATTTAGTCTATTTTATATACTTGATAAGTTACAAATTTTATAATTTTCTTTTAGATTATTTATAGTAGTTATATACTTAGATTTTGTTTCTTACATTATATTGCTGGTTTGAAATAATTAAATAGATGAACTTATTATTATAGTGAGAAAACATAATCATAAAATTACAGTTTCATTTAGTCTATTTGTAGTAGCTACATACTTGATAACTTATAAATTTTGTTTAGATTATTTATAGTTGTTTTATACTATAAGTTTAGGCTTTATTTCTTAAAGGATATTGCTGATTTGAAATAATTAAATAGATGAACTTATCATATAATTTCATTTAGTCTCTTTAAAGTTAGAAATTTTTTCTTTAGATTGATTATATAGAAGTTGTAAGTTTAGGGAGAGTGAGATAGGGAGGGGGAGGGAGAGGGTGGAGAGAGAGATGGGCTCAGGGAGCGCGGCTCGGGGAGCGCGGCTCGGGGAGCGCGGCTCGGGGAGCGCGGCTCGGGGAGCGCGGCTCGGGGAGCGCGGCTCGGGGAGCGCGGCTCGGGGAGCGCGGCTCGGGGAGCGCGGCTCGGGGAGCGCGGCTCGGGGAGCGCGGCTCGGGGAGCGCGGCTCGGGGAGCGCGGCTCGGGGAGCGCGGCTCGGG
>CAKOAT010057933.1:58381-78645 GCA_932364175.1 Eruca vesicaria subsp. sativa | reverse complement strand
GCTCGGGAGCGCGGCTCGGGAGCGCGGCTCGGGAGCGCGGCTCGGGAGCGCGGCTCGGGAGCGCGGCTCGGGAGCGCGGCTCGGGAGCGCGGCTCGGGAGCGCGGCTCGGGAGCGCGGCTCGGGAGCGCGGCTCGGGAGCGCGGCTCGGGAGCGCGGCTCGGGAGCGCGGCGCGGCTCGGGAGCGCGGCTCGGGAGCGCGGCTCGGGAGCGCGGCTCGGGAGCGCGGCTCGGGAGCGCAGCGCGGGAGTGCGGCTGGCTGCTCTCGGGAGCGCGGTGGAGGGAGAGGGAGCGCTGCTCGGGAGCCTGCTCGGGAGTGCGGGAGTGCGGCTGGCTGCTCTCGTGACTCGGGTAGGGGAGCAGCTCAGCTCGGGGAGCGGCTGCTCTATATATACACATATTAACATATAAAAAATTACAAATATGACTAGAAATTATTAAAATCAAATTTAAAATAAAACATTTATTCATTTATAATAATTTTAAATGATTTTATGTTAAAACCGTGAAAATATACATAAATCAAATTTATAAAATATTATTATACTAATTATTTTTAATATTTCGTAAATAATTAACACAATCTATTTGAATATATACGATATATCTTTAATAAATCCTAAATTCATAAACATAATTTTTATGATATTAGTTTTAATATTTGTATATTTTTATTCTCTATTTCAATATTATATAAAAACAAAAATAATGTTTCTTATATTTTTATTTATTTTTTACATTGAATCTTTTAAAACGGAAGCGTGATTCCAAAATGGAATCGTAAGTTTCTAATGTGTTTCTAAAAATGTTTTCTCGGAAGCGCTATGAAATCGAGATTCCGAGAGATTCTACAAGCTTCTGTTTCCGATTCCGATTCTGAAGCGGGAAGCGGACGTATGACGAAGCTTCCATGCAACCTAGTTCTTGACTCCTTTGTCTTTTTCTTATGCTTATTTTAATTACAATCTACAACTAATCCGAACGTGCTTAAAACTAGTTTTATTAAAAATAATTTGAGAGTTTATGTTCCTATATGTTAATTCTGAAAACTTAAATCCAATGTTTCACTTGCCTATGTCCACAATTCCTTCAGGAATATGGTTGGTTTCGCTTTCTTGTTAAACAAGTAACACCATTGAGACAGAGCTTCTCTGTTTCTATCTTAAAAACTCAGTTTACTTTGTTCTTGAAATTATGGTAAAAAAAAAAAGTCAGATTACAACATTCTTAACTCATCTGATAGCTACAACTCTTAAGCACAACATTATCAATCTCCAACACATCGCTGGGAAACTCACACCCACCACCATCCATCTTATTCTTCTCTGACCCTTCCCCATCAAGCAAATCACACGGCTTAGGATCAACCCCACTACTAACCCCCTCCACGTCACTACACATCCACATCACCTTCTTATGCTTAACCGCCATCCCAACCGTCACATTCGAAATACAAATCCCTTTAAACGGATCCCCAGAGATCCCTTCCAACCTCCCAACCATCGAAACATTCTCAGCAACCACATCTCTATAATTAATCCCGGTTATCTCCGGTAGAGCGTGCGGATCGTAATGACTATCCGCATGGGCCTTGTAGTTACCCGTCATCCAGAACACCCATTTCATCGTGTGGAGACTCATCCCCTTCACGTAGATGTTCCTCACGAACGCTCCTCTCCCCACGGCGGTTTTGATCCGTACGCCGGACTCGGTTTGGTACGCGGTGATGTCCTCCGCGCGGACGTCTTCGATGCCGCCGGACATCTCGCTCCCGAGCGCGATGGCCGCGCTGTAGGGGGAGATGCAGGTGAGGCGGCGGATGATGAGGTGTTTCGTAGGCATGGCGAAGGAGATTCCGTATTCGTCCCATCCGCTTTTCACGGCGATGCAGTCGTCGCCGGAGATTATGTAGCAGTCTTCGATCCTAGTGTTCGTGCATGAATCTGCATAACAACTATCATTTTCGTTAGAATCAATAAAAGAGAATGAAAAAAAAAAGCCAGTTACAAAAAAAACAAAAAAAATAATAATAAAAATAAATAAACGAGAGAATGATTTATTTGATCGAATGTAATCGGAAACAGTGGAGCTATCGCGAACCTGGGTTGATTCCGTCGGTGTTTGGAGACTTCACGGGAGCTATGATCGTAACACCTTTCACGATGATGTTGCTGCATGCCACGTAGGATTTTTTATTATTAGTATATAGCTCCGCTAAATAGAAAACTTATCTACTGTTTTAAGGAGGATTTTCTTTTTTCTGGCGCCAAAAAAAAAATCATATTTTTCGGATTTTCAAATTCATTTTTTAAATTTAAATAGTATACTAGATATGTAGTATTTTTCATTCAGTTCATTCTAAATTTATATATTTATGACTGTCTAAAATTTATTTTAAATGCAAAAATCAGATTTAGCTAATAATATTGTAAGTTAGAATATATATATATATTATAGAAACTGTTACATACTTATTTATTTAGATTTTAAATATATTTTTTTGAATTATAATTCAGATTTTTGGTTGGATGTCTTTTTGATTTTTTCGAATTAATCAAATTTAAAATATTTCAGATATTTTTTTCGGATTTAAATCGTATTCGGATAATACCATATATACCACATTAGATGATCTATCCAACTATTTTTTACCATAAGAATCTGCTACTTCAGTCTTTTGGTTAGAGTTTGGTTCTGACCTGGATCTGCTAGTGCATGGTATTAGGTGAAAGGTGTGACAGAGAATATAATATTACCTACTATACACCGGGTGAATATTCCACGATGGAGAATCAACGAGCGTTATATTCGAAATCTGTATAGTGTCGGAGAACATTAACTCGATCAGATACGGCCGAGTGTACTTAAGTTTACCACCGTGGAATTTCTGCCACCAAAACGATCCTTGGCCGTCGATCGTACCATTGTTTCCTGTAAATAATATCATCCAACGGCTCCAATTATTTCTCTCAATTTTCAAAAAAAAAAAAAAAAGAATGAAACCTTACCGGTTATGATCACGTCGGTGAGATTAGTGCCAAAGACAAGACTAGCGAATCTTCCACCAGCAGCATCACGTCCTCTTCCATAAGAAGGTAAAGCTTTTAGAATTGGGTATTCTTCTAAGTCTTGAGCAGCGAGAAGAGTAGCGTCTTTGTGAAGGAACAGAGTGAAATGGCTTGTGAGGCTGAAACTTCCGGTTAGCCATTTTCCAGCGGGGACAAAGAGCTGAGCTCCACCGTCGGATGAGTATTGGCTGAGATGATCCACGGCGCTCTGGAAGGCCTTTGTGTTCAATGTTTTGCCGTCTCCGACGCCACCGAAGTCTGTTATTGAGGCGCTGTGGGATCTGCAAGTGATGGCTGTGTACTCGAATGTTTCATATGACTGTGATACCTTTCTTCCTTGAGCATTGGTTGTAAGGATGGAGAGGGTTATGATGGTAACTATGCCGGAGAGTATGTTCTTCATGGCTTCCTATGTGAAAACAAGACAAAGAAAGTTAGAATCAAGAAATGTTTGAATCGGATTGAGTAAAGTTATTAGTTTAAAGAGTGAATCAAAAGGCTGTGTTTTTAGTAGTTTGGTAAAATGGATGCATGTGAAAAGTAAGTAATTGTTGGAAAATAAAGTTTTAATTTTTTTTAATGGTTAGTTGAATGTGTTTATGTTCATGAAACATAATGAATACCTTCATACTGAAAGCAAATTATGGGTTTAATCAGCCATTGTGTGTGTATGTGTGTGTGTGTGTTTGAGAGAGAGAGAAAGAGTTACTTACTTGTGACTTGTGACCTTTGTAGATGTGGAGAGGCTAATTAAATGGTTTGTGAGGATAGACGTGGAGTGAATGAGTATTTATAAGCGGAGAAATCATTGAGAAAGAAGAAAGGATGAGACCATTTTTTTGTCTCGAGTGTTTGCTGATTTTATAAGTTTTTATCACTTAGTGGTATAGTAATTGATTGAGAGATATAATGGTGTCCAAGAGTCGTCAGAAAAAAGATAACAAAACGAAGGCATATCCTCATTATGGCCGAAATACTACCAAACAGAGGCATATCTTCAGTATGGTCTAAAAGAAATATGAAATCTAAATACTGATAACTAGGAAGTGGCTAACTTAACGTATGACCTCTGATGATTATGGGTATTTCAAATCCCATAACTTATTAGTTACGTTCATTGCTCTATGCCATGTTGTTATCACTCTAACTCAAATTCATAGTTATAGTTGCGTTCATTACTATTATACCATACATAAACTAATACAACATCATAAAACGGTCACTGGTTCACTGCTATATATTTTTTTTTACACGTTGCACCACGTAACTTCCAACACAATCTAGAAGAAACATAATTTGTTTCAAATATGAGAATTAATATGGGTGGTGAGCAATGTCAATTCCATTAGACTCACGGGTTTTATGTTCGTGTTTTAATAAGTAACACAAGAATGGGTGATTGATTGTCTCTTTGTGACTTGTGAGTGTAGAGTACAAACAACATTCTTGTCTCTTTCAAGATTCAACTAAACTACTAATCTCTTCATACCATCTTTTAGTACTCTCTCGTTACTACTTACAGCAAATAAACTAAAAACTGAATAAAAAATATTTATGATCTCAAGTGAAATCTTATCCCACATAAATTTTGCAAATGGAGTCATGCAAGAGCATCTTCACTAATACATAATGGAAATGAGAATGTTTTCAGGCCATGTTAAGTCAAAAGAGAAGCTTACAAAATACACAAATAAAAAGTTTATCCTTCATGTATTATTGATTAATATGAGTTATAATTAATAATAATTGTTATTTCTTTTAGCGAAGTAGGTTATCTCGTGAACTTTGAGTGTGTTCCCACGTTAAACTCCACTCATCCACTTCTGCCGACCCACTTCTCACGCCTCCATGCTTTCTCACGGTCACGGGTGCTTATCTTCCTTCCCTTTTTCAGTTTTTTTTTTTTAATTCTGTTTTCTTTTGCAGAAGCAAAAAGACATACATTTTATAAAATCTCTAATCTAATATTTCTTTTTCATAATAGTAGCCAGAAGCCACAACTAGTCAGCATTCATTCATATACTATTTTGTTTCGAACCTTGTTCTGTGGTACAAAACAAAGGTGACAAAATAATATTATTAATCGTATAAGTCCAAACGAAGGAGATGTATTTCTTATTTAATTTGGGATCACCATGTTTATATATCTACACGAACGTGAAAAATTGTAAGAGGCCGAAAGTGTTAAAAAGCAAAAATAAAATAAAATAAAGCTCCAAGATGAAAAGACTATTATATCAAGAGATGGAACCTCTACTGCTACCTTCTCCTGTGGTAGCTGAGAGTTTCTCATCTAAGATCTGGAGTAAGTCATGGTACTGAGCAAAACCCAAGTGTGACTGAAACAAACAACAGATATTAAAGACAAGTCTGACATGTGACTGAATGATTTTTATGGAAACAAAGAGTTTTACCTGTAATGTCATGCTATATGCTTTCCATAACCGTAGATCAGACCGGAATATATCATAAAGAACCTGCGTTTGTCACCAGATAAAATTAAATAACTTGGCTTATGTCGTCAATGTGATGGTTTTTAAAGTCATGATATAATAATGGTGGAAACTAAAAGGTTTTCAAACCTCGGATCGTTGTAAGAGAGTGGCAAGAACAACTATCCATTCTTTGAACTTGACTGAACACATCTGAGCCAATAGAAACTCTGCATCTAACCGGTTCTGTAGCTCACTCATTTGCAGCTGAGGGATTCAACAGTAGACTTTAAGGTAAGATAAATAAACAAAAAAACTCGAAAACACATAGAGGCTTTTACACAGTGGTAGGGTTATGATTATGGTTTTCATGGAGCTGATTCGTACCTTTTGGCCAATGAGTTCAAGTCCTGCTGCGAAATTCTCCAGCTGAGCACAGCCATATCTTTCTCTTTGAAGAAAATCCTGAAGTTTTGGGATTATTGTTAGTATATAGTCAAGCCATAACAGGGTGAGAGATATCTAGCTAAGTGTTGACGTACCACTATATCAAACTGGGTGCCTTTCACGAAGGCAACAAGCTTTGAAAGTTCTTTACCCGACATCAAGTAACTGGCATGACTCTCAAGTATGCTCTTGACAGAAGCAACGTGAGGACTTTGCTCCTTGAATGACGAGCTGCTCCAGATACGCATTGATAAGAACGCAATATAATCACACAAGAAAATCAAAACCAGAAACAGAGTTATAGTTTCAACCTCTTATCCAGTGATGACTTCTTGTGGCTGGAACCAAAAATAAGAAACCCGAGAAGCTTAGGCGATGATACTGTATCTGATTCTGTTGGTACTTGCTCAATTTCTCTTCCAGATCTCAGCAAGAATCTCACCTTTAGACGTGATCAGGCATATGAGAAAAAACATCATTACTCAAGGTATACTCTTTAAAATTTCTATTTTCAAACAAACAACAAGAGCATGGGATACATACCAGCTCCCCAGCAAGATCATAGAGGGACTCATCAAGTGTCGCCTGCAAATGAACTTTTCTTAAGAACAAAAGGAGCAAAATTGAAAAGAAGAGAGACAGAAAAGTGTCGACAGTCAAAATTACCTGCAATAGTCGTAATGCACAGTACTGACTGACAGCAGGACCTTCTAGTTTCGCAATGACCTGCGCCATTTCTATACTTTAGTGTGCGATACGAATTATAGCCAAACAGATTTCTACAGTGATCTATAATAGTAACTCCATGCACTTTTATCCCAGGGAGATTTACGTAAATCAAGACTGACACTACTACTTGCCCAGTAACAAACAGAAGACTGAGTTATGTTGATACACAAGTGATTAAATACACATTCTTTAGGATTAGGGCTCTTACAAGTATATAACAAGCAGCAGTTCGATACCATCTTCGCTGGAAGCAGTCTTCAAACAACCTAAAACCAGAAGAGAACATTAATTTGTATAGCATAGAATACAGTTTAGTTAACACAAAAAAGAGCAGAGAAGTTTTTCATCTTAACAATTGTTAACTATTCAAGTGTCTAGCACACTAAAAACATATTTTCATAATCGTTAAGAGAAAAAAAAAAAAGAGAGACCAAGGCCAAACACAGAGACAAAGAAACATACGTTGTTGAAATCCCAGCAGCAGAAAATAAATCAGCCCAGTGACGGGCATCTGTTTTTCTGGCAACATTCACAACCACATCGTAGTACTCCGGGAAATGTTTTATTAAATCACAGGCTTTCCGCAATAGAGACAATTTTTTAAGACTTCCAAGTCCTGAGATCTGGCTCTTGTTTGCATTTGGCCTGAAATTCCACATATTTGGGCAAACAAATCAAATTGAAGTGAAGTAAGACAAGATGGCTTTTTTTTTTTTTTTTGTCACTGAGACAAGATGGCTAAGAAAATATATATATGAGAGATGCTTTTAGAGAATGATAAGACATTGGATACCGAGAAATATCTGCCTCAAAAACAGTAAAAAGAAGCCACTCCAGGCAATGGGAGAAGTGAGGTTTCTCTGCAGATAATTGTGCTAAGAGTAACGCCTCTTCATTTTTATCCCGCTGTTCTCAGTATGAAATGAGATTAAAAAAATCAACAAAGGAGAAAATGAATAAAGCTAGAGAGATCGGAAAAAAAGGACATGACCAATACATACCTGAAGGAGGTGGCGGAGCAGGCAATGGAGTATAGTCTGAGCTTGTGGTGTAGGCTCAAAACACGGAAATTCTGCACTTGCCGAAAAAGACATTCTTTGAGAAACTCCAACAACGACACCCACGTTCGGTAGAAGTCCCAGTGGATACACCTCACGATCAAACTCTAACTCCGGATCCAACTGAAGGGTGTAACATAAAATAAACATATTCATATTGAGTCATAGATCAGTGAATAAGTAAGAACTATATGTGAAAGAATTGCTGTGATGTATAAATATCGTCAAACAATTATTATTGTCACAGAAAGACAAGCTGATATCTGTTTAAAATGGACTCTAGTTAGCATGCATACCTGCAAGAAATCCTCTTGGATAAAAGGATCGTCCCCTAGAGAAGGATACCAAACCTGCAATAGAGAACTTGAAATAAAATCAGGTAAGAACCAAGGACACGGATTAAAATTGTCAGGCACTTGTGGAGCATTCCTAGAATTATAGAAAGCAGCTATGAATCAGAAGACTTGCCTGCATTCCTCGATGCCCATAATCTAGCCAAGACACTTCCTCGACGAGATTTGTTTTTTCCTCTGATTGACCACATGTCACCCAAAATAGTTCAACTGAGTCTGTTAGTTCTCTCTCTCGTCCATCAACCAAATCAAGAAGTGAAAGCTCCCCATTTCCCCGCAGTATAAGACACCTAGGAAGACAAAAAAAAGTCATTCAGAATAAACTCATAAACTGAAAAGGATTCTTCTACTCTACTAATTATTACCTTGAGGGTTCCCTGTCTGACAGATCAGAAGACAAATTATCACTATCCACGTCGCGTTCTCTCGGGTGCTGGTCAGGAACAAATCGCATTGCTGCTGGATGACTCTTTGCAGTCATTATGGACAATTCTCTTACTGTGGAAAGCTGTTTGTCATTTTATCACTTTAGAAATTAAAAAGTCTACTTTGTGCATGTTTACTGGAACTAATGCATCAAATAAATGGGGTAAAAAAAGAACTAACTACCTCTAGATATGCTTTGCTTGAAGGTGTCAGTTCACCATATAACTTGACATGGTATACATGGATGTTGAACGGAAGATAAGATACAAGTATATAATCCTGGTAGACATCCATCACCATTGGTTTGCCAAGCAGCACTTTACGACAAAGTAAAGAGCTCTGGTCAAGGTGATATCTTGGATAGAAAAGCAATTCATACCTGCAATAATAATAAAATACACATGGACTGAAACATCATTCAAAAGACAAAATGCACAGGAATACTAATCACAATGCTACTAAATCGCACTTTCTTTCTTTCTTTTGTAAACATCAATAAATATAGCCAGTTAAGTATAAGCAGTAAACTAGTAATATAGATTTAAACTTACGTCTCAGAAGTTTCGATGTAGTTACAAATTACGACAATCTTCCCCAGCCATAACAAACCCTTGCAATGAATCTGTTGTTCTTGACTGACATCTCCAAATACTCTCCATTTCTTAAATCTAACGTCATACAAAATCAGACCATGTAAACCAGCAATAGCCAGGTATTGCCCATCCTCGCTAGCTGCCACGTGTTGAACAGGCCAATTCTGAGTAATATAAGAAACCTGGACCAAGAACATAATATATAACAAACTTAATTCAAGACGTGACATGGAGGATAAGTAAAAGGGATAACGGATGTGTTGATACTCAACTGGAAGTTTTAGATGTAAAAGCTTAAGATCATCAGTGTCCTCCGCCTGAACCATAAGTAGTCTATCCTCACCATACATTACCTGACGAATATAAGTTTTTCCTGAAACTCCTCTGTTTAAGCAACATTTTCCAAAAGAAAATGCAAGGATTCTATCACAAGACGCCTCCTCTGTAGCAAATAATCTATATCCATATTCATCCCACTGGATGGCTGAAGTACCATTCATCAGCGGTTCGTATCTAGAGTCTTGGTTTGGGTTTATTTTAGGGGAAGATGCAGAGCTCAGTCCAATTTGGCGGACAGTTGACATCAACCTACATCCCGAAACAGACCAAACTGCAAGTCCCCTCGACTTCCACCCAACCGCAAAAGCAGAATTATCAGGCGTCCATGCAATGCTATTCACAGGCCCAGTGTAATCCGCCGAATAACTGCAAATTCAAAACAGTTTTATCATCCATGTACACAATATATCAAGGGCATGAAAGAAACACAAAAGCAAAATTGAAAACCTTGAATATCAGATTTATAGTACTGGAATGAACTATTCAGCACTCATGGATCCTTCCGTAAGTACAAACTTCCATTTATAGTAAAACAAGAGTACTTGAACCTTCCAAAACTAATCTACTAATAGAATATACCCCAGGTGCTGTGTTCCATAGTAACAAGTTACTTACCCCCAGTCATGCAAAGAAACTGTACGTAAGAGAGAGACTGATTGTGAAAGATCGTATAACTCCACCGCCCCTTTTCTTGTACCCACAGCAAGAATTTGTTGCTCTGACGCCACTGATGCACAAACAGCATCACCAGCCAACTTCTTCTCCGCTTTAATGCTCTCAGTATACTTTAAACCTTTCTTATTCACAGAACATACCACTAGCGTCCCATCAGAATTCAACACAAATAATAACTTCGACAGAGTGCAGAGCTCCAGCTGAACAATAGCCGATTTGGTAGATATTTTATCATCAGCTGCAAATGTTGCTGAATCTACTCCAGAAACTAGCCCATTACCAACGGGGTAAGACAAGAGCCTATCATCGTTGCTATCAGAACGTTGAGAAGCAACGGTGAAAGATCCACCAAACTAGGAAAAGAAAAAGAAAAGGAAATTAGTAGTGCACCATATAAAAAGTCCAGAAAAGATCAACATTACCTCTCCTTTCCAAGAAATACTATATAAACATCCATCAGAGAGTCCCAACAGCATAGTTTTGCCGTCCCTCACAAAATTACTCCTGAACGAAGTTAACGAAGCTCATTTTACAAAAGGAGTCAAATTACTGGGTGGGACACGTACAGAAACAAAAACACTTACACAGACAATTCCTCCCCAGCAAAAGGGACCTGCTCACTTAACAAAAGAGAAATGCTTGCAAAACACAGCTCAGAAGGCTGTCTCTCCCCAGTCTTTATTCGTTTATCCATAAACTTTACTTTATATATATGAAGAAAGAAAGATGACGTCTGCAAATCAAGAACAAACAAAAATACGTTAGCCAGGAAATCATCTTTACACATAAAGAAGGATCGATAGACACTATTGTTCTACAAATAGCTATCGGCAAATCGGATCTAAACAAAACGATTTTTCCAGAACAATCTAGTCGCTAAAAAAATCCGCCTAGGCATCCGCCAAAACAATAATCTTCTATAAGAAGTCTAACCAACGCTTAGCACGGCCTAGGCATCAGCCTAAACAATAATCTTCTATAATACATCTAACCACGCCTGCGCGGCCTAAACAATAATCTTCTATAATACACCTAACCACCGCCTAGCGCGGCCTAGGCATCTGCTTAAGCAATAATCTTCTATAAGACACCTAACCACCACCTTGGCGTGGTCTAGGCATCTGCTTAAACAATAATCTTCTATAAGACACCTAACCACCGCCTAGCGCGGCCTAGGCATCTGCTTAAGCAATAATCTTCTATAAGACACCTAACCACCACCTTGGCGCGGTCTAGGCATCTGCTTAAACAATAATCTTCTATAAGACACCTAACCACCACCTTGGCGCGGTCTAGGCATCTGCTTAAACAATAATCTTCTATAAGACACCTAACCACCGCCTAGCGCGGCCTAGGCCTTCGTCTAAACAATAATCTTTTATAAAACGCCAAACCACCGCCTAGTGCGGCCTAGGCATTCGTCTAAACAATAATCTTTTATAAAACGCCTAACCACCGCCTAGTGCGGCCTAGGCATTCTTGTAAACAATAATCTTTTATAAAACGCCTAACCACCGCCTAGCGCGGCCTAGGTATTTGCCTAAACATTAATCTTCTATAAGACACCTAACCTGTGTTTAAAAAGGCGAGCGCCTTTAGCGCCAAGGCGCACCAAGGCGACAGTCCTAGCGCCATGGACCACCAAGGCGAGGGGGTGGTCCCTAAGGCGCTCGCCATGGTGCGCATTGGTCATAAGGCGTGCCTTAAAAGGCGACGCAAAGGGGCGCCATGGAGACTGACGTTAACCGACACTAAACCAGGCAGAAACCCTAATTTAATAGATGGACTAACCTTAAACCAAACTTAAAACCAAACGTCTGAAAACTCTTTAATAAACGTCTGAAAACTCTTTGTTTCAAGTTCTTTGTTTTGGTGTCTTGGATTTTATCAACGTTTACATAGCTGACTATATTAGTGTGCATGACTAACTAGTGGCTGACTATGTTAGTGTTTATAAGACTGTTTGGTATAGCAGTATATACGAGTCGACTCGATAACTATCTTGTGTACGTAACCATAGACTAGTTACACGTCTGTAGCTAACACATACACACACACTTCTGACCTAGGAACATCTATCAATGCATATCTGAGTTCCTCTATAGTTGTATATAACTAACCCACGTTTAAATGCATCCTATCCATAAGGCGAGCGCCTTGGAGCGTCATGGCGCATGGCTCTAACCTCCTCGCCTTAAAGCGCCATGCGCCATTTAAAACACAGCACCTAACCACCACCACGGCCTAGGCATCTGATTAAACAATAATCTTCTATAATACACTAACACCGCCTAGCGTGGCCTAGGCAGTCGCTTAAACAATAATCTTCTATAAAACGCCTAACCGCCTAAACATTGTCCAGAGAACTTACAAGAACAGCAATCAATTTGGAATCAGGACTCCACACAGCTCTCAGATTCTCCCCTTCTTCACGCACTGACTTCTCATCTCTAATGTACTTCCCCAACCTCACTCGTTGCTATTCCAGAAAAATAAAATCAAATGTAAGCTAATTAATTAATTAATTAAACGAAATCAACACTTTCAAATTCAAAAATGCCGAAGTAATTAAGCAAAACCTGAGAAGAGCCCCAAAGCTCCAAGTGAGACGGAGACACAACCAGCAACAGCCTCCCGGCGAGCTTAAGGTAGACGATTCTCTGAGAAGAAGGACACGATCCAGCTAGAAGCGGGATCACCTGTGGCCATCCGTAAGCCATATACATCTTTTGCCTTCTCTCTCTTGTAACTAACTCCCAATAGAATCCGTGGCAGTATCTATCACTCTCTCTCTCTACGATGGATCTGACTCCGAGAAGACGAAATTAGAGGTTCCGTTTGTACACAGAGATCATAGAAGAAGTGAGAGGAAGAAGACGGACGGATCTCACAGATCCATAAACGGAGCAGTGATGATTAAATTTGCTGTGCTTTACAAATGAGAAAGTTAGACCGACCGGTTTGTATAAATCGGATTTTAAATTGTGCGGGGGTTTTGTATTGGTTTACGTCCGGTTTATTTGAATCGGATTTTAATTGTGAGGATTACTAAACCCAAAGCCCAATGGGTTTAACGACCCATATTTTTTAAAACCACCATTGAGGTTTTTAGTTTTGATCTCTTTTTTCAACTAACAATTTCTGAATTATGATTAAACAGCTTTCTTAATATTTTTCCAAAGTCTCTATGTTTTGTACATAAGGTTGGATCCTTCTTCTAAAATTTATTAAAGTTGGGTTTTCATATTCTTTTTTTTATCGGCTGATTCGGCTAGTTCTGAAAAGAACACATTTAGTTCGAAAATGTACCATACTGGTTGACCCGAGTTGGGAATATCTTCCAACTAATATCAAACAGTAGGCCGATCATTTGTCACAGTTCACCCACCATGTTAACTACTTAGATCCAAATCCAAGTTCAGATCAGTCAAGTAATGATATTTTAGTTCTTAATGAGATTTTACATATTCTTTTCTTGGAGACTCCATAGTCTTTTCTTGTAATTGACAGTTGTTACTTGTTAGTTATGCTTATATCTCGAAAATGTGTTTCACAAGATATATAAACCAACAAAGAATTGAAGAGATAATTAAAAAAAAAAAATTGAAGAGATACACTCTCATAGACCCCTAATGTGCATTTTAGAGCAGTGTTACGGCAAACCCTAATTTGCATTCGACCATAATCTATATAAATAAAAATACGTAATTAATACTTTTAACGATATTTGTACAAACATGATCACATACGCATCCCTCCTCCCAAATCCCCCCTTTTGACGTCTCACTTGGATGTGAAAGCCAATAAAGAAAACACACACAAAAAGATCCTGTCAAAAACAAATTACCCAAACCATACAAAACCCAATTTTGATTCGGATCACACTTACACCGAAGATAGTACATGGCCAGGGTCAGCAAGATGTGCAAAAAGGTTATCAATAGGACCAGTCCCAGACTCCAAGTGCAAGTCTGATTGTGCCGAAAATAATGCAAAGTCCAATACTTAAAGAGAAAGTTATGGGGGCGTCGAGCAAAAATCTACGGTTTTGTACATTTTTCACGACCTGATGTAGTACATGTACCTTCTACACATTCAATGCACTCTATTTCTCACGAAATTACAAATGAAAACATTGAGTGGTACATGGTCCATGCATGGTCCAAGGACAAAAATACATGAAGTGGTACCATGTGACGTTTACGAGAAAGACAAGTCGACACCTGTTACTACACTTACTAGCACAATTATTAGGCTTCTAGTTCTATGAATATCCTTGTGTAATTTGACGATATCTTTTTTTATAACGATGCATACATATAAACAAAAAATTCAAACTACCCTACTTAATAGGGAGCATTACAGTCCAACACATCTGCAAACAAACACATTGATTACTGATTAACGAACAGTATGTTTTCTTTTATCATTCACATATAAACTGTACCTACCTAATTACTTTTATTTCCAACACTACACATGCAAAGCAACACCACAAATCACGTTACTCAGTGCATATATGTATATATTCCTTTTTAAGAAAGCAAATAAAATTGCTAAATGAGAAGAGACTTTACATACATGAACTCCAGTAATTAAGATTTGATAGTTAAAAAAAAAAATCGCAGTTTTTAATCAAAAATAATAATATTGTGTACTATACCCTTACTATTACGTGATGTTCATAAAAGTTTTTTTCTATAAAATGATGATTGAACCGCAGACTTCACCAAAACATCATTTACAATCTTTCAAACATTGGATCATGTTGTTGGGATTATCGTATAAATTTGCTTATAAAACAACAAGAAATAGTCAATCAAGTATATTCGTATCATTCATGATGGGACTAGAGAAAGAGATGGTGCGAGTAACCAAATACTAAACGGTGACATGACAAGAGAAGTGTAGGAGAGATTGGAGATGAGATGAAAGGCATACAAGCAATTGGGCCATGTGACTGTCTCGGCCTCATTACAACATTTCCTAATCGACACTCGATCTCCATACCTTTCCCTTATCGCTTTAGAGCTTCTTTTTCTTCTTTTGATTAATTGGACCGATTGTAATTGACAAATTCCTTGATTTTTTGTCGTGTAATATACATTAGAACATGCATATTCGGTGACTAGTTAAGATCAAAGAAGTTTGGTTTGAATCTCGTGACATTCTGTCTTCAAATATTATTTAATGTGTACTGATTTACTGTAATGTGTAAGTGTATATTACTTCTTCTCGTGTAAAACTAATTAAATAATTATACGAATATACGATATATATGAATATTAATGTTTCAATATTACACTACGTCTTGTCAGAACGACTTTGAATAATTTTGATATAGCAACCCTGATGAGCTCGGAACGTTGATACTTTATGAGTTTTGTTGAATTTTTGTGTGTTTTCGTGGAAGCTTTTAATAGGCTTATACCAAAAACAAAAGAACAAAATTTGAAAGTTATGGTACAATGATTAACTATTTAAAGAAAAATTATTTATCAAGACATCAAATATTGCTGGTTTTCAGCGGAAAAAAGTGTTCGATTAATTAAGGCATACCACCTTCAGACCAAAATAAAAAAAAATAAAAACAAACTAAGACACACACACACACAACCTCATGATTCATGAATATACCGAAAGTATCAATTGTATTCAATTATCTATGGTTTTTATTGTGTCATACATACACTCCCATAACAAGCCATACTTGTGTACATCTTATGAAAAAGATGGCTAGTTTATCATATAATCACTTGATTATCTAAAATACGATTTTAGTTATGATAAACCTAAAAGTATGGCTAGTTTCATATCAGTTCCGGCTAAAACGACATTTGTCCGATCAAAAGTATAGCCATGAACCATTGCCGGTTGGTGGAAGGATCATTACCACCGACGACTTGTCTCCTATATCTCTCTTCGGCCCACCACTCGGTTAAACAATTCATTTTTCTTTCTTTATATCGTTTTCGAAAATGAGAGGGTCTAGATAAAGATTGATTCGTCGTCTTTGTTAATCATCTCTATTCCCTCTCTTTAAAGCCTCCATGACCCACCAGTCACCACACACCCTTGGCCTTCTCTCGTTTCTATTTACTTTCTTTATTTTTAACTTTTTCTTTTGTCATGTTTTACTCGACCTAATGTCTTTTCCTTTTACAATCAATAGATTTATTCAAATTTTAGACATCTCTTCCCATATTATCATGATTTTCAAATTTAAATTATACTTATATATGTAACATTATAGTCTGATACATTCATCCACATTTTGATGTATATATAGATATGAAAGTACATCGATAAAAATCTATTCAGTAAAACTATTAAAAAGTTAACAAATGACTTGAAATACTATAAGGTGGGTATCACTTTTCAAAATTACATTCAATCAACAATATTAATATTTGAATTTACGGTTTAATGATTATTGTTTAGAATTTAATATTTAGAGGTGGAATTGAGCTTATAAACTTATATAATGTTTTATAAATGATTCTTAAAACATTTATAAATGATTCATAAAGGTTAGCTTAGTGTTGTTCAAAAAAAAAAAAAAGGTTAGCTTTAGTTTATTTCTTATAAACTTAAAATATTTATGAAAAAATATTATTTCTTAAAGGTAAATTCGTAAAATGATATAAAATTTGTGATCAAACTGAAATCAAACTGAAACTCGTAAAATATACATACGAGGACACAATAAATGTGTATAGTAAACAAAAATTAATTAGTTTATATAATATATTCTAATTCGTTGATATTGACTCTCCAACCAATACCAACATAGAATCACAAAATTAATTTGTCTATATATTTATTATTTTTATTTGGATTAACGTGAGAATATCATTAACCTATAAAATTCCAGACTAATCTTTCAAAAATAGATGAAGTTTAGTGTCATGTGTTTGATTTAAATTTGAATCGATTAACTTTCCAAAGTTTGTCTACCACTAACATCCATTCTGTTGTTGATAAAATATGTAAAATTGTTAAGAAAAGTTATATAACCTAATAGTCACAAGACTAGCAGATGTGATTATGAAATAAAACTGTATTTTTCTTTCTTATATTCCATCCTTTGTTATGAAGTAAAGAAACAATTGAAAGGAACACGGAAAGGAAAAGGGAAATTCTCAGTAAATGCAGAGACTAGGCACCATATAGAACTCTTTGACGTATGAATCACGTAATGAAGCCCAGCCGTTCGATTTTTTTTTTTGCTTGACTAAACTAGTAGTTAACTATGTTCATCATATTATTTAACATCCTTTGTTTTCAAATATTTTCAAATGTAATGAAGCTTTCTTTGTGTGTTCGATGAAATAAATGTCCAGATATCGAGAACGTACGTACCCGGTCTTTGATATTTTCTACAGTCTTGGAGTAAACTTCACGTGTAAAATAGTAATATTCAACGAATACCAAACCACATCCACATCAACCGAATAGTAACATGCAATGAATGTCATGAATAATAGGACGAAACCATATCCACATCAACCTCTCTTATCAACCGCACGTACCACGTGTGCCGGTCGTCGTGCAACTTGCAGATGTTTATATTCCTAAAGAAACATGGTATCACAGTAGAGACGCACGCAGACGAATAAAATAATCTAATAATGTTGGTGACACAGTCACATCTCACAGACCAATCTTTGTTCCCTTTGTTGCTTTTCCCATTTTTAGGGTCTGATTGAAGGGTATTTTTAAAGTAAAATAGAGTTAAAAAGTGAAAAATAAATGAGAGAGTCAAAACATAGGGAAAAAGTGGAGTAAATGTTTTATTTTATAAATTATGGAATAAAATTGAATGCATATTTTTCTTGATAGTAACTAGAATAGTATGGTGAAAAATTATTTAAACTCAAATTAACACAAAACTTATTGTTTTTATTTTATAAATTATGGAATAAAACTGAATGCTTATTTTCTTGTTAGTAATTAGAGTCGTATAGTTATGGAATATATGTTTTATTTTATAAATTATGGAATAAAATTGAATGCGTATTTTTTTTGTTAGTAATTAGAGTCGTATAGTTATGGAGTAAATGTCTTATTTTATAAATTATGGAATAAAATTGAATGCATATTTTTTTTTGTTAGTAATTAGAGTAGTATAGTGAAAAATTATTTATACTCAAATAAACACAAAATTTGTTGTTTTTATTTTATAAATTGTGGAATAAAACTGAATGCATATTTTCTTGTTAATGATTATCAGTGTTAAAAATAAAATAAAATTAGAGTGGTATAGTGAACAAATTTTAAACTCAAATTGGAGTAAATGTTTATTCTTTTTATCTTTTCACGTAACAAACGTCACAGTCAGTTAATTCTATCAAAATCAATCCTACATGACACGACGTCGTTTAATCCTTCTTCTTCCTCCACCCACACCACCTCTATAAAAGAAACTCTGTATTTTATTAAAAAACTCAACCTTTATTACTCTCACACACTCCCTCTCTCTCTCTCTAGCTCCAATGGGCTTCCCCGTAGGCTACACAGAGGTCTTCCTCCCAAAGCTCTTCGTACAAACTCTCTCAATCCTCACTTTCATCAGAACCGTCGTCTTCTCCCTCTTCCGCTTATTGGGCCTCTCCGACTTCCTCGAAACGGACCAAACCTGGCCCACCGACTACACATCATACCCGACCCGAATACCCGAACTCCGCTCCCCTTTCTCCGCCCTCCTAATCCGCGAGATCTTACCCGTCATCAAGTTCCAAGACGTGACGACCTCCTCCTCCGGCGAGGATCTCCCGGAGAATTGCGCCGTGTGTCTCTACGAGTTCGAAGGAGAGCAAGAGATCCGACGGCTGAGAAACTGTCGACATATATTTCACAGGAGCTGTCTCGACCGTTGGATGGATCATGATCAGAAGACGTGTCCTCTTTGTAGAACACCGTTTGTTCCTGAGGAGATGCAAGAGGAGTTTAATCAACGGCTTTGGGCTGCTTCTGGTGTTCATGATTTTCATAGTGAGTACTGTCCTGTTACGGAGTTATAATAGAAGACAGGCTTCTCTGTTCTGTCCTTGTGTCTTTTTTTTTTTTTTTTTGACTTTTCATCTCTGTACTTTTTTTTTCACCCTTGCTAACATTAGATTTGCCACGTTTTTATGTGTGTATGTAAAAATATACATATGAATGAGATGAGCAATAAACATTACCATATCAAAACATGAAATTAAAGTAGTTTGTTTACTTGATAAAAACTGAAAATCCGCACTAAGAGATGGGTCTTGAATAAATTGATCTGAGTTCAAGATTTTAGTCAATTTTCTCTCTGCTTTAGTTTTAATCCCAACTAGATCATAACCCTTTATTTTTAAGGTATATATAAATATTTTAAAAATTACAATCTTACGGTTCCAATTTTACTAAGTAATAGTATACTGTTTAAACATTGTATTTCATCACTGAATTGTGTAACAGGACGTCGGTAAATTGTTGTAACCCGAAAATATTTTATAAAGTTTTTTGACTAAATTTGGTGAAAAATTATATACACTAAACAATTTAGTCAAATTTTTAAGTTCATTTTTAATGAAGAATTGGAATGCTAGTATATTACTGTTAAAAACTTTTAACAATAATCAATATAAATTATATAAATAAAATATATATTATTCTTGATTTATTCCACATACACTTAAAACACGAGTACATATATGTATACATAATTTTCAGAAATAAAATAATATCAAGGATAGAAAACCTAAAAACAATAATAATGGTACTTTGGGCCGCAATAATTTTTAGTTTAATAAATAAGTCCATTAGAGTTGTTGGCTATCCTTGTTTCCAATCATCTTAATTTTAAATACTTACTATTCATGTTTTCAAACACTTTATTTTTGTAATTCAACTTTAATAGTATAGATTCAATCAAGTGGTTTATTATAGTAACTTATGCATGTTTTGATTAATTTTGATAGTTATCAATACATAAATGGAGTAACTTTTGATTTAGTGCTTAAAATAACTTTTTTAACCAAGAGTAGTTAAGATCGTGTCAGTCCTTGTCTCTGACCAGTGACCACTGACCAGTGACAACATCTGTATAATTTTGTAAATAATGGTAATAAATATTTTTAATAATTCAGTCTGACCTTTTCTCTTTAGATTTAA